>PVIJ01001326.1:0-206375 GCA_004024925.1 Scalopus aquaticus
TGAGGTGGTATCTCATAGTGGTTTTGATTTGCATTTCCTTGATTATAAGTGATGTTGAGCATTTTTTCATGTATCTGTTGGCCATCCGCTTTTCTTCTTTGGAGAAGTGCCTTTTGAGCTCTTCTGCCCATTTTTTGACTGGGTTGTTGGCTTTGTTTTTGTTGAGTTGTGTGAGTTCCTTGTAAATTTTTGTTATTAGGAAAGAAAGGTCTTATCAGGTCAATAGTTACCCTGAGAAGTCCACATTATAAAGCAGACCCAGGCTAATGCTGGGGAAACTGATAGAAACTAATATGAATGCCAATTCTGTGTAAAATCCAGTAGTACCCGTGTAATTTCATCACATTATTTGCCATAGGAAAATAATAACAAAACAGTTCCCTATGAAGTGCTGATTTGCAGTACTAGGAAAGCATGTAACCTGAAATATTAAAATGCAATTATTAAATAACTAAGTTCATTCAGCCACAGATATTAATTGATGTCACTACTCCAAAGCCTACAACATGATTAAATTGGCCATGGCTGGCTAACATGGTATTTTCAAATGTCTTCACAAAGGATTTTGTAAAGACAAACCAGGCAGTGATTGTGGTGGACATTTAATGGTTCATCTAGCTATATAGAACCCCTCCTCTTTTTTTTGTAAACAGAACCTGTTATCTATGGAGGAACTGTTTCCCCCCTCTCCCTTATTCCCCACTTCTAATAATTAGTTTTCAAAGAATTGCTGCCACCTTCTTTCATTCACCCCCTCCCTGGACACAGAAATTATCCTAAGATGAGCGAAGGCTAATTCTTCACCTTCCAGTCATGACTATTTGCCCAAGAATTGGGCAGGGAATCCAAAATCAGCCCATGTGGTGGTCCTGAGAAGTTCTCGCCATTGTTTGAAGAAGTTTCTGGTGGAGGGTCCTGGTGGTAAGGACGTGCTGGTAGCAGCCCTAGTTCTAGCTTCAAAGAGAAAGGTGGTCTCCAGAGAAAAATGAAGGTGAAATGTGGCATTCTGAAAGTGCTCTGGTTCAGTTCTAGTCTCTGAATTCCCTGGACCAACCCTGGCTCTCGTTTGCCCAAGGTTTGGGGTACAGTTATTCCTTGATTCTGCAAACCTTCTCCCCATCCAATATCCACTCATGTCCACCCATTTTACTTGAATTGGAGTTGAATTTCTGCCTTTGAAAGCCAGTGGGGGTCTGACTGAAAAGGTAATCCCTCATTTTTAAGATGAATTACCCTGATCCAAAGTGCTATGTTCCTTTCTACTCATGTAGATCGGAGCAAGGAGAACACAATCCACATTTACCAGCCTCACAATAGAGGGGAGAGATAGGTCTCTCCTTCTCTGAAACACTTTGGCATCTTTGAAAGATTCCTTTAAGAGAAAAATGCAAAAAGGACTTCAGAGCACAATAGAGAATGAGTAAAATTGCTTTTGGAGATGAACCGTAACTTCTGATTTGTATTGTGAAGGAGGGGTAGAGGCTTCCTAGGCAGACAGCAGTCCAGAGAGAGGTGAGGCATTTGGGAGACTGTGAGGATGCATCTGCAGGCGTCCAAGAAAGTATATGTTACTTATTTTTTTCCAAATGATTGTCTTCTCTAGATAGGGAAGATATACACTTATTTTAATTGATGAGGAGGCCCATAAAATGATAAACAGTGGAAAGAGCA
Organism: Scalopus aquaticus; assembly: GCA_004024925.1. Lineage (NCBI taxonomy): Eukaryota > Metazoa > Chordata > Mammalia > Eulipotyphla > Talpidae > Scalopus > Scalopus aquaticus. Next base: position 1,672 of record PVIJ01001326.1, read on the forward strand.
ACAGGTAAAATTGGGTCCCTTGATTATTTATTTTACATGAAAACAGCAAAATGAATTTGATCCATTTCAAACCAGGAGAATCAGACTCAAACACTGTTCTTTACCTACGGAGGTAAGAGTAAGACACAGCCTCAGATAGTGAGTGCAAACTGAGCCAGACAGGGCAGAGGCAACTCCACCCTGTGGGGGACTTGATTAGGGTGTCTTGGGGAAGAGAGAACTTAAAACGGTACTTAAAATATTGGTGAAATTTCCTCAAACAAGGTTGAATTAAAAAACAGACATTCTCAAAATAAAAACAAAACTAGCAGGTAAACTATAAATCAGAGCTATTCTGAAGGGGCGGGGGCGGGAGAGGAATCAGAACAGGGGAAGAGCACAGGAGACTACAGTGAGGGTTCAGGGGTGACTTGGTGCTGGGAATTTTATGAGAACTATACCTGAGAGGAGAAATCTAACATCGCACAAAAAAAATGACGATGTAAAAAAAAAAATACATACATATTTTAAATAGACATTCTCAGTGTACTTGGGGCCTTATGGTAGCCCTGAGAACTCTTCCGGTGATCCATGAAGTAAAAATTATTTTCATAAAAACACTAAGATATTATGTGCCTTTTGCTTCTCATTCTTTCATAAGGGTACAATGGAGTTTCCAGCATACATTTGGAAAATCTGTATAATTCAGGGAACATATTATTTAAATGCAGGGTGTTATAAATGTATGTATGTATGCATGTATGAGTGAAAGAACCCTTCAAATTACAAATGGAACCCCCAAATTTTTATGTAAAATGGTATGAAAAGTTATGGACATAATTTTAAATGCCATATACCAATAATCTCGAAGAAATTATAATCTGTTAAATGTTGGTATGTAATATAGGAAATCATCCACAATTATGTTTAAAGTCTTTTAAAATGACTCTCTTTTCCAATGGTATTTATGTGTAAAATCAGATTTTCTCTATGTACTTCAACTAAAACAATATATACGCCAGCAAGCTGGGGAGCTAAATTTAGCTACTTTCCATTAAGTCAGATGTTAAGATTTATAGAAAGGTAAAACAATGTCCTGCTTATCAATTTTTTTTAAGTTGGAAAGTATACTTATTTTCACAAAAATGTGTTATTGTTGTTAAAATGTGCTATAGGTTGCGCTGCAACTCCCCAAAGGATATTGAGTCCCTAACCCCAGCCCCTGTGATGGTGTCCTTACTTGAAAATATGATCTTTACTGGTGATCAAGTTAAGGTTATTGGGGTGGGTCTAAGGGCAATGTGACATGTATCCTATAAAAAGGAGAATTTGGACACAGAGGCTTATACATACAGTAGGAAAAGGATGGAAAGACATGGGAGAAAGTCATCTACAAGTCAAGGAACACCTGTAGTTTCCAGAAGCTGGAAGAAAAATAGGGAACAGGTTTGTCCTTACAGCCCTCAAGGATCATTACCAACACCTGGATTGGGGTTCTCATCTCCAGCACTATATGGACAATAATGTCAGCTGTTCGTCCACTCCCTTTTTTACAGCAGCTGTGGGAAACTCATACAACATGTAATTGGTTTATTATTTTTGATAAATGTATGAAGATATGTTGACTTTCCCTATTTTAATTTCTCTTTTTTTAAGATTTATTTATACATGCATACATGAACTGGGGTGCAGGCCAGAGGTATGGGGCGGTGAGAGGGTTCACCAGAGACACAGTGGGGAGCAGAACAGGCAGATCGACTGAAATACACTGCTGAGGGGAACAGCGGGTGCAGCAGGAGAGGTCTGCTGCGCCATGTGGGAAGCTCCCTGGCTGGGGATCGAACTCCTGCTAGAGTGGCTGCGATAGCTTCATAGTACTGAGACTTAACCCATTGTGCCACTAGGGAGGCCCCTCCCTATTTTAATTTCTAGTATGATAACTACTCATAGGCAAAAAGCACAGAAACGAAAAGCTCTTTGCATCCTCAGTCATTTTTAAAGGTAAGAAGCTGTCCTGAGTTTCAAAAATTTGAGGACTTAGAGATGAGAGGCTTTCCAGCAAAGGGACAAAAGAAATCAGGGCAGGGTTCCCAGAAACCTGGGCTTTCTTAGACCATTCCATCAGAATCTCCGGAGAACACTCTAACAGCATCCCCAGATAACTCTTATGTGTAATTTAAGGTTTAAAGGCAGGAACACCTAACGTGAGTTGTCGTGTTTGAGCCAGCTCCTCTGGTGTGCAGGAGCAAAGACACTCTCTAACTCAAATAATGGGGGGGTTTATGCAAGAAATCGGGAATCAGTTCTCTCATGAAACAGGGACCCTCACGGATCCCTAGCTCAGAAAGAATTGGGCAGTCACAGCCACTGTAGAGATCTTTGAACAGAAGTCCGTGGCTCTGTCTCAATGCCCCGCCATCAGCGTGACTAAGCTTTATGACACTGCGGGGCTCTATCCGCTCCCCAAGCTGCTTCCCTCTCTCCCTCCAAATCTCTGCTTCTTCAGACCTCTGGCTGCACATGGTTTTGGCTTCTGATGCCTCAAATTCACCTCAAGGCTACTTTTCAGTTTCTGCTTTATTGCCAACTGGCAGGTTCCTTTATCTGTCTTAATTTAAGTCCCCGAGATGAAAAATCAGATTGGTCCAGTTTGTCCCCTAGAGCCAGGTCACGCTCAAATTTGCTGGAGTGCCTGTGGCTCCGCTGCCCTGGTATCAGATGCCCATATCTGGTTTACCAAGCTGTGAGCACAGGGCCTAGATAAACAAGGTACAGAACAGGAGATCCAGCTCAACAGGCGCTGTGGGAGAGTATTTCCCTTTAGACAGGACTGTGGGCAAAGCAGGTATTGCAACTCTCATCTTCAGAACAATTTTTGGTTTTGCGCTTGTCATTCCAAAAATTTTGGTTTGATATTTTATTAAGAGAAGTGAATTGACCAACTCAACTGGCTTTTTGACATAAAGGTGATCACAGCTAAACGGATGGGTCGATTGGTATAATAATGACGTTGATGATGGAACTAAAAGATCCTGGATAGTAAACTTAATGATTACAGTGATACACACCTGAAACTGATATACCATTATATGTAACTTCAATAAAATACTGTTTAAAAAAAAATACCTACACATTAAAAAAAAATCCTGGAAGTATACTCTCTGCATTTCCCTTTGATCCTCTAATTGATGTCACTCATTTGCTAAGCAACATAATTCTAGTTCTCATTCTCTTTCTCTTCCTTTTTCTACCTTCCTTCTTACACATCCTCTGGCTTCTTTCTCCTCTTCCTCCTTTGTTCTACTTGCCTGTGGTCTTTTAATGAAGTTCAAGTCACTTTCTAATTTCACTGATTTTATATTAAGGTTTGCTTCTAAGACAATTTTGTGGGATAGCTTTTTTTCCTTGTTTTTTTTTTTAAGGAAAAAAACATACAACTATTAAATATTTATCATGAATTTAATAACCACTATTTCAATTGTGTGGGTTGTCACTTTAGAGAAACCATAATCACTGAGATTGGACAGACACCCTTTCTTTGTATGCTGGTGCCCGTGGATCTCAGCATATGAGACAGTTTAGGTTTGGCTTTGGGTAAATTATTTGTGTGTGTGTCACTGTGTATTTTTTTCTGTGTGTTTGTGTATATATGTTTGTAGTTTTCTTGGTATGTATGTATATGTTTTTCAATTGAACAAAATTGTATTGTTTTCTTATGCTGTACTGTATATTTTTCATTTGTTGCTCTGAATTGAAAGAAGACAGTTTCTATTTTGACTAAATTGTTGGATTGCTCATAAAAACAAGCAGAAACATCTCCAAGATTTGTTGAATCCAATTAGTTATATGCAACTTGTAGTACATCTGATTCCTATTATATGCCTTTGTGTTTTCTCCAGTAAATCAATTGAAACTAAGTGACTGTGACATTTGACCTACATAGTGAAGGTGTAGATTTAAATTTGCATGTGTTATTGTTCTTTGTCCTTTACATGTTAATGTTCCTCTTAGAGCATTTCTAAAAACATAATGTGCATTTTTGTATATATGATAGCAGGCAGCAGTACAGCAATCAGCTCTTCTTACAGAATAACTTTGACTCAAGTTCACTGAAATCAATTAATGGTTCCCACTCATCAATTCATTTATCTATAACAGAAAAATAATGGCCCATAAAACTCAAAATTGAGGAAAGGGGAAAACTTCAGGAGAGGCTTGATCAAGGTTTCAGCCCTATTTCTCTACAGTTGTTCAGACTCTGTGTCTCTACATATTAACTGTCTCAAGTGACATTTCTTCCTTATAACTAAGGATCTCAGATTCTCCTGCTATATCACAGAAGTGAGAATTAACCTCCTCCCAGTAGTGAACAAAGTCATCAGTGTCTCCCTTAAGAACCAGATCTAACCATGTGTCCACCTCTGAAATAACCTCAGTGGCCAAGAACACAATATGCATTTGGTTGGCTTAGCCCTAATTGGATTATATTCAAACTGGCTTACTCTCCATGGTAACAAAATGGCTACAGTCATCACATTCATAAAACACCCCTTTAGAAGAAAGCATGATTCTACCTGGGGAACTACTTAAATAAAAGACATGAGCTTCACCCTATTGGTCATATGTCCACTTGTGAACCACTCATTATCACAGCCAGTGGGGAAAATTACAGAGGATCTGGCCCTTCAAGGTCTACCCAAGAAGTTAGAGCTGGGGGTCAACAAGGCTCAGACCAAACGAAGCTACTCAACAGGGGGCGGTTAAGTAGATGTTGGGGGGAGGGGGTCAATCAGTAGTGTTTTCTGCATCAATGACCACCATAGCTAATTTAGCAAATCTCACTGCAAATGGATGCTACCTTCTTCCTCCTCTATCCCATGCACACCTCTCCTCAAAATACAAGCTCCCCCGAAGGACACAGTCTCTGCAGTTGTACAGGACTATTTCTCAATCCAGCCTATGTGGCTTTACTTAAGTTGAATTGCTAATAAAGAATCCTTCTGTAGAAGCACTGGTATAAATTCATTTGCCCTACATTTTCTTAAGTCCAGTAAAATTTTTTGCAAATCATAAAATAGGACAGTCCAAGACACAATTCCTCACATGTTCAATAACTTTTCACTTTTTATTACTATTTTTCTCAAAAATGTGCTTTCCACCTATGCACAGCTCAATTTCAAACATCTAATTTATTTCTGTGTCTAAAATGTGGACCTTGCAAAACATATCATAACACCTTAAAAACATTTCACAATCAGGCAGTGCTCCAGCATCCATGTTTTTAAAATCAGGCTGTTGTGAATTCTCCAAGAAATCCAAGAACAACTGTGAATTGCTTCCTTGAGCATTCTCACAGGTGCACAGGAAAGAGCCCGGGCCAACAGGCCAGGAGGTGCCAGAGAGAGCGACAAAAATTCACTCTCCAACCAAAAAGACATACACCTGGGGACCTGCTATCAGAAAGGGTGGGGCGCAGCAGCTTGTCCTATCCAGCCAGAGAAGGCCCTCCCCCAATGTTTTTAGTCCCCCTTTTATTTTCCAGGGACTGCAAATGTTTGCCAGGAGTACCAGAGAAAGAAAAATATTCTCTCTGTGGCCATGTAAAATATTTATGGGAAAACTCAAAGCTTTTGGAAACTCCTTCTATTCATACATATCTTCATAATTGTAAGAAATGTGAAAACATTTGAAAAACAAGGAAAATCTTTGGAAATACTACATTTCTAGTTCCAAAATGACTCCAACTTAATAAAGGTTAGGCTTTGTAGGTCAACCTAAGAGGCACGTCTCTTCTAGATGTCTTGATAGCTGCCATTTTTCCTTAAGGGCCGCTTACAATATGACTAAAGTATAATAGGGTACATACGGGAATTTTTTTTTTTTTTTGCTACTGAAAGTCAAAAATTTAAAAAAAAAAACAGTACATAGTACAGGCAACCATGAAAGCATATTAGAAAATGTCCAACCCAACAATCAGCCATTCCAGATACTTCTGGACATCTCCTGCCCTTGTTCAATGTCAATTCTCTTTCCAGGGTAATATCCACAAATCGCCTTGCATACATGCATACATGTCACACTTTCTCTTCTGCTCCCCACAACCACTCTGTGTAATATATCTTTTCATGTTTGTTTTGAAAGCTAGAAATTATGTTTTCCCTATGCTGCCTTTCCCACATGGCATGTGTGTGGTACGATGTGTAATTGAAAGTTTTCGACTAATCCCTACTGTTGCACAGGTGGGTAAGGAACAGAAACTGATTACTGGAAAACTGCAGCCCGAAAGGACATATGTTTATGCACTTACATACTTCTGAAAATTGAAGCTGGGTCATTATTCCCATTTCCACTGTCGTTGGAGATGATTAAATCATTCCATCTTGATGATTGTTGTGTTGCTAAGTAAACGTCCCTAGTGTTATTGTTATTTGCCTTGATTCTGAAAAGCTAATCTAGTTTCTAAAAAAATTTTCTGGAAGTTTCTTTAGCCTCATGAAACATTCCAAAAAGTGGAACAAGTAGGAGCAGAAAATGCCATAGGTCTTCAAACTAAAAGGGGGGTCAGGGCTTACAATACCATCTCTCCAGCATTCAGAGGAAATTGGAAGACATAGGAATCAGATTCTTAGAGATCAAAAATTAGCTTTACGGTTGATGAAGATGAAAAAGAAGGAACGGGAAGCAAAGCAAATGGGAGGATATGGCTTTCAAGCTCTGCCTGAAAGTGCTGAGACCTCAGCGTTGATTTAAAGAGCTTGTCCCTTTGTCTGGTCTCTGGGACTGGGTAATGCAAATTTTCTGCCAGCAGCAGACCAGAAAGCACTATCTGTTAGTGCTGATAGATGCAGATAAGGGAGCGAGAAAAAGAGAGAAACAAAAAGAGAAAAGGGAAGCCTGTATCATTTTCCTTCTCCCAAACTCACTATCAGGCAGTCCCCCTAATTACCCACTGGAGACAAATGAACGTGGAACAGAGAACAAGGACTTTCTCGAACTGAAGATGCCCACGTCGTGAAAGCATTAGGCAGAGAAAAAGGAGATTTTCATCTGAACAGCTACAAGTTCAGGTCCTAAAGACCTGAATACCACCCAAACGTCACCAAGACTGGCACCGCACTCACAGGGAAAGATTTCCACTGAAACAGAAAAAGAAGCCAAACTAGCAGTGAAAGAAAATTACAAAGCAGCGAGAGGGCTCGGAGGGATCTGAGCGTGCCAATAAAACGCCTTAACCTGTCGTCGTGGTCACACCCCATCTGGAATATTTAACCTCGGTGGCCCAGACGGAAGGATCATAAAAGGGACCCTGGAGAGCAGACGTGCTCCTAGAATGCTGATGCCCGTGCTGGCCTCTCCTCTCTCTCTCCTCCCGCCCCTCCTCTCTCTGTATCTTTCTGTCTCTGTTTCTGTCTCTCTACTTTTCTGTGTCTCTGTCTGTCTCTCTCACGCACAACGCCAAAACACAAATGTCAACGTGGTAGATACGGCAAAGTGGTAGACATGAGAGCCATCAGGAGACTGTGGGCAGCAGCGGACTGCCCAGAGGGCACAGCATCTCAGGCGTAGAGGCGCTGCCCTCTGCTCCTCATTAGATCAGACTGGCCTTTTAGAAAGGCTGAGACGAAGAAAAGTAGACTCTGGTTTCAGAAGAATGGACAAAGCTTCACGGCAACCAACGTTCATAGATTAAAAGCCCATCTTCCCCTACCAGCGACTCAGGGAGAAGGTCATGTGGCCCCCACTTGGAGGAAATGGGGAACGAAAGTGATCTTCCCCTAGAGCAGGAAGGAGGGGCCCTCGGCATGGCACCAGCAGTTGGGTGTGTGTGTGAAGCTGCTCCCCAACTCCTCTGCGACTCAGAAGTGTCATGCGGGGCAATGTGAAAATATAATACTGAGTTTTTGGTTACTGGTTCCAAAGATTAAATACTGAATATAGGAACATTTGCCAAAACTGAATTTCTTTTTACTTTTGTTAAATTATTTCTTCTTTTTTTTTTTTTAAGGCCAGTAATGTTGGTTTTACAAGACTGTGTATGACTTAGGGGTACAGGTTCACACCTCTTCAGATATGTTAGCACCTCACATCCACCAGAACAACACACACAATCCTCTACCACAGTCCACTGGCCCCCCTATTCCCTTGCTCCCCACACCTACCTCACCCCACCCCTCTAGTAGCCTCAACTCTAATATCAGATTTCCAGGGTTTGTTTTGCTTTAGTTTTGTCTGTTCCTGTGTTTTGTTTCTTTAGACTACACATGTGAACGAAGCTATCAGGTATTTGTCTTGCTCCTTCTGACTATTTCTCTTCGAATCCTACCCAGTTCTATCCATGTTGTTGCAAATGACAAGATTTCATCTTTTGTTATAGCTGAGTATATTCCACTGTGTGTATATACAACATCTTCCTGATCCACTCATCTGTCGTTGAGCACCTAAGTGATTTTCATAGACTGGCCATTGCAAATAGTGCTGCAGTGATGGACTATGTTAGAACCCACTTCAACTCAGGGTTTCTGCATTCTTCATGTAGACACCTAGGAGAGGAAATGATGTATCACATGGTAGATACTTTTCGTATTTTGAGAACACTCCCCCATGCTTTTTTCTCAGACATTTAAGGACCAATAATGTGAAAAATATAGACTCATAGCTCAGAAGTTCAGAGCTCAAACACTGCACTGGAAGGAAACTGAGGTGTGGGGAGAGGTATGACGTTCTTAGTGCCTCTCAGCTCCTTGACCTGGTGCCTCATCAGATATCCAAGCCCACTCGTGCGGGCACGCTCTTCCAACTGCACGACTTCAGGAGAGAACCCAAACTGTGACTTCCAGGAAGGCACGTGCTCCTTGGGGTCCCAGGCATGAACGCCCCAGTGTTACAAACATCATTTCCAATTAGCCCACGCAGAGACCACACACTGGCCTCTGTCGTGTGCCTAAGGAAGAAAGACCGGTGAAGGGAAGCAGGTCATGGACATGGTTAACTGATATTTTTTCCTCATTTCTCTTCGTAACAAATTCGTTTTGAGCTCTTGAGTTTTCTCTGATGTGGGGTGTAAGGCGATGAGATCAATTCCTCCGAGTCATGTATTCAAGCTACCCTTAGGACTTCATGAACTGGCCCTACATTCGCAGAAGGGCGAAGGGAAGTAGGACAGGTGGATTTTATGGCCATTTCAGAAAAACCACCACGGCTGTGGGGGCAGCTGGCCAAGCCTCACAGTCCTGTGACCCATAAATGTGTGTGCACTGGAGTTCGTGGTCTCCCTGCGCAAATCAGGGATTATTTCATTCTCAAGCACATAAAATTTCATGTGAGTTCCATTTTCTGTGGCCTGAAATATATCATTCATAGAAGATAGATTTCACATCTGAGAGTCAAAGTAGAATTTATCTAGTATTTTAACAATGTTGTTCGGATGGACTCTTTAAAATGATTATGTTTCAGATGAGTCATAAATCAGAGGCCAGACTTTGGAAGAGCTGTCAAAACAATTGAGCCAGAATCTAATAATGTTGTTCATTCTCGTCTTTATTAATTTTGATCTTCAGAGCTGACATAAGAAAAGGCTTGGGGACTAATTCGAAGTAATTCAAAGTAAAAAGAGCCAATTATCTACTTACAAACTTTTTAAGCTCCTACTATGAGCTCTTAGTTTTCTGTATTTAGTACATTAGATACCTTCTGTGAACAGAATACATATATATATATATATATATATATATATATCTTTTCTTAAAACTAAAGAAATTAATTTCTGAGAATTCTGATCACCCAACGAGGAAGGAATTTTTTATTAAAAAAAATTACCTCACACTAATTTCTTAGGCTGTTCCTAAGTATTCTTTAAGAAACAAAATATCTCCATGGTAAAAGACTCTGAAACATGTTGAGTTAAAGAGTGTGAAGGTATTTCTTCCTTACTGAACTTCTCAGGTGTGTGTGTGTGTGTATGCATGTGCCTGTGTTATCTAGAAATTTCCTTCCCACCCTACCTTTTTTGTTTTGGAGAAACTATTAATCAGGTCTATAAAAACCCATGTAGAAAAATAGACCTTTTTTTACTGTTCTCAATCATAGTTTGTTTTCATGTTTGTGAACTATGTTTTCTCCCTCCTGGATCATACTCTTCGGGTGTAGAGGTCACATGCTGTGATTTTCTGTACCCTTCACTGAGGTTTTATCTACTGAATGTCATCCACTTCCCCCACCTCCCTCTGTCTCATGCCAGTGAGCCCTACACAATAGCATCAAGCCCACCCCAAGCTCAGGGTTTTGCATTTTTCTTCCACAAGCTTCGAACGCTCTTCCCAAATTTAGTGCATGACTTCAGCCCTCCTCTCACCCAAGGTGCTACTAAAATCACTCCCTCTACTGTTCTTTATTGTTCCTTCTCCCTGGTCTTGTTCTACTTTTCTTTACAGCACATCACACTACCTGGCATTATGTCATTTATTGATTGATTTCTCGATCTTTACTCCAGGGCACAGGGATTATACTTTGTTCACTGCTGTCCTCCTAGTCCCTAAGGAGTTGCCTGTTATATTTACCTGGAAATAAATAAGTTCTTATTGAAATGATAAAGAACGCTGAAAAAAGGGGGGGCAGCAGAAGAGGACCCAACTTTTGACTGTTTTATAATTAGTTTTATGAAAGGAGTTTCATGCTAAGGTATCTCCAATCCCACTTCACAGAGAAATATATAATCTTTAAATAAAAACAAAAAGATAACAGAAAGGAAGCATATTAGTAGGCTAAGCTTGTATTCTACAAGCTGGGTGTGAGAGAGGGGGTCATTTGGAAGCTACAGGCTGGAATTCATCAAACATTTTTCAGCTTCACATACATATTCTCTTTTTTTTTTTTTGACAGTAGCTAAGTGGCGAGCCAAGGGGCACTGAAGAAAGAGAATCAAGACAGATATTAAAAAAACTATATACTTCACCATCATTATTGCCACTAACTTGAGAAAATCATTTAAAGTTCTGGGTCTCTTTTTGGATTTTTCATATATTAACTAGATCCATGGACTACAGCATAGAAAGATACTATTTTACAAACATGGTAATAGCACTAGTCTTAGTTAATTGTTGATATGACTTATGTTCAGATAGGTTTAGAAAATACTGAGTTAAAGAGCTAATAGGTTGTTACTTCAGAAATTCTTGGGCCTTTAATACATTGAAATATATATTATGGTCCCTCAAGATGAGGGGTGTAGGAGCAGAGTTCTCCAAACCTCTTTAACCAAGGGACCCTTTTAACTTCTCCTAAAACATTCCTCCATGGAACACCAGTTTAGAAAATAATAGAAATGATCTCAAAGGCCACTTCATATATGTCTGACCAAGGCACCAACACTCAAACCACAATCCTGATGCTATTGAAAGGAAATTCCATAAACAAAAATATTTCAAACATATTATACTTACTTAAAACTTAATAAAAGAATATAAATAACCCAGTGAGAATTGGGTTTGAATAGCTATCTCACCACCAAAGAATATGCAAAAATAAATCAGCATATGAAAAGATGCTCGATGTCATTAGTCAATAGTAAGACACAAATTAAAACCACAATAAGCTAGCATTACACACCCGCTAGAATAGATGTTATCAAAAAGACTAACAATAACAAGTGTTGGCAAAGATATGGACAAATTCAAACACTTACGTTGGTCATACAAATATAAAATGATACAGCCATTTTGGAAAACAGGCAGATTCTTAAAAAGTTAAACACACACTTGCCTGGAAATTGCACTACCAAGTACCTATTTAAGGGAAGTGATAACGTGTGTCTCCACAAAAACTTTTACTCAAATTTTTATAGCAGCATTAGTTATATTAGCTAGTAGCTAACACCTGAGAACAATCCAAATTTCCATCAACTAGTGAATGAGTGAAATATGTGGTTTGCTCATACAATAAAAAAGAATAGATACTAATACATGTCACATGGATGAACTAAATCATGTTAAATGAAAGAAACCAGACATAAGCTACTACACATAGTAGGCTTTTATTTGCATGAAATTTCTGGGGGAAAAAATATAGGGATAGAAAGCAGATCTGGGACTGGAGGTGGAAATGGAAATTAACTAAATAAACGGGAATGAGGACATTTTAGTGGATGATGGAAGTATTCTAAAACTGGATTGTGGTGATGGATACACACTGTATAAATTAACTAAAAACTGAACTGAATATTTACAATGTGTGAATTTTATAGCTTGTAAGTTATACCTCAAAAAAGCTGTTACAAAAAAAGCAGTTCAGGCATGTCCATATGTGAGGGTAAAATCAGAATTATGATGGAGGATGTCTGTAAGGGGCTTGTGTACGATTCTTGATTTAGACCAGTACTCCCACAGACTTGTGTACACATACATACACACACACACACACACACACACACACACATATCTTGGTGTGGTTCACTTGATTAAAACAAGGTTGTATTAGTGCTGATGGCACCAGGACAGAAACATTGTTCAATGACAATAGTAAATAGTAAAACAATACTCATTTCCTGTAAGCAAACAACAAAATATCTGTGTTTATAAACAGATGACGTGTTTACATAATATGTATAAATAGTATCCATATATAACAACAATACATACCTACACCTGTATGTCTATATCAGTTTGTCTATAGGAGTTATGTGTACTCCTTTATAGATATAGTTGGGGGAACCCGAAAGGTTGGCAGCTCAGTCTTAAAGCAATTTGATTTGCTGTGCTCAATCTTGGACTGGAGATGGTCTCTGAGAAGGTAACATTTAAGTTGAGATTGAAATGGTAAGGAGACAGCCACACCAAGATCCAGGAGCAAAGCACCCCAAGAATTCATTCCAGGGAAGAGTAAGTGCAAAACCCTAAGGCAAGAGTAAGTTTAGGTGCTAGAGGAACATAGGCCAAGTTGGTGCAATCACAGCCTAAAACACCAGCAAGAACAAGTGTACTGAAATAAGAGATATGGAGGGACTCGACCTTGCTGGGTCTTCTGGGCCTTGGTATGGCTTTGGGATTTTTTCCAAACGCAATGAGAATCTACGGGAGGGAAACTGCTGTGTTTGGCTTTTTTTTTTTTTTCCCAACCACTCTAACTATTCTGTGGGAGACAAGAGTGACATGAGGGAGAGGATTCAAGAGACTACGGCAGGGACCCACAGTTGACACAGTGAGCATGACTGTGTGTTTGTAGGGAGGTTCATATGCCAGCGGCGTGACTTTCTATTCAAATGAATTCAGGGAATTTACTAAATGTCTGTGAGTCTCAGTTTTATCAAAAAGAGTGATGCTAATATTTATTTCATATGGCTGTAAGGATGATCCAAAGAAACAATACACATTAAGCTCTTGCAAGATAATAAATGCCAGTAAATGATAGTGATTCTGACAGTTCACGTTCATTCCACCAACTCTGTCATCCATCAACTATGAGTAGGCGCTGTGGAAGTCCTGCCCCCTCCCCCCGAGGACCTCTGAGCTCGCCAACTAGTGTGGCGGACAGTTCCCAGCTAAGCCAACTTCCAGCCTAAAGTACCAATGTCTCTCCTCTCGGCCTGAAGGATTTTTCTGGCCTTACCAAGCTTGCCTTGCTCACCTGACAACAGGGGTTAGCTGTCCAGCCAGAGGCAATTGCCATGCTCAGTGGATAATTCACCAGGTCCTCCACCCTTTGCACACTTCTGAGGTGCATTCCACACACTGTCTCAGGGATCTTTAGTGTGCTAGAGCCTCAGTTGTAAACCTGGGTAACCCTCTCATTAACTGGCCTATTATTGGTTCCGTCCTTCCCAGTCATTCACCCCCATTTCATCACATCTGCTTCCTGGGATCACTTCCCAGGAATGCCTACTCTATCCACATCTATGTCTCAGAGTCTACTTTAGGAGACACCCAAATTAAGACAAATTGACTGTGTGTTTAGGCCATCTCGCCAGACTCTCTTATAATGGAGCAGACAATTTCTGCAATTCTAAAGTCAGGTGACTAATTCTTGTCCACATTTCCACCTAACACAAGACTAGTGTAATCTCTGCTCTCATGGTTCAGTGACATAAAATGATCACTTCAAGCTAGGTCCATATCTTTCTTGTATAAAGGAGGGATGGTTTCCACATAGGTAACAACACAAATGATATGCTGTTTGGTTTTTGTGATCACAGAGCCTTATAAACTGGGTGTAGAAGCTGGGCTGTCTGCTAAAATGAGAGCATGTTAAGTTCATCTGTATTGGGAATGTGGCAGGTTGCATTTTCCAGAGATGACCCTAACAATGTGCCCCGTCCCCCAGAAGTCCATGCCATTCCCCCATCAGTAGACAGGATCTGTTTTCCTTGCCCTGGAGCTTGGGTGGGTTCTGTGACTGCTTTGTCCAATAGATACGACAAAAGTGACATTGCCTCAATTCTAGGGGATGCATTTACTAGCTCGACAGAGGCCTCCTCCTATCTTCTGAAAGCTGGCTGATGGGGAAGAGGGTGACTTCCCTGAAATTTCCATGCTGTGTACAGCCTAAGCTATCGTAAGAAACCATGCAGAGAATGGCATCATTCTGGAATGGAGGAAGCATCATAGAAATGGACCCCAAAGCCTCTGCTATCCCAGGGACCCAGATGGAGCAGATAGACAAGGGGGAGCAAGTCCTCCACGAATTTCTGCCCCGCAAAATCATGCACAAAATAAATGGCTGTTCTAAGCCATCAAGTGTTGAGGTGATTTATTACACAACAATCAAGACTGGAAAGGAAGAATTTGGAAGCATAAATTCAAATTTAAGAATTTGAAAATTCCTAATGGTTGTTTTCTAGGATGAGACAGACTTCAGAAATAAGCTATCGATGTGATTTCAGAAAATGTGATGAAGGTCCTTCTGGGGAAAGAGAAACAATGAAAGCAGAATCCTATTTGAAGTCTCACTTTTTTCATTAGCTGCAGAGTAATGAAAAACAGCCATCCTGAATATCCGATTTCCCCCAATACTTTAATTCTTTTCTTAGGCTGGAAATTTTAACAATTCATCCTTTGCTACAAGTTGAAAAAATCCATAATGATTTTTTAAACTTTTTTATTTCTGGGCAGCAGATTTTGGAGGTGAAGCTTTAATCACACACTAGTCTTATAATCACTGCTGGTTTTCAACTAAAGTCTTACAAATTGGGCTTTAGTTCAATTTAAATTGCATGGGCCAAATCCTACCCTTGGTTATTCTAGGCAACTCCCACTGAAATCATTAGTAGTTGTGCATGTGTAACTGAGGAGATAATTTGGCCACATGTGCTTTTGTCTCCATGTGTCTCCATGTGAGCAAGTGCAAGTGCAGGCCGGCTGCACAGGGAAACATCGTGTGCTATGTGGAATAAGTTATCTTCTTGCCATACTGTGTTCATGCCAACATGATGAAAAGAAAATGTACAAGTAGACAAGCAGAATTTCCTCCCCAGCTCTTAGTACCCAGGTGGCTCCCGGCAATTCCAACTCTACAAGCTGCTCCTACCAGTCATGGTGAGCAGGGTTCTGTCTGCCCCTCCCTCCCCGCTCGGCACCTCACTAGAGAGAGACTCTCCTCTGTGCTCAGCAGATTGGAGGGCAGTGGCCCAGGTCCCATCTAATTCTGCCATGGGCAACCAGCTTCCCTGGCAAAGAGAGCACTTTTGACCCAACCAAAGTCCAATGCCAGAGGATGTTCTTACAGGAAGTATTGGGGGTAGCAGGAGGATACAGGTTGTCCTTTCGACAGTTTGTGAACTTTCTTCAGCGTCTAGAACTGCGGTTCTTGGTATTCAGTGAGTTTCAGAATCACCTGCAGGGCTCATTAAAACACAGAGCGCTGCCCCGACCCCCATGTTCCCAGGTCAGTCGGTCTGGGGAGGGGATCTGAGAATTTGCATATCTAGCAAGTGCCCTGTGATATAATGCTGCTGGGACCACACTGGAGGACCACCATTCTAGAATCCAGGTAATAATGTAGGCATCATGTCCAAGACATGTAGGTCTGAATGTACAAATTGTAGACTCTAGCAGGGAAGGTGGAAGGCAAACCAACAATTCTGGTCATCTCATAAATGCTATCACAGAAAAAAGAAAAAAACACATGACTTAGATAAAAAAGAAGGAGGTAGCATAAAGTATTTAGTGATTAAAGAAGCCAGCTGCAGCAAACATGGGCTATTTTTGTCTGCTGGTATCATTTTTTCCTTCTCAAAAGAACTGTTTTCCTTTGGGGAACTGACTGCCCATGACTTATTGTAGCCTTGTCAGCATCTGCTGTCAATTATAAGACCCTTCCTCCTGCTCCTGGGTGATCATATGATCCAGAGTGGCCAATCAAATCTGTTTTCTTGGAATTGACAATGACACTGGGAGAAAGCACCTTTCTCCTTCTGACATCCTCAGTGCATGGGAACAGGCATCCCTGGAGCTCCTGGGGACCATCTTTGCGACTATGCAGGAAGCCAGGCTGGGGACGAAGCTGACTGCTCATGCTATTGCAAAGATCGCCACAAAAACATCTCCCATCCTTATGCTAATCTTTGACATGCCTTCCCTAAAGCCGTGGGTCTATGTTCTCTCCCTCTTAACCTGGGAAATGGCAGAAAAGACCTCTGTGACTTCGAAAAGGCCAGCCAGATTACCTGGCTCTCTTGGGATGTTGCTCATGCATAGCATCCATGCTGTGAGGAAGCCCAAGCAGCTCAGGGAGAAGGTCCATGTCAGTGTTCTGGACGACAGCATGAGCTGAGATCTCAGCCAACCACCACTCTCAGTCGTAGTGCATGTGAGTAAATGAGCTTGCAGAAAATTACAGCCTGCAGCCATCAGCCAGGTTCTTTCCAGTTGAGGCCTCAGATATTGTGTAGCAAAAATATAAAAAGCTATTTCTGCTGTGCCCTTTCTGATTTCCTGAACATAGTGGTACATTTTGGGTGGTTTGTTCTGTGGCATATTGTGTAGCCAAGAAAATTAAACAAAGGAACAGGAGACAGAATACTGAGACTGGCTTGGTATTGGTTGTCTCTTAGGGTGCAATCAAAGATACTACAAATGTGATTATAAATCTCTCAGAAAAGTAAATAATTAAAGCAGAATGAAAATGAATAACAACATAGAAAATGTCAGGTACGGGTTTCAAGCAGGCACATTCACAGATGAGTCTGGACCCTATACAAGACATCTCATGTCCACCTCACGTGGCCAAGTCACCTCACAGGTAGCTCAAGTCGAGCTGTTGAATAATTCAAAGATCCTTCTGAGAAAGAGCTAGCAAAAAATCCATGAAAGAAAGTTTATGGAAAAAAAAAGGAACAGGGCAAAGAAAAGAATTATTAACTAAATGGATAATAAAGCATGGTTTTGATAAATTTTAGAACATTCTATAACTGTTGAGGAGTAATTACTTCCTTTGAGTAATCTTTCCCACTTCAATTTTATCCTTCCAGGTTCTTTCTGAGCCACCACATGCACACACGCACACACAAATAATATTTTTCCCTTTTGAGTGTGATCATTTTCTCCCAACAATATGAAAACACTATGAAAAAAATTTACCCATACAAAAAATAAAAATAATTTTTAATTTCTTTGATATTTCTGAGTATCATCATATCATTTTTACAGGTACCCAGAGAAATAAGCAAAATAGAAATTATTTTTTAAGTTTACAAGTGAAGATAGAATACCTACAATGATTTTTATTCCTGTATTATGGGAAACACAAAGGTAAGTAGGTCTTTTTCCACATACTGTGCTAATTACTGTGATTAGTTCAAAGAAAAATGCTTAGTATATGGCAAATGCTCTGTTACCCAGTCGAGCTTAAGGGACGGACTTCATTCTCCACAAGTTCAAGGTAATAGCAAGAACACTGAACTTGGAGGCAGGTACCTCCACTCAGTGGTGAATACACTGCTTTGAAAAATCTTCAGAGACAAAGTAACTTCATCTGCAAAAGTCTTCATCCCACCCATGTGGATTCTACGAGTCTCAAAGCAAGTAATGTGAAATTTCCTTACCCATCCTAAGTGCTACAGCCCAGGAAGGACCCTTTAGGCTCAGGTTACACAAGGTAAGTCAAACATATTTAGGTGAGATGACATTGACATCCCCCATGTCCGCGTAACAGCTAACCACCATCAAAGGGAGAAGAATTTTAAGGTAAATATTATACAGGTTCCCATACCTAAAATCACCCTTCACGTAAACCCTAACATGAGCACCTGGAAACTTTGTTTCATGGAGTCCTGCCAGCATGGAAAGCTCCCAGCCCAGGTTTGCAGAGACCCCTTAGATTGGAGACCTGAGGACTGGAGAACTAGTGGGAAAGGTCTGACTTAACTAAAGGAACACACCTCTTACTGAAGCTATCTGCAAACTATAGACTTGATTGGAAATCTCTTTTTCTTACATTGATGGTTAAATGTACACATTCAATACAGATAATTTGATGGAACAATTACTATGAGTTAACTAATTGGGCAAGCAGGGTGAAGGCGGAGATTTCTTCTAAAAGACTCTGACCAGGGTTAATTAGGGTACATTCTAAGTTCGCCCCAGGGGTGCAACTTAATAGTTGGCTCTCCAACGGCCTTATTCCTTCCTCCGTCTGGGGCCACTCAAGGAACAGGTTGTGTGTTAGGGGAAAACCTAGGGACAATGGTCAAAATGAGCATGTTTCTCAATAGAGAATTTTTGAATTAATTAGAAGGTTACCTTATACCTTTCTCAGTATACCCACAATCCAAAGTGTCCTTATTCAGGCAAGCCAGATATTTCATAGCATTATCAGATAGCTTCATTAAAACTTACAAATGTCACACAATCCATCTCTTAGGGACTAAAGGGTGTCCCCAAATACTCATATGTTGAAGTCCTAATACCCAGGAGCTCAGAATGTCACTGACATCACTGGATCTGGAGATGGGTTCGGGTTTTTTTTATTATTGTTATTATTACTTATGTCTTTTACATGATTGTGTATTCCCCGTAGGTTTCCAACCACCAATTCACCCGTGAACTGTCTTTTTTAAAGATTTTTATTTATTCATTTTTGCATAGAAGAACTAGGGAGTAGGCCAGAGATGCAGGAAGGGGTTGGGGTTGGGGGAATGAGAGGATTCACCAGACACAGAGTGGGGAGCAAAACAGGAGATTATATTGAAATCCACTGCTGAGGGGAGCAGCGGGCGAGACAGGAGAGGTCTGCTGCGCCATGTGGGATGTTCCCTGGCTGGGGATCGAACTCAGGCCATAGTGGCCATTGCAGTAATAGCACTGAATTTAACCCCTAAGCCACCGGGGAGGCTGTGGAGATGAGTGTCTTTAAGGGGGCAAGGGAATTAAAATACAGATATTCTGGTGGCCCTAACCCATTAGTGGATTTGTACCAAGAAGAAACTAGGACACAGACACTCGCCCAGGAGAGACCAAGTGAAGATGCAGAGAGCAGCTGCCCATCTACAAGGTAAAAGGCCTTAGCAGAGCCCTGCCAACACCTCAATAACAAAACGACTTTGTTTTTTCAAATCCACCTACACCCCGTCTGTGGCACTTTGTTAAGGCAACCCTAGCAAACTAATACACCTCCCTTTTGCTTTTAGCCAAGCTCATGACCCATTGACTCAGCAGTTTTGAGAGACAGAAATCACCATTATTCCACAATCAATACTTCTTAGAGACCAGCTCAGCTTGGTGCACACATAAACTGGATAATGCATTTTTTTGTAGTCACCTCTCCTATCCACATCCTGTTCCTCCACTTTTTCTCTTGCTTTTAGCTTAAGCAATATTGCCTGATGTGATTTCCAGACAATTAAATTCTGCATTTCTCTCTTCCAATTATGTTTCCTTGTGATTGAAGACTCAAGAAAATGGAAATAAATTTTAAGTACGTCAGGATCCCTTAAATGTTCTCTGATGAAAGGAGCACTAAGATGAAGCTGAGTTTCATCTTAGTTTGTTTTCTCAATCTATACATGAGCTAATATTTGATACAACATTGGGCACAGATATCTGATATTGAAGACAAGCCATCACTCCATTACGAACTTCGTCTTTTCAATCCCTTGGTTTCATAGTCAAGAGCTGAAAAGGAAAAATTTCTTTCCTCCTCCTCACCAGAGACAGAAATTAATTTCCCAGTCATGTAAATGGACACAGGTTATGCCTTTCTGGCTTTTCAATCACAGATCAGAAAACAGACGGGGGATGTTATAAACAGTTATGATTATAGCTGTTGTTTAGATGTTTAGGAAATGGAATTTAATTTTGGCATTCATCTACATCAAGCAGGGAAAATCAGAAATTGTATTTGTAATAAAATGATATTTACCTCAGCAGAACTTATTAGAATGTCATTCAACAAATTTTGTGCAGTAATTGCAATTAAATTACTTCCAATTGCCATCAAGGGTAAGTAACATTTTCTCAGATTTCAGTATCCCGAAGGCAGGTGTCTTCAACTCTGGACTGTTCCATGGATTTTAAAACTGAATTAGATTAAATCATCAGTTACAGCTCTAAGTTTATCTTATCATATTGAATGAAAGTCATCAACATATCTTTGTACCCTAATATGATATCCTTTGTTTTCCTGCTTAGTTTTGGGTATGTGGTGTTTGCTATTAGCATGTTGTATTTTTAAATACTTTGTTCAGTCGCTAAAATGTTACAAACGGAGAGTATAACCCATTAAGGAATCCATTTCTAAAACACAGACCATTGCATCAAAGAAAATTTGCTGTATTTGTTTGGATATATCCTAACTACAATGCAAGGGTTTTTTCTGACAAGAAGTCAGAAAATTTTGATAGTCATAAACATTGATAGTTATTAAGCAAAAACAGACAGTGAGAGGCCTAGACTGTACTAAGGGAATAATTTCCTCTTTGTGTGTTTTTGTTTATTACTGACCATGGAATAAATGATTCAATCCTTCTCCAAACTGCTGCAGAGTTAATACATACTTAGCCCAGAAAGATAAATCTGTACCTTGTTTAGCTCTAGGTATAATGTATCTGTTGAGAATTAAAAATATGTTGGCACTCTTTGGGGAGAAACAAAGAAAGAGTGTTTACTGTGACCTTTAGCCTCATGTTTCCTTTGCCAGTGCCAGTCAGGTCATTCTTTCAGGGCATCGCCTGGCAACTTTGAAAGCTTCAGATAAATACCCTTTTCCTAAACTAACAGCTCTCACTTTCCCTTTTCTTCTAGCATTTTTCCTTCATGTGTATCAAGCAAGGCTCTTCTTGTCCCTGGATGCATTCTGGGAGAAGCTACTGCCATACAGCCCCACTTCCACATGTAAAGGGTGGTTTAAAAGTCCATAAATTAGTGAAATCTTCAGAAAAACAGAGAGATTGATGTTAGAATTTTTACTACTGTCTTGCACAGCAGATGCCACAGTGGAGGAAATTTATGACTGCAATAGCTTCTACGGTGCTGAAAGGAATCCACAAATGAGTCTTAACGTTACATGATACCAGACAGTGGCATTCATCAAAATTGTGATGGTCTGTTATCAACAAAGCAAGTATATCACCAAAATTACATACAAGTGAAAGATAAGCCATTATCTCTATGACTCTGGGTAAATTGCTTTTCTTCCATAAACTTCATTTCTTAATCTCTCTGAAGTTCATTTCCAGCATAGAATGCTAAGCGTCTATGCCCTACTGAGGGATTTTTAATTTCTATATATAAACATCAATGCTGGTGTTTTCATTCTGGAATCTATCTTCTCTTTACTTGGAAGGTAGGAGGTGCAAGTAGATCTGATCAAAATTAGTCACTGCCTGGGAACAAAGAAACAACCAGATGTGTAGCAGAGTCTGCCCTGCCAGAGTTCTTAAACTGCGACTTTATAACCAAAGGCAACCCTTAGCCTGGCTTAATGCACATACCATATGCATAAGCGTATAACCAACATTTACCAAGCATTCAAATTAAGCATATACAACTCATTACAAATCTCTTATACAACCATATCTACAAATAAACTATGCATGTGTGAGTTTCATTTAGATTACCCATACTTCCCCCAAGTCAGAATTGGAAGCAGAGAGGATGGGGTCTTTGTTCCCTCTCTGCTGTGCTCATGGAGTCCAAACCCGACGGAATGCCAGGCTCAGCATAGAGCACTTCTTCAACACAAGCAAAATGTTTCATCAGTCCAGCTAACAAGTATCTGAGTTAAGAGAACCACAGGCAGTTATAATGTGGACCTGAAGTGTCATTTACAAAGATGCTGGCATGGGAGACATGCACCACACTTCTCTTGAAAATGCAAGTTACCTCACATCAGTTCCCAGTGATGGAACCTTCCAATGAGCTCTTGTAAGCCTGAATTTTGAGAATTAGTGTAGCAACTGCTGACAGCACCCTAGCCATTGCTGACACAGCCCACCAGGGATTATGCAGGACAGGCTGAACTCACACAGACCACAGGTAATGCTGTGCTTCTGACCACACCCTTTCTAGACTCAGGCTCTCCTGTCAATGCTTTCTCTGTTCCTCCATTCTTGCCCACAGTGGAAAAGGCTGTTTACTGACCTCTCAGGAACTCAGATGTTGCCTTTGGTGGGAAAGGGCTATCCAAAAAGATAAACCTGCCCTGCACCCACAACGGGAAATCAATTCTCCATCACTAGCACACCCCAGTTCCCAGCGATGGAACCTTCCAATGAGCTCTTGTAAGCCTGAATATTGAGAATTAGTGTAGCAACTGCTGACAGCACCCTAGCCATTGCTGATACAGCCCACCAGGGATGCTGGCTGCAGCTCAGCAGACCATTCCTGAATGTGCTGACAGCTTCTTAACTCAAGCACCTGTGCCTGTCTGTCAGAGTATTTCATCTGACCAAAGGCCAGAGCACAGGGCAGGCTGTAAATGTCAGCAGTTAACAACCAGCTAAGTACAAACCCAATTTGTGAGGACCAGGGGATGAATTATACCCCAAGTTTCACACCCCATTAGTTGGACAACCTACAGTATTTTCTCCACAAGCTCTGGGAAAATCCCCAAAATCGACACTCTTATTTTTCTCTCTTCCCAGTCACTTCCCAATTCTCCCGCTGTGCTTCCTGAGATCACCTCCCTAATAAACTCATTTACCCAAATTTGTCTGAGAACTGCTGTGGGTTAACCCAAGATAAGCAAAAAGACAAAGATGAAGCTCTAACTGGTTATGGAATTAGCAGAATTCTAGTGGGGAGGAGAATGAAAAGGAAGGGATCTGTTCCAGAGACCCAGTTGCTGAGTTCAGACCCATGAAACTGGCCATGGGCTCAATATTCAGGTATGATATGGACTAGAACACAGACGTGAACACTCATCAACCAAACAGACAGGTCTTCCTGCTACTTAATCAGGTGATCAAGAATTAAGACTAAGGGATTTGAAGTGATTGTAGGAGAGGGTTAGGTGATTAAAACTAAAAAAGAAAAAACAGAGATTGGAGCTAACTCAGGAGGAAAAATGGATAGACTTAGAGACACTATGTTATACACCAGTGACACTTCCAGAAAATGACAGTAGAAAGTAGAGATGTAAAACTGAAGTTTCCCAGAAAGTCAAGTTGTTCCAGAGAAACTGGACATCTGATTCTGCTTTGTCAATGAGATGAGGCCAAGCTTCATGAGCCTCTCTCCACCCAACAGGGCATTAGAGGTAGATCTAGAAACTAGATCTTCCTGCATCCTAAGGGAAGCATGTTGTTAACCATTAAACATCTCAGAGACACAAACACACCTATCCTGTCATAGGTATCTAGGCACATATCTGATGACTGAATGAAATGAAATGAACAAGGAACAAGACCACTAGTGTTCTTTTTCAAATATATTCATTCACATAAAAAAAATTAGCTTTTACTGCTAAAAGGCTACTCTTATGTTTCTGTTATTGTTGAGTTTCGAGGATAATAAAATAAAGATCCTAATTCCACCAGAGTGGAATCAACACATCAACTCTGCCGATTACATCATGGGTTTTTATTCCATCTTCCCAAGGCTTGCATTCTTTCTACTGAGTTTGATGTGCCAGGGCCCCAAATTGGGAATTGCATCAAGACAAATATTTTTTAAATAAAGTAAGTATTGTTGGTTTCAAGTATGATTGTCTCAAATATAAACAACTACACAAATTTGAAACATGTTGGATGAAATGGTAGAAGGAACACAGAAGAATAAACAGTAAAAATAGAAGTCATATCCATAAGGGCATAGTATATGAAGGAGAGGATTTATTCTGGAATTATATGAAGCCAGTGAAAAAGATATCATTTGGAACATAGTATTGTGCAATTCTAGTCAATGTAAGAGGCAATCAGAATGTTTCAGGGGGGCTGAAATGTTTGAAACATGAGGACAAGTGTTGGCCCATTCAATACCTTAGAGAAAAGAAAACTATGGGAAAATATTTTCCAAGAGTATATGCATGAGCCAAATTCTTCACTCACATACTTGTACATGGGACCTAATTCTGCACTTGGACGTTTGTGGCAACTCTGCATTCTGCAAACTTAGTTCTTGTGTGAAACAGGAGTTAAGCATATGGCAAACTTCAGCTCCACGGCAAT
Source organism: Scalopus aquaticus (assembly GCA_004024925.1). NCBI lineage: Eukaryota > Metazoa > Chordata > Mammalia > Eulipotyphla > Talpidae > Scalopus > Scalopus aquaticus. The sequence goes on from PVIJ01001326.1 coordinate 26,240, forward strand.
GTAGCTTCTGTGAGCACTGAACTGCTCATTAGTATGCAATGGAACTTTTTAAAAGGAAAACAGCATTAATGACTCTACGCCATTTGCAAGCTATTTTAAAAGCTGGAATTCCAAATAGGATTGAACGACATAAAGCAAATCTGGGTGTAATCCACCACCCCATCCTTCAAGTCCTTCTCCTAAAGCAGAGGATGCAGACAGCCGGTTTAATGAAAGAAAGCATAAGCCCAATTTAGCAGCCCACGATACATCTCTGGGGGGCACACCAGAGGCGAATGGGGAATCCAAATGGCACATACTCAACAGCCACCTTGCAGATGGGGAGAGAAAGAGGAGGGGGTGAGGGGAGCTGCCATTTCAGTCTCAGCACACCTCCCTGGGAAGTAAATGCTTCCCAGCCACAGAGAAAACAGCTCACTCTTCTGCTGGAATCCTGTTTCTCCCTCCTGTTTACAAGGCCAACATCTTCAAACTCCGGGACAGAGAAGCAAGCCCTACCTTTAAAATTCAAAGCAAGTCAGTTCTGTGCAGAGAATGGTACGCAGTCACCAAGGGGCCATATTACAGCTTCTTAAAAGGATGTGCAGTTTCAAGCTACTCTTGTCCTTCTTCCTTTGACTTGACATTAACCTATGAAAACACAGGTATCTGCTTGTGGGAGTCCCTGGAACATTCCAGGTCTGTTCTTTCTTGGCAAAAATTTGATTTGACAACTATGGAGTAGGCAGCCAGCACAAAGCAGAAAAACTCAGAAGGGGAAAGCAACTATCTTTAGACCAAGTCCATTTTGGAGTGGTATGGAAGAGAGAGAGACAGAGACAGAGAAAGAGAGAAGAAAATTAAAGAGACAAGTAACATGTATTGAGAATTGAGATCTTCACCTGTCTCTTTGTTTTTAACAACAAAAAATAAGAGCACAGAACATGATATTTTTCGGTAGAAAACTACCCCACACAGCGTGTATCAAGGGATTCACTTCACTTAGCTGAACCACTGCCTGATGACAAATGGATGGAGTATGAAATCAGAACAGAGGTCTACATACAGAAGAGTGGAGGGGGAACCACAATGGTCCATTGGAGAACAATAAAGTCAAACACCCTTAACTTCAGAAACTAAAGAAGGAAAGCATATATACTAAGAGCATGGTCAACAGAACCCCTTAACCAAAGGGGAAAAAATTGTCTGAGGGAGTGCTAAGCTGCTACACAAGCCACAGAAAAGCTAGATTATTTACTCAAGAGAAGGCACTCAAGAGGGTCTACAGAAAAAGCAGTGGGAACAAAGAAACTCAGTCATTTGACATGCCAAGAGAAATAAGCAGTAGCAACAACATTTTAAAACCCTAATTTATGGGGAAAAGAAGAAAATGATCAGTCTCAGCCAAGAAAAATAATAGCTCTGCATATCTTGGGCAACTGGATTTTTGCATTCCTAACTACATGTCTGTGGTCTGTGATTCCCAAGTCTTTTGTGAGCATGAAAGCTAACCTCTGTAAACTTCTCACTAAGCCACTTTTCTCCTACTAAAACGTGGATGAGTTATGGGCTGGCCTGACTCAGCTGGTGCATGCAGAGTGTAACAGTATCATCATTTATTGAGAGACGCTTCAAGCTCTGTGTAGGGTGCTGAACATTTTCCTTACTGCAGGAAGGCCCTGCCCCTGGATCCCGAGGAGGAGAGAGGGAGTAAGGGAGGGCGCCAACTGTTGGTCTGTTCTTTGACCTTAGTCATAACAGAGGAAAACCTGGAAACAAAATGAGAGCCCCAAAGGGCATACTTCAATTTTGTCTGCAGAATTCCTTTCAGTTATTAATCATAACACAAAAATACTCAACAAATTTGATTCAGTATTAACGTGTGTTAATAAAGGTGATGGAAACACAGATGTTTTTGTAAAGTATGACATTTTTCTAAATATTTAAGTCTTTTAAAAAATATTTAAGTAAAAATAAGATTAATGGGAGACTGGACCATTCAAAAATGTCTAGACCAGCAAGAATCATAAAGTTTAAAGAGAAAGACGCAGATTTTCAGAATTGCCTGTTTCTTCATACCAGTTTCAAGCCCAGTAACAAATTGCCATCACATGGGGGCCAGTTTTTACTAAATAATGCTCCTGTTCAGGGTTCACCCTAAAGCCAAGAATCAATGAGTGTAGTACCCAGCATCTGAATTTTTAAAAACATCTCTGATGGCTCTTCATGTATAACCAGTCTTGAGAACAACTCATATCATTTGGGGCATTTCTCCTGTTAACCTGGGATAAAATCAGAAACCATGCCAGCAGAGAAAGCCCCAGAGTGTAGACCAGTAGAGGCAGGTTTTATTAGACTCTGAGAAACCTTAAACCATCAATCTCTTCGGAATCTTCTTCCCCTTTCTGGAATATAAAAGCACTGTACTAGATAAATAAAGAAGACTGTGTCTTGTTCCAAGATTCCAAGATTAAATACAAAAAGAAGAAAATAATTCCACATGGATGTATTAATTGAAAGTGTCTCCTAAAACAGTATTTTCAATAGAACAATAATAAGAGTATGGACTCCTCATTGCCGCTAACATACATTTGGCTTTGTTAATTTATCAAAGATTCCTACACGTGGCTAATTCCAGAGGACACTTAGATACTGTTGGGAGAGGGAGTCCATCTTTTTCTTATCATGAATCAATGGAATGCATAGCCATGGATAAAGGTGCCTAACCACACTGAGTGGAAATGTTTGCTTTCTATTAAATAAAGATGGATTTATCATTTTCAGATGATGACTCTAAAGGAATATTCATGTAAAAGAGACAGTTTGTAAAGTAGCCACTGTGCCAGCAAATGACCTTAGAGAAATGTAAAGGCCGTGGGTTTAGCATTCGACAAACAATTCCGTCTACCTCCATCACTTTCCCAGACTCCTCCACTCTTCTCCAAGATGCTCCACCTCCCTGGCAATGACCAGCTCACACATATTTGCCCTCTGTGTACCTCAGAGTCATGAGGGCAAAGCAGGCCTGTAGCAAATTGGTCAGTTCCTTTCGATAAAAGGGAAAATGCTTTGATTTATTCTTTTCTAAAAGCCTTTCAGTGTTGTAAGGGGAACTTCTTTCTTTGCAGGCTACTGACCCACAGGGGGTAAAGTACCTGCAGGTCACTTACAAGTCAACATTGTGGAGTCTTGTGACACGACCCAGAGGGGCCTGGGGGCTAGGTCTAGACTCCAGAGTGAGTGTTCCCAGGCACGTTGGCAACCAGGCCAACGACATGGTTTGTAAAGTGGATGATCACAGAAAACCAGTCTACTACCCAACCCAGCTGGGGTCACAATCATTCTTTCGACTCTAGCAAAAAAAAAAAAAAAAAAGTAACCTTCTATTCTTGCAATGCCTTGAGACCTGCACAGATAGGACAAACAGCAACTGTGCATAAGGGAAGGTGACGAGAGCTCAGAGCCGTGACCCAGACCACAGGGCAGGAGCAATGAGGAGGACGTGAGAAGCTCAGTGACAAGCCCAGGGACCCAGAGGTGGGGTAGGGCCAGCAACAGGTGTGGACCTAGCCCTCAGATGATGACGAGGACCAGACACCAGGGCGACACTGACTCCCTGTGTTAGGAGTGTCTCACGGAGATGGGAAGAGACGGACAGACACGCAACCAAGGTGTTATAAAAAGCAATGTAGAATTAACTTTATTGAGTTTTCCTATTTTCCAGGAAAAAAGGAGAAATTTGAAATTGAGTCAATATCAAGCATAATTTCATGTTATGAAAGTGCCATGAATGGGTGTTTTAAAAAAATAGCTAAGTTCAAAGAAGTTGGAAAAATAAAAGACCAGAAAGAGGGAAAGATGGAAAATTAGAGGACAAAAAAATAAGGAACGCAAAGAGACAGATTGTGCCACCCACACACACCTTCTCACCTCTGAAACATCAATCTCCCCTCTTCACAATCTGTCCCTCTGGCTTCGATTTTAAAACTTTGGTTCCTACCTTGCCCACTGAATGAACAAAGCAAAGCCTCTTTGGAGTGGATCTCCTGGAACTTTCCTTCTTGTTGCCCTTCCCCACAACATACCCAATAAATATAATTCCCACATACACCTCTAAAATGAGTTTTCACCCTTTCAAGTCATTTATCCTCCCCCTTGACTCCTCCTGCCATTGTAACCCCCTCACCCACGGACCTCACAGGTCCCCTAGGCTTAGGCAACTCCTGGGCTCCTGGAAGGACCAGACTCTTCCTTGCCACCCTGACTGTGGCCCCCTTCCCATCATGAGCCCCTTGGAAGATGTCTCTACTGCACAGAATAAACCTAACACTGTTGAGAAATGACCATAGAAATGTCTACAATGCAAACCAGACTTAAGAAGGAACTTCCTCTCACCTATCATTGAGAAACAACCTCCTGCCAGTTGCTTCCAGTCATGTCACACATAATTAAATATATGCAAATCAAAACAATGCAATTCTTTTTATTTTCTCAATTATGAAATGAAAATTTTTAATATTTAAAAGTTTGACTAAAATCTAATAGACCTGAGCCTCCTTGGTGGCGCAAGGGGTTAAGTCTCAGTTTATGAAGCTATCCGCAGCCACTGCAGCATGAGTTCGATCCCCAGCCAGGGAGCTTCCCACATGGTGCAGCAGACCTCTCCTGCCTCCCCGCTGCTCCCCTCTGCAGTGCATTTCAGTAGACTTGCTTGCTCTGCTCCCCACTCTGTCTCTGCTGAATCCTCTCACCACCCCCCCACACCTTTGGCCTACACCCCAGTTCTTGTATGCATAATAAATCTTTTTTAAAAATATAATAAAATCTAATAGACCTAATGATGTTGCAAAAACAGGCTTTCTCATCAATTACACAGGTCAACAGTGAGATCGTTATTGACTTAAAAAGGCCCTAATCTGTAGTACCTTGGTGTGCTGAACATGAATATAACCCTGAAAATTTTTTATTAGCTCTCGTTTTGAAGATATTTCATACAATTCATTTTATAGGTTTCACCGTGTAAATTTATCCAGTAGGACAGCAACAAATCCTAAATCAGCCTAGAATGATGTAATATTGCATCGCATTGCATAATACCATCATACACACATCATCCAGAGTTGATTGCATCATTTTCTGATGCAATAGAATACTACTGCCAGGTGGCTGCTGAAGTAAGCTGACGTCATCAGTGCACTATAGAAAGCCCTGTTGGAAAGGTGGAGCATTGAAAATATTTCAGACTTTGTGCGAGACAGTTTAAGCTACTGTTCCATAGAACTGTTATTATTTTATCCATTTAGGCACAAGACAGAACAGTAATGCCTTGAAAGTGCGTTAATAGCGTGGACAATTTCTGCTCTATTTGTGGGAAAGTGACATTTGCCAACCAGAAGAAAAGTATCACTTCTCAAGTGAAGAAGGCTTATCATCTTTACTTCGGATGCAAGGTAGGTGACGAAGATAAGCCTTGGGCCCCACATATATGCTGTGCTACATGGACAACACAGCTTTCACAGTGATTAAATGGCAAAAGACCATCAATGTCATTTGCAGTCCCCATAGTGTGGAGAGAGCCAAGCAACCACATAAAAGACTGTTACTTCTGCTTGGTTCCTCCTCTTTCGGGCAAAATAAAGGAGCAAAAGAAGTCGAGAATAGTCTACCCAAACATTCCGTCTGCATTGAGACCAGTTCCACATGGTGAGGGACTTCCTATTCCAGAACCTCCAGCAGAATATTCTCTTGATTCATCCGATGAGGACAAGGGTGAGCTGACCTGTTCTTCTCCTGTTCCATCAGCATGCAGTGATCCAGATTTTCACTGTGGTGCATCATCAACCCCATACAGACTAACACAGGAGGAACTAAATGACCTGGTTCGTGATTTGGACTTATCCAAGAACAAGGCAGAATTGCTAGTATCAAGACTCCAACAATGGAATCTTCTAGAAGAAGATGTCACAATTACTTTCTATCAAAAGCGCCACCAGCAGTTGGAGCCTTTCTTCAGAAAGGCAAGTACTCTGGTATTCTGTTCCGATATTGAAGGCCTCATGAATGCCTTAGAAATCACTCCTGACTCACAAGAATTGAGACTATTTCTAGACTCTTTGAAACAGTCTTAAGGCTATGCTTTTGCACAATGGAAACCGTCTTCCATCTATTCTATTCCTGAACAGCTGTACAAGAGACAAGCGAAGAAACCTAAGAAGCAGTCTATGACTTGATTTTTTTACAGGTATTAACCACAGCCCTATTACTATTGGCATGCATTTTGTGGTATAAACATCAATTTATTGCAGATTACAAAAAAAAACTAGAGCCAAAATTAGAATTTGACTGTCATATTCGTGTTGAGCACATCCAAATTGATAGGAAATGACTAATTTTATTTCAGTAACATAACTTTTGTAAAAATTTGTTGACCAGTTTTATTGGTGAACATAAAAATGTTACAACATTTTTGGAGGACGTTTTGGCAATGTTTACCAAAACTTTAAATATACATACTGTTGTCTGAACAAATCCAATGGATAGTGTCTCTTGAATAAACAGATATATAGACAATAAAAAAAAAGGGAAACAATATTAACTTGTGCCAAGAAATTTTGATACCTCCAGAGTAGAATACTGGATAACTATTAAAAGAGAATAAGAAAGGAGAGTATATACACACACATGTATGTGTGTATATGTGTATATATAGTTTTAGAAGAATCTCCTAAGATCAAAGCACAAGAAACACATATTCAATGTAAACAAAGAAAAGAACAAGTATAGAGAAAACCTGAGACATAGGCATGGGTATAGATTCCCTTATATTTGCATACATTTGCATAAACCTATTCTGGAAGTATATACAAGAGGCAACTGAGTGGGTTACGGGGCTCCCTCCATTTACACCATTTACACTGGTTTCCTTTTGCATTTGCCAAGCTTTGAGTAAAAGGCGCCTTTCCCTGGCTTTTCTATGTGAGTCTGTCAGCCCGTGATCACAGAGATGCTGGAAGAACGGCTAGAGAGTCCTCCATGGGATTTGCTTCTTGCCATCACCTCGAGGGAAACCTCTAAAGTCCATACACATTATCCTTCTGATGGCCTTTTTATAAAGATTATTTCCATAGTGGTCAACCTCTTGAAGGCCATGAAGACCCCATACATCTTGTCACCCCCAGGCTCCAGCAGCTGCTGTCATGGTTGAGTGAGAAGGCGCCGCCAGTGACCTGAGCACAATAGCGTAGAAGACAGAGTGAGCAACACTCCAGGCGTCGTAGGCCAGAGGCAAGAGCCACACAGAGAATCTGCCCTCAATGCAGTGAAGCTCTAGCATCCATCATTTTGAAATCCCCGCCTCTGAGGAGGGGGGCCAAAGGTAGGCAGGCCAGGGAAGCTCCATTTCATCAACACTTCAAAGCTCCTTTCACAAATGCGAATTATCCCCTTTATCCTAACAGATGACTCATTTTTCAATCATTTGTTTCCTCGCCATCCCATTACCCTCACCCCCCAAATCCCTCCTAACTTTTTCTTGGGACAAGTGCTCTGTTTCTCTACACGAGCAGGTGAAGACTGCCGTGTGGATAAATTTAACAAATTTCCAAATGCAGTGCTTTATATGGTTGTCAAATTCATTTTCTTGAAAAAGTAGTTTTAGCTGATGTTACATCATGATGTTCAACCCTAAACACTATTAATTTCCCATTTCGTGGTGTGGGAAAATAACAACTGTTGTTATGTACATTTTAATGTGTGCCCTTTCAAAATACTGATAAAGAATTCTCCAAACTGGAATGGTGATGACTGAATCAGATGTCTTTCAGAGGATTGTTTTCCAAAGAGTTTAGGGTGAAACATTCCTAAAGGGGCTGAGGACCGTGTACACCATCCATTTCCTTGCACGAATCTATTTTGGGTGCACATTGTCAACAGATCCTAGCAACAAGTTTATTTCAAATGCTCAGTTAGCATACCTCACATACTAGAGATGATGCCAAGAGAAACCATAACAAGACCACGGCCTCAAGTCTTGGTCTCTGGGATGTGGAGACAACACATTAGAATGCAGGCGCAGCGTGGGAGGGTTGAGCATGCCATTCTGGGAGTCTGGGGTCCAGAGTCGAGCCTCAGCCTTGTTTACCCATCAGGGAGGGTTAGGCAAAGCACTTAAATACTCCAGCCTCACCTGGACAATATTGAGCTTGGTGATCTCAAAGGTCCCTCCCAGGCTTCCAGTTTTGTGAAGGTGGGCAGGGATAGCCTCACTAAAACCCCATTTTCCATCAAGATCTTCTGCTTCAAGAATCTGTTATTCCCAACTCAGGCACATAAGCTCATTTCACCTAAATTCTAGTTTCAAGGGACATTGCTCATAGGAACAGCACCTTTAACTGTTTTCAAACCACTCCTGATTCTCCAGGATCTCAGACTTCCTCACCATCTCAGAAGTGCAGAGATGATGCAGTTGCCTTCTCTCTCTGACTGGTCTTCCTCTGAAGCCGGATCAGTTTGGCTAGAGAAGACTCTATTTTTGTTCAGCCCAATGCAGTAATTCAAACACTCTCTCCAGGTAATTTGTCAGCCTCCTTTAGGTGCAGCATCATCCTTGGAGAATTTTGTTCACCTGCCCTATCTCTCCTAGAAAGTGGTTGCAGAGTGACTGGTAGGAGTTGCTCCCTGGACCTGTGGCTACTGAGGAGTGGATGGTTGGTGGACGTTGTAGCCACCCACGGTCCTGCCCACTTCCCAAAGAGGCTGCTGTCCAAGCACAGAACAGCTTCTTAGCTGATACCAGGGCTCTGCCCATCCACAGACCATCCCGTTGGGGTTCAGTCCCACGGCCCCTCCCAGAGTTGCTGGCCAATTCTCTGGGGTCAGAGACAGTGGATCTCTCAGGAAAGACTGCCACTAGCCCCTTGAGTCTCAGGTACTTTCCATAAGTTTCTGGGCCTTTTTAAGGCCTACCCCTTGGTGGCTAAGCCCAGAGTAGAGGCTATGGAGGAGAGAATGGGATTGCTGAAACCTTAGGAATCTGACCTACTTGTTTTACCTCCCTCACTCTAATTTTCAAGGACCAGATGGGCAGGCTTTGGATTTTCCTCTTCCTCTAATCTCTCCTTTCCTTCTACCCCCAAGTTGCACACCTCAGGCCCACACATCGCAGACTGAAGGCAGAAAAAGGAGTGTAGGTCCTGAACTACGGAAAAATCTGTGTTCTGGGTTTAAGTTCTGAGTCTTCCAGACTTGGTCCTGATATACTAACCAGAGTTAAAAGAATTTAGAAAATCCTTTCTCTCCAGACTAAGCTTGGATTTCAAGATTATTGGCCTGCAAAGAAATCCAATTTGTGTCTTTGTCTTTGCATTCCTTTGTAGCAATCCTAAACCTCCCCAAGGCAAATAAATGGGTCTGTCTGGAAGAACAGGGGAAGAGCAGGAAAAGGAAACGCAAGGGAGAGAAGCATATGAATGCATTTCACAAAATATTTTTTCCTATTACATTAGCAATATGTTATGCCGCATAAAAAGTAAGGCCAGAGAAAAAGGAAATGGGAAAAGCAAGAAAAGAGCAAATAATCCAGCTTATTTCTATTATGTTGGGATAAAGCCAACTCAGCTTTAATGATAGATCTGGGAGGATCTCATACTCTCCCTGCTGGCCTCTCCTCTGATCTGACTATAGTAGAGAAACATGAGAAAACATTAATCTGTGAGAAAAGACCATGACATGCTCTACATGTCTAAATAATATCCATTTTCTTGAAACGATACCTATTACCATCTTGACCTAATTTCAGAGGCATCAATAACTTTATGAAATGTATTAAAAAAACAACAAACATACATAAAGTTCCTAAGCACAAGTCAGTGAGTTTTCACAAAGTGAACACACACGACCAGATCAAGATCAGAATGTTTTCAGAAGCCTCCCATGCCCTCTTTCATCGCTACCTACCCCCAAGAGTGATGTCCCTTTACCCCTCGTGGAATACCGATGATTTGGCTGCAATCTGCATTCCAACCTTGCTTTTCCACGCTGAGAAAGCTCTCATGTTGAGACTGTCTCACTGCATCAAGAATGGGCCAGATCTCAGATTAGCATGATTTTTAACACCACCAATTAGTTGTAGCTGTTTTTGAACTTCATGTTCAGAAACCCTATGTGCTTTTTATGTCTAACTCCTTTTACTCAACATTGTAAGATTCACCCATGTGGTTGATCTAACTGTAGCTCACTAATTCTCATTGCTATAAATTATTCCATTCTATTCCACCACAATTTTTAAATTCATTTCATTGTAGTAGATAGGCATTTGTTTTCTAGTTTGGGGTACTATTTGAATAGTGGGGCTATGAGCAATTTTGTACAGTTCTTTTGGTAGACATATGGATATTTTGCTGTTGTGTTGATACCTAGGAGCAGGATTGCTGGGATACAGAGGTCATATATTTAATAGATTCTGAAGTTTCTGAAGTGATTATAACAATTTACCAATCTCACCAACAGTATGTGAGAGTGTCAAGTGATCCATATCCTTGACAACACTTGATATTGTCTATCTTTTCATTTTAGCCATTCTAGTGTGTGTATATCATGGTAATGAACCATGGTTTGAATTTGATTTGGGGAAACACTGGACATGTCTGTGTTTTCATCAAGCATTTTGTAACAAGTTTGAATAACTTTTAGATCCCAACACTGGATCTTACTATGTAAAGTTTGACAGTGTTTCATTTTCTTTATCTGTTAAATGAGTGCTTGAAAATAACAGTGCACAGCAATAGCTAGTCACATTAATTTATATCAAGCTCTCCAAATATATACATTCATACATAAAGATCTTTTCTCTCAGTCTGGTTGAAGCATTTACCCAGAGTTGATGATTCTGTTCTTGCAACTGCTACATGTGACTTTAGCCTGTGAACTTTTAGGAGAAATCAGAAGGCAGTCAGACTCACAACTGGACAAGAAACCTTGATGCACTGAACTTCACACTGGAAAGCCTAAACTCTTCAACATTTTCTACTCACTCTTGCCACCCCCCTCAACTTCCCACCAATTTTCAATAAGCCAGTTGGAAAGTTAGTTAGTCACTTCTGAAATAGGAAGCTCCCCATGAGAATCCATACATGCCTGAAAGCAACAAAGTTTCCCAGCCTGTCTCCTGTATGCATTGCTTGTGTGGTGCACATTGAATTTGTCTGATTTAGGTCCCAACCATTATCACATCTGAGCTCCCTTTACCTTGTCTCAGGAGTGAAGTGGTGCATATATCTCAGGTCCAAGCATTCATGGTCAATTTATCTTTGTATCACAGATAATCATATCCATAAATCTTGAACATGACAATGCAAAAAAAAATCCATTGTCTGAGAAATGCCTATTCTCCTCCATTTGTCAGTCCATCCCATTCCCTCACTCTTATAGTTGATCTCAGAACATAACTAAATTTAGGGGGAAAAGTGAACAGCTCTAGCTCTTCAAATCAGTCTATCTACCTCTTCTTTCCATTGGGTAAAACTGGTGATTTGGAGCCAAACAGAACTAGGTTAGGGTCCTGGCAGAGACTTGCTGACTGTGGAGTCAGTTTCATCACCCCTTTCAGTCTCAGCTTCCTCTCTATAAAGTGGGACGGGAAGTTTGTTATGAGGTTGAGGTAAAATACCTCAAACAAAACTCATAACCCAATCTTAAACAATGTTAGGAATTTTTAATTATGATTTTTGTCCCATTAACCCCATCACAAACTAGCTCTTGCTACTGGGGCCCACTTCATGATGTTCTGTGCCCTTTCTACTTTAATGCACACTCTTTCCACTTGTCTACACCTACTTTCTCTGACCACCAAAGTCTGTTTTATCCATCCATGTGGTAGGTCAGAGATGACAGGAATTACTGTTCACAGGGAACAATCTTCAACATGAACAGATGAGAATCGGTATTAAAAATACCTCAGCTCCCTCACTCCTTAGGAACATAAGTGGGAAGAGTATTTTCTGTGTACACCAACTCTCAGAAAGTTCCATGGGGATCATGCTCCAAAGGCCTACAGAATAACTAGCTTAGTTACTAGTAACCAGTAACTAGTAACTAACTTAGTAACTTAGTAGCCCACCCTTTGTTGGCGACCTTCCCTCCTTGATCTTCTCCCCCATTCCTCTCCTAGGGCTTCATCCCCTGACAGCAATCACTCACACTGAATCCTTGTCTTAGGAAGAAATCATTACCAAGGGAAGCTGTTTCTGTGCTTAATGTTACAGTTTCTAAGAACCTAGTGATGGTATTAAATGAGATCTTACTATAGAAGAAACTACCATGTTTTCTCAGCAAGGCCCAGGGCCAGACCCCAGCAATATCATGCCATATCAGACTTTCAAATAAAAATGGTGAATTCTGTTCACTTTGGTTTCCAAAAATTCAAGTATCTGACACCTTATAGACAAAGTGCTATTTGCCTGAAGTTACTGGTTACGCCTCGGGTGCTTAGCGTTAGGACATGGGTAATCATTCTGCATTCACTTCCTAACATTCAGATGGAAACCATGTCACAGCTCTTCACGGGGAAGAGGAGAGCAGAGACTCCATGGACTGTGTCCATCTCTCTGCACCAAATCAGCTGCAGTGACATTTTCTGGGACTGCAGCTAAAGCATTGGGAGTTCTATTCTTCAGCATCCATGAAGCCAGATCAATAACAAACCCTAGAAATCTGACTATCGAACTGAGGCTACCGGAGGTGGAGGAGAAACATGAACTCAATGGGAAGAGAGCTCAACAGACTAGAACAGAGGACTAGATGCTTTGGTGGTAAGGGTAGTGTGGTAACAGGACCTGAGGGAGAGATCACATATCTCTAAAACACAATCGAGGTTATAAACCAATGTTACCTCAATTGAAAAAGGAAAGATAGCTACTGCTGCTTCCCAGAGCGCTGACTCAGGAGCCTGCCTTTAGGGAACTCACCGCCATCTCCTTCCCCTGTTTTCTTCTCCTTTACCTTGACCAATCCAAATCTCCGTTCTCTCTTGGGGCAGAAGAATTCCTTACGTGTGACAAAGTCATGACTACTTTCTTGAAAAGTGGGAAATAGCTCTCTTTCGCTATCCATCAACCAAGAGCAAAAAACAAGAATTATTCATTTGTCCATCAGAAAATCCTTCCCCACGTTCATCGCTTGGCTCATTACATCACAGTCCTATTTCTCCCCAACCCCTACCCCAATGCTGACGTTGGAGACAGATGCTCATGTTGGCTGAAAAGTCATGGGAAGCAAAATGAGCTGGAAGGCAGTGTATATTTACCCAATTCATGGATCCAATATACTTAGGACCAAACTTGGCTCAAGACTGCAACAGACTCTGGTTATCATAAGCAAAAAGAAAATCAAAGAAAAGCTATTAAAGATGCAAAAATCATCAAAAGGCTAGAAGACCAACTTAGAAAATGAGGGAAAAAATACAAAAACAGGGAAATCTACAGATGTGGCAACTGGAACCACAACCAAAGTCAAGCAACAAGAATTGTCTAGTCCAGAAATGCCCACTGTGTGTGTAATAACTACTCTGCTAACTCCCATACCTCCACATCTGAGCCAAAGTGTCCAGAGAGGAGAAATAACTGGCTAAGTCTAGGACATTTTGCTTCCTTTGGACGCAGTGACACAGAGAAAGAAAAGTGAACTCCTCCCAGACAAGTTAACCACAAGGAGTGAAACCCCAAACAGTGATGGGGGGGTGGGTCAATGTAAAAGGTAAAGTTTAAGGATGGACAGCAGTCCATTGCTGACATTCATCAATAATTGATCATTAGTAGGTCTTCTCTTTGCTTGGTCTCAGTTTCATCCTCTGCTTAAAAACAGATGGACTCAATACTATTTGAGATCCTTTCTAGCCCTCAGAGGTGCTCTCACCACCTGTCTCACTTCTTCCTCTGATGGTTGGTTGTATCTCTGAAGGTCAGCATTAGAGCCTAAAAATGGACAGCACTCAGCTGGGACATGCACACAACACATGTTGAATGGAATTAAGCTCATCATAAAGAAGAAATGGTCTGACATTCCACTAACATAGATGTCTGGCCATCTGTATTCCATCAAGAACCACTATTTAGGGCCTCCCTGGTGGCAAAAGTATTAAGTCTTAGTGTTATCAAGCTATCACCAGCCACTTCAGCATGAGATCAATCCCCAGCCAGTGAGCTTCCCACATGGCACAGCAGACCTCTCCTGCCTCGCCTGCTGCTCCCCTCAGCAGTGTATTTCAGTTGATCCACTTGTTCTGCTCCCCACTCTGTCTCTGGTGAATCCTCTCACCCCTTGAACCTCTAGCCTACACACCAGTTGTTGTATGCATAAATAAGTAAGATAAATCTTCAAAAAAAAAAAACCCACCATTTATTTTGTTCAATCTCAGGGAAAGTATCCCATTTTCTGCTTCCTTTCGACTGGGTTTCTTCACATTGATTCTGCTCTTGGTTCTTTCAGACTCAAAACATTTGTTTCTCTGGACCAAAGTAACATTTCCTGAACTTTTCTCCAAATCCTCCACTTCACGGCTTATGCACTTGAATCGTCCATCTAACCAAATCTAGAAAACTCATAATTTATTTATTAAACTACAATCTAATTGTTTCCAGTTGTCCATGTACTGTCTCTTTTAAGGAGCTCAATTGATTGTTTAATCAGCTCAACCATATTAGACTTTTATCCTCTCAAGCAAGTTCTTTTGTTGATTTGCTTGTTTGTTCACTCCTGTTTTATTCTGGATAAAAAATGCTTTGCCCCTCCTTTCCCCAACCACTACCAATGACTAGCAAATAACCAATTTTGATCCTTTCTGTCAATTTTTTTTAGCAATGCCTTCAGATATTTCTCCATTCCTTTCTCTCCTGTGCAACCCTCTCGGGGCCCCTATCATTTCCATTTAGAAAGCAGGACAACCCCTCTGTAATGATTTGTTTCTCTCTCTCAGATCTTTACACGCTCTCCTTGCATTCTCCAGTGTGTTATGCACATACTATTTTTGTTAAGCCCCACATTCTTCTTTTTTCAGAAGGACTGCGGTTCTTTGAGCTTTAATTATGGTGTCTTAAAAGATTCTTCAGCTGCTTTCATGCTCGTGAATTTTATACTTCCTCTTATTGCACCTTATTCACTAGATTTCTTAATTCCCCAAAATTTACTTTCTTGAAATCTGATACCTTTGTAAAGCTGCATTGTTCAAACCTACATATTATTCTCAATGTGAGTCATCTGTGGACATGGAAACCCTTTGCCTGCCTGTCTGCTATCTTCAAATAATGATTATATCTTTCAGTTCCCTTTCTACCCTGCTGCAAAAAAATGTCATGTTAATATTTTTTGAAGCAGTTTATAATCTCTAAAGGTAATTAAAATTCGAATATATTGTTCAATGAAAAATTTTTATAATCAAAATGCCATGTAATAACACTCAGCCTTCCATTTCTCCCTCAACCAAGTAAATACCTTTGTTAGAAGAATTAGGCCAGAATTTCTTAACCTTTGTCAAACCTTGTTTTCCACCATCACTGATCAATTTCTTAGCAAATGCATCTGATCTAGAAAGAAGCTCTATGATCACAATCTCTGCATCAATTGAAAAGAAATATGAAGACCAGTGGAAAACGTACATCTTAAATGTACAAACATCCACCTTTTTTCAGCAAGTTAGAGATAAAAACAGAATTTGAACATGGAAGAGTGAAGGTTAAAACCACTTCCTGGAACAAACTTAGTTCTTGGAATTCTTTTGGCTCAAATGCAGGGTTATTATCGTAAAAGTCGTCATGTCCTGCAACCCTGTACCAACTTCAAAGTGAAGTATCAACAAAGAGGATCACTCTTAGACATGAGAGAGAATATCTGGCGGAGGCGAGGCAAATAACATCTGAACTCTGGCTGGTTTGAGTAGAAAGAGAACAAGTAATTGAGGAAAAGGGTTTAACCAAAAGGATTTGAATCCATTTGATTAAAAGTATTTTAAAAGTCTCACATAAGCATCCCTGTATATTAGACTTTCTGAGGTTTATCTACCACTAGTCATTTTCCAATTAACTGTACATCCTAATACCCCCAATCCTAGTTCATTGACTTCAGTCACTGATAATTTTGTTTCTTTTCAGACCAGATATTTAAAGCTAAAGCCTTAGAACTGTGATTACTATCATTTTGTGGGTTTGGGTTTGCAACCCTAATTATTCCGAGGCTGCTTATTTCTTCCAGGTCATCATTTTGGCATCAGGTCAATTCTACCAGGTAAAGTTGGATGAAATTCTGTAAATTCAATGGCCGTGTTTTTCTCACAAACCAATTAATTAATAATAGCTCAGTTAATTTTGCTCCCTAATAAAATTTATCTGCATACATGTGAAGTAACTATTAAACCCAGAATATGAACCCACTGAAAATGTTACATGCACAATTTAGCAACACAAATTTTAAAACTGCAAAAAAATACAACACAGAGGAATCAAGAAATAATATTGAATTAGTTAAAGATAAAATGTGAGAGAGCTTATTTAAAAAGGACTAAGGAATGTATGTATTACAAAGTCATTCTATTAAAAAGGAAGAAAGGAAGAAAAAATATTCCAGATTAAAGGAAATTGAAGAGACAGCACAACTAAACACAACAATTCATACTATACTAGAGAAAACCTCTCACAGGCAGAAAGGAAAAATGCTATCAAGGATTATTAATTCAACTAACAAAACTGGATCTAGGACGGTAGGTTCTAGCATATCAATAAAAAAAGTTACAGAGTCAATCACTGTACTAGGATGACATAAGAGAATACTGCTGTTTTTAGGAAACACTAGAGAATTTAAGGGGAAAATGCCATATATAGACCACTTTCTCAAATGCTTCAAAAAAGTTGCCTTTATGGGGAGAGAGAGCATGTGCAAATAAAAAAGCAAATTGACATGTTAACAACAGGTAAATCTGGGTAAAGGGTAAATGGGTGTTCTTTGTGCTGTTCTATCTTTGCAATTTTTAAAAATTTTAAATTGTATCCAAATACAGGTTTTGAAAATAGTACACGATTGATCAAAATAAGCCAGACTGAGCAGACTAGGTGGTGTTATGCCATTGACATGAAGTTCCAAACCAGACAAAATTAAACTATTTTCTTTAAGCATGCATAACGAGTAAAACTATAAAGACAAGTAAGGAACTGAACGTGGCAATAGGTATGCGGTAGCATAATCCCATAATAGGGTGCCATAGTGGGACAATCGTCCTCTCTGGCACAGAGGGGGGACAACATGCCCGGAAGACACCTGTTGGCGGCGAGCAGGCACCTTCTATCTCGCATCCTGGGTGAAGACTGCATGGATATTTGTTTTATAGTTATTGAGTAAACTGACATGTTATGAGCTCCTCTATGTGAATTTTATAATAGGAGGGGAGGAGGGGAAAGGAAGGGAGCAGAAGGGAAGAGCGGAGAGGGGAGGTGAGAGGAGGGGAGGGGAGGGGAAAGAGGAGGAGGCAATGAAGAAAGATACTAAGGTACAATTTATACTCTTATCAGTGAGTGATTTGTTATACTCTAGTCATCCTTGTTGTGACTAAGAAAAAATTGCGCCTGACTCTGATTTTAGAGCTGAAGTCCACTACTGCTTCCAGGTCTCTGACTTAGCACAAAGCTGAGCTTTAGAACCGTCATCTATCAGGTATCACTAGATCTGGTCTGGGTAAGGACAGAAACAGGTAACTGACAGGAGCGAGATCTGTAAGGTGTAGCATCAGACCTGGGTGCCTTTTGACCGACAGTAGACAGTGGTAGCTAAAGGGTCAGACAAGAGAGAAACCTACTGTAGCCAAAGTCAGAATGTCTGCACCTTCTGTCTTCAGATCCCCTGTGCCTGGATGTAAGACTTGGCACACCCAGAGCGGTGTGTGGCTGTGTGGCCTCGTTGCCTCCAGTCTGTTCCCCCTGCGCTCTCGCACCTGCTGGACCACGAGACAGTCCTCAGACCCTCAAGGGGACTCTGCTCTCTCCCCTACCTCAGAAGGCCCAGCTCCGCTCCTTGCCACCCACTGAGCTTTCCCTCAGTCTCAACTGAAAGATGACTTCTCAGAAAAGCCTCTTATAACTCCCCAATCTAAATCAAGTCTCCTTGTCATACATGCTAGTGGCCTTATACTTCATATTATTTATTACACTTTGTAATTATATACTTATTTGTGAATGAAAGTAAATGAACTATTTACTTTCCCACCAGACTGGAGCTCCTGAAAGCAGTATAATGCCGATTTGATAACCACTGTTTTCCCATTTCCTAGCAGCGTCTGGAGGTTAACACTCAAACGTGTGATTTGTGAATGAATGAGCATGTGAATGAATGAATTCACTTGTCAATCAATCTCTGACAATTTCTACTCTCTCCAAACGACAAAGTAATTGGTTAAATAACTTCATTACAAACCCTTCAGCAACCACAGCGGATTTTCAGAGCATGAGCAAATTCAAAGGAGGCGTTGTTGAAAGCTATAGATATTAATTATTCTTTTCTGATCATTTGGAATTCCATGTAGGAGATGGTTCATTTCCCCTGCTTTTGGTGATCTCTAGCATAGATTTAAACACATTCTGAGTGCACAATTAATCTTTGTTGAATGACTGAAAATACACATAGGTGTTTTAATACTGATGAGAACCAAAACAATGTTAAATAGAAAAAGTGAGACAAGGAAAATACCTAATAAGCATGTTCACGAATTGTTTCCACCTTAAGAATCACCAAGAACACACATCTCCAGCTTCTTACTGTCATTGTTAGAGGAAGGAGCAAGGACAGACTAAAGACTTAGAACTAGACACCAAGGTCTTATTAATGACTAGGTGAGTCATCACCTAAACTTTCAAGCCTGTATTCAACACCGGAGTTGATTTCTTGGGTGTATTATTCAGCTGCTGGAAAACTGTGTGAGCTCAATAATTTATTTAAAGTTTGTTAAAATGTTAGATTAAAATATGTTAAACTTGGGGCCTCCCTGGGGGCACAAGGAGTTAACTTTTAGCACTATGAAGTTACTGGCAGCCACTGCAGCATGAGTTCCGATCCTCGGCCAGGGAGCTTTCCACATGGCGCAGCAGACCTCTCCTGTCTCGCCTGCTGCTCCCCTCAGCTGTGTACTTTAGTAGATCTCCCTGTTGTACTCCCCACTCTGTCTCTGGTCAATATTCTCACCCCTCCCCCACACCTCTGGTCTACACCCCAGCTCTTGTATGCATAAATAAATAAATCTTTTAAAAAAATAAAATAAATGTTAACCAAGATTTGGCCTTTGTTTCCAAAAGATTAAAGGTAAGAATCATCTCTTTGATGTTTGAATGAGAGATCTACTGTTATCCATGCAAGTTTACAGTGGCTCTTCAATATTAAAAAAGGATTCTCTAGAAAGACTTCTTCTCAGGCTTTTGCAGATTTAGATATGCCAGAGTGTTCCTGTAGCAAACCGACCCTGAACAGAGAACTTATAATTCAGGTGTCAGTGCTGTACCACAGACATACACAATAGAAAGGATCACAACAGATAAAGAAACTGAACTGTTTCTGGAAAACGCTGTCTGGCCAGCTCTGCCTGTAGAACTGAAGAAAGAGGCTAAAAAAATCAAGTGAAAAACTCATAACATTAACTTGTGTAAATGCATCTAGAAACCATGAAACTAATCTCTTTTACACTGAAGTGATATCCAAATCCCTAAAATTTTAAGTGGTAAATGACCAATATTTCTTTAAATTATACAAACACTAATACAGTTGATGACAGTGTTCTGTTTACTTACTAGTTTGGGAAATATTTCCTGCCTTAAGTTTAAAGCAATAATTATGACCTTTTCTTCGGATACAATCTTCCCTACAAAGTGAAATGTTTGTACTGGTCCTAAAAATACCCCCATGTGCAATCAAGCTAAACAGTGAAATGCTGGCTAATAGGGCCTTCCATTATTTTATGGGGTTTCCTTGAGGCACACAGATTAGGGGTCTTAGAAACCAGCAGACTTTACACTGGAATGACCCTCTTAGGCACCACTTAATAAAGCAGTTTAGAAAACATCACATCAAGCTCTGTCATATCCTGGGTCCTTCCACTGAGCAGAGTTCTGAGGAACTTGAAAAGAACATTTAACCAATGAGATGCAACTCAGACTCCAAAGTCAGAAAGAAATTATTTTTTCAAAGAAATGATGCCTCTTCAGTCAATTGTCCTGGGCAGATGCACGGCGCTCAGCTGTTCATTTCCCCATATTACACTCACCTCACGCTCACCCCTAGCCCAAACACATGGGCCAAGTTCCACCACTGCCTTAAAGAAATGAGGCCCCGAGATGTTTGCAAGTATCAAGCTTGGGCCTGTGTTGTCCTCCTGCAAATCCTAATTCTTTTAACAGATGTCCCTTTAACATCTATTATTTGTAAAGCATTGGGCTAGACCTGAGGCGTGTGTGCGTGCGTGCATTCGTGTGTGCGTGCGTGCATGCGTGTGTAGCTCCTTGGCCACTGCGGGTTCACAAACTTAATTTAAAATCTGTTCTTTAGAAGTGAAAGCTATGCTCTCTGATTTGAAGCATTTGAGAGATGCTAGCAAGATTTAATGTGAAAGGTTTTACAATGTGGCTTAAAAAGACTACACTCAAATAATTAAATTCAGACTCTTCCTTATGAACTACTGAAATGCAGTAACCTCTAGTTTAAGTACAGTGAGGGGTTTCAAAGATTCAGATATATTGTGGGTCAAGCCTTGTCCAACAAAGCATGTTATCTCTATAAGTGAGTGCCTCAGTTACACGTAGCCATTAATCTGGTCTCCCCACTGTAACACTTTAAGGGGGCATGGTCCCCTCAAGAAGCTATGCACCTAATGACCCAGCATTGAAGTCAGCCACCTGGGAGGTTTCAGCTTCACACCTGACATTCTGCATTCCCACAGGAGCTTGCCTCATTTTGCAATATCTCATTTTCCCAATAAATAAAATGACTATAATAACCACATTGTTCTCTCAGGGGCTCTTGGAGCAACACTTCTAAATATACCAGATGAGGCATGATTTCCGGCATATCTTTCTAAAATTATAAACGTGGTCCATTTTTAGTCAATAATAATAGTTAAATAAGAACATCAAGCCTCAGATGTCAAGCACTAAACTAGGTGCATTTAAAAACATCATCTGATTTAATCCTCACCACCCTTGAGGGTAAAGTAGCTAACATTACTACCCACTTTAACATATGAAGAAGCTAAGGTTCTAAGATATCAAGCAACTCCTCTAAAGTCACATAACTAATTATGATGTAAACTGAATTCAGACACAGGTCTTGAGAACTCAAATTAGAGTTATTTCCACTCTAGCAGATTTACTGAGTTTCCAATAAATGTATAATTATAAAGCTCTTCCATAAAAGTCCTGAAACTTAAAAATTACTGGGTTACCCATCATCCTTAACTACATGAAATTAACATTTGAAAATAATAAAGTCAATAGTATATTTGGTATATGTGGTTAAATTTATACAGGCAGTATTTACAAAGCACCCCCCAAAAAAGCTGATGATCAGTCAGGAAAATTAGACATTTCCATTAAGAAAAACAGTCAAATTGTTTAGCTTTTAATTTTAAATTTTGCAAATCAAAACCACAACCGGTTGAATTTCGTGTTTCCCTGTGATTTACATGCGTGTGTAGCACACACTCACAATCAACAGTCAGATCTTTCAGGTTCTCGAGGTCATAGGGTAATGAGGTGGTGAGGAGCAGAGGGAAGATTTGAAGACTCCTTTCAGCATTTCAAAGAGTTGAACAAATATCAAATATGTTTCCAAGATAAGGCAGAACAGCCTGACTAAATAACCACATGCCTAAGCTTTTGACCAATAATACTGATGACCTCATCCCGATCGGAAAGACTGATTGGGAGTTACATGTTCTTTGGTTAATAAAAATGTTTCAACAAATATAATGATTCTTTACTGTCACGGGGGTATATGTGCCAGCATGTTTGTGCTGTTTTGTGGTTAGGGTACAAAGAAGGAGCAAGAAAAGCAACTAGCTGCTCCACAATTAAAGGATAAATAAATCATATTTACTCATGTAATAGAATACTATGAAACTATAAAAAGGGCAGACATCACTTCAAGGTCTGGCACAGCCAAAAGTAGGAAGCAGATCAAGGCATAGTATATGGATATGGATACTACGTGCCTTATGAGCTCACCTGAGTTAAGAAGATGTCGATGAAGATATGCATCACATGAACAGAGATGTGCAAATTCTCTGTGTTCCTGCATTGATAGAAAAGGAAAAGGAAAGAGGTGATCAGAACCGGTTACAGCAGATCTGCCAGGAAGGGGGGAGGGTGGGGATACATAAATGGGGTTTTCACTTTTTACTCTAAACTTTTAAATTTGTTTTTTTTGTGTGTGTGTATTTGTTTGGGGTTTTATTTAGATTTTTTTTCCCACAGCCATCCAGTATACTCCTTTGGCCCTTTCCCACCCCCTTCCATCTTAATCCCAGATAACACAATTTGGTATCAACCTCCACTAGCTTATAATTATTTTACCTTGTCAGTTCTTCCACTTTCTTTCCTTATGTTACTCAGGGATATGAAATCATCCAACATTTGTCTTTATCTTTCTGACTGACTTTGTTTCGTGTAACCCCCTCCAGTTCATTCCCTTTTGCCATAAAGGAAAGCCTTTTGTCCTTCCTTATAGCTGAATAATATTCTATTGTGTGTGTAGACCAAACCTCTTTACCCAATCCTCCATCAGAGGGCCATTAGAGCACTTCCAAACCCTAAGCTATTGTAAATAAAGCTGTAATGAACAGTGTGGTGCTTTTAATTTTTCAAGTTGATGATTTCATGTTCTTTGGCCAGATGCCCAAAAGTAGGATTTCTGGATCATAAGTTACTTCCATTTTTTTTTTTTTTTACAGTAAATCCAGTAAAAAAATGCCTTCCCCAATGGGTGCACCAATTTACATTCCCCACAACACTGTAGTAATTCTTATTTTCCCCTCATCTCCAGTACTGTCAGAGGTCTTTTTGATGCTGTCCCATTCTCTGTGGTTTGAATTTGGACAAGGAGCCTCAATTGTATTTAATTTTTTTAAACGCGAGAATATCATTGTTGTTTACCTAGCCTTTGAACATGGACTCAAGAAGGAACAAAAAGGAAAGGGGTCCTTAGGGTGAAAACTGACCACCTAGTGTGAACAGTCTCCCAGTGCACACACACCCACTCTACCTGGGATTGACCTGTTCTTGAAACATTTAGAAAGAAAGCTCTGTTTCTCGTTGCCAGAAATCTGCACCATGCAATGCCTCTTCTCTGCAATCTTGAAAACACTGCAAGCTGGTAGCTAAGCAGTGTAAACAACCGGGAGGGCCTACATGAAGACCCTTGAGGAACCCTGGCACCTCCCTGAGACTTGGAAGTCGTCCTGCTCCTAATTGGACACAGGTGTGCCCGAGGGGAAGCCGCCGTGTAAGTCTAGCCCGTGGGAGGCCCCGCCGCTGTGCCAGTCCGCTGCGGGAAGGCGCCCCGGCCGGCTCGGCGGCTGCCCACCCGGCTCCTCTCTCCACCTCAACAGCTCTGCCCAGAACTTGAACTGAGACACCCACGCCCTGTGACTCGGTGGATGCCAGGGGCACCCAAAAGCCCTGCACATTGCTGAGCTCCCCCTAGGTGGTAAGACGGGACTGCAGAAGGGCCTGCGGAAAAGCCTTCTTAGGGTAGCTCAGAGCGCGTTCAAAGTCGCTCCCAAGTGCATGTTGGGTATGAGCAAAGAGGAGGGCCTCCTCTCCCCGCCTCACCTTCCATCCAAGGCTCTTCCTCCAAGTTTCTTAGGTTTTGTTTGACTGGCCCGGCAGTCCTTGTGGTCCTGCGCTCACTCAGCCCAAGCTCTGCAGGAAGCAGACAGTGAGTCTGCGCACTGGCCAGTATTCTGCCGGGCGGCGGAGACCCCATCGAATAAAGCCGTGGAGGCTGCGGGGCAGGACAATCTGAGGAAGGGGAAAGAACCGGGACCAGGAGAAACTGCAACGTCGTGGAGCTTTTGCTGAGACACACACCTCCCGGGGGGCGGGGAGGGCACTAGGGGAGAGGGCGAGGGCGGGGCTATAGAGGGTAGCCCAGGTCTGAATTCCCCAGCTCTAAGGGGGCGCTGAGGCCCCCTTAGAAGACATGGTGTCAGATGGAGCAGGTAAGGGCTTGGGGCTATGACAGCAGCCGAGCTGCCAAGGTTGACAGAAGCGGGTGTGGCCAGAGCAAAGGAATTACAGGCCCAATGGGCTCTTACGAATAAACAGATGAAAACAGAAAACCAAAACGCTACTGGAAAAAAATACTGAGAGAGGCTGCGCATCTGAAAAGGCATAAACAAAAAGACAGAGCAGGTCCTGACTGGGTATCAGACCATATTGCCTTTTCAGCATCTTAAACTTCTTGAACAAAGGCCCTATGTAGCCTTTGCTTTTACTGCCCCCCTCCCTTTTTTGAGATCTAACCCACATGTAACACTGCATTCGTTTTAGTTGTACAAAGCCATTATTTAATAATGTCTATTTTGGGGAATGATTGCACAGTATGTTTAGGTATCATCCTCAACACATGGTTACATTTTTTTCCTGGTGATGAAACCTTACAATAAAGTCTATTATGTTTTGCAACTTTCAAATGCACAACACCTGCCTTTCCTTTTGAAAGCACTTAGCTAAGATCAGAACCACAGGTTTTCCACAGAAGACTGGCAGTGGGTGGGCAGAGGAAGAGTGTTGGTGAAGCCTACAGCTGCTGGGCAGGGTCTCCAGGGAAGTGTCTGCCCATGGTGGCTCTCTTCTCTGGCCTTGGCACCCGGGGGGCAGGCCCCAACCTCAGTTCCACCCCGACTGTGGCCTCCTGCAGCAGGGTACCCACTGGAACATCCATCCCTATTTCCATGTCACTTCCCTGAAGTCTCCAACTTAATCACACTCCTCATTGAACCCCAAACCCGCCCGGCACACACACACACCCTGGAACCCTGTCTAGTTCACCCAGGTTTTCACTGCCCTTACTCAGCAGATGGCTTTCAGGGTGCAACTCAACCTCTGAATCTCCTAGTCTGAAAATCTTTGCAACACATCCAGTCTCCCCCCAAAAGCCTTGTGTTCTTGACTCAGAAGACACCTGTTTACTTCATCACCTTCTCGTTATTGTTCATGGTCTGACTTGCACCAAAGGCAGGTAAACACACACACACACACACACACACACATATCATTGTTCATTTTTGTACAATGCTTGCTCTCTGCTCTCAGGTTTAGTCCCCATAGAATTCCCACCACCAATTCACCTGTGCACCATCTCCATAGTCTCTTATGCTCTTCCTGCCCCTGCTTTAATCCCTCTCCTTTCCCCTCCCCTGCTGAATGTCTCCAATTTACAGTTGCCGGCTAGTTTTGTTTTCTTTCCCCCCACCCCCGATTCCTTATTTGGTTCCCCTATAGTCCTCCTATAAGTGAAATGGTCCACTATTTTTCTTTTTCCTTCTGACTTATTTCACTTAACATGATCCCTTCTAGCTCCATCCATGTTGCTGAAGGTGGCACGAGTTTATCTTTTTTGATTGCTGAGTAGTAGTCCATTGTGTATATGTACCACATCTTCTTGATCCAGTCATCTGTTTGGGGGCATTTAGGTTGTTTCCATATCTTACCTATGTAAATAGTGCTACAATAAACATCGGAGTGCAGGTTTCCTTTCAAATTACTGTATTAGTGTCCTTTGGGTAGATTCCTAGGAGTGGAATTGCTGGGTCATATGGTAGCTCCATTTTTAGCAATTTGAGAAACCTCCACACAGTAAAGGTAGGTTTATGTCACAGAGAGCTGGTCTTGGATTCAGCCACATCCTTGATGTCTTGATGTGTTGCCCAAAAGCACAGACAGGGGTCACACTCAGTGAGCTGAGCACCCCAATAGAATCACCTGTGCCAGATTTGAAACCAGCTTTTGAAGACATTGTAGAAAGAAAAGAAAAAAAGTAGCTCGCAAAGAATTTTTATATTGATTACTTGTTGAAACGCTATTTCCACTATAAGGTTAAATAGAATATTATTTAAGCTAACTGTACCTGTCTCTCCTAGTGACTACCAGAAAATTTAAAATTCCACGTGACTAACATTCTATTTTTGTTGACACTGTTGGCCCAGACTTTTGCCAGACATGCTATAAATGGCCAATTCCATATATACAACATACTATCATATGTACACACACGTGTACACACATACATATATCCATATAGTGATGACTCAGGTCTGTCACTGCAACTTACTAAACCTCTTTGTTTTTACTCTTTGACATGAAAATAAATAATCTCTATCCCACAGGATTTGTGATGACTAAATCAGATAGTGCTGCCTAAAGTGTAAAGTAGTACCTAGAGAGATGTTATTTGTATTTAAAGTTTGGTGAATGCTTGAAGAATGAGAAATGCAGCGTGATTGAGTAATCCCCTAATTATTCAGACAGTCCTATCATCAGAACATGTAAACATTGAGAACAGCCACTGTGAATGGTTAAGTGGGGTGGGATTAATGAAGCCACACTCATTATCAATCTTACACACTCAGAAAGCAGGCTTCAGCAGAAAATCAGAGGTTTGCCAAAATGATGATGGGAAAATAATTTCCTTGACAGCTTAGTGAAAACATAGATGCCTAATTGCTTTGCATTCTAGATTTCGGCTTGGGTAGGGTATTTCTCCTTTGGGATGATTAGCCATTAGGAGTGGTAAACTACAATTTGCATGTCAAGAAGAAAACAGCTTCAAACTGAAAAATAAGACGAGATAATAAATGAAGAAATGTCAAATTAACTCAAGAAGAGGCACAGCAACTGAGGAAAATTCTCACCATTTTGAGGGAGGCATCCCCTTCTCAGTAATACCATATTTTCAGTCTCACTGATACAGCTGAAATCTATTTAGGGAGGACCAGACCCAAAAACTCCCAGGTGTTCTTTATCACAGAACAGGTGATTCAAATACGCATGCTCAAACACATAAAAATTTACCTAATTTGTAATCCAATGAGTAGCATATAAACTTTAGGGAAAGATGGCTATTGATAGAGTTGCATGCTCCAAATTTAATCAAATGAAGAAGGACTTTCTTAAGCTTTGACATAGGAGGTGCTTTTTAACATAGGAAGTCTGGGAGTTGTTCTTCATTGTTCTTTTTTCGTTCTGGGTTACTACATTTTTGTAAAATACTAAAGCAGAGGGTCTCCCCTGAGGGATATTTTTCTCCCCAGGAGATATCTGACAGTGTCTGGAGATAGTTTTGCTTGTTGCATGGTAGGGGGAGAGGGCTACTGGTATCTGGGAGGTAGAGGCCAACGATGTTGCCCAACACCCTGCAATGCACAGGACAGCGTCCACTAACAGAGTTACCTGGTCCAGAAGGTGCCACTAAAAGAGCAGATGCCTCTAATATGAATCAGGGAGTCTCTTTCAGTGCTTTGTGCTGCACTTAGCAGAAGATCAAGTGAAGCTGGACACGTCCTTCTTGGCCCCTGGCAACCAGCAGTTCATGATTACAAGGCTAGGGAGGTCATGTAGTCATTACAGCTCATTAGAAAAAACTTAGGGATAATCTATTAATCTATAAGAATTGATCAAGGAAAAGAGTAATGCTGAAAAAATGTAAGTGAAGCAAAGTTTATAAGGATGAAAGATTTTGCTTGATGCACTTTATTCAACATTAACTCACTGAGTCTGTGACATCCAAGTGGGCTGTACAATGGACTTTAAGGATATAAATGTAGAAAAACCCATTGTTGCCATCAGCAAACTTATTATAAACCAAAGTTAAGATAATCTTGCAAGAACTATCTCAAGACTTAGAGAAAATCTGGGAGGCATTGCACCACAGAAAATAAGAATCTGGTTTTGAATTCCTCAAAGGACAAATCAGTATTTGAATCAAGTCATGCCCTGGGGAGAACTTCTTAATCCCTCTGAGCCTCAGATTTCTCATCTATAAAATGGGGATAATAACACCCACTCGATGGGGTGGTTGTGAGGATTATGTGCGATTAGGTATGCAAATTGTCTGGCATGATCTCTCTGCCATGGTGGTTACCCAAGACACGCCAGCACTTTGCTCCTTAATTCCCCTAATACAGTTTCGCCCTAACAATACCTAAGTAAGCATGGGTAGGTAAGATGAAAGGGAAGGCTCCGTGCAGGTGTTAGAGAAATGTTGGACTTTTTTGTTTGTTTTTTAGAAAAAGCTAACTCAAAACAAACAAGCAACAACACTTCACTCCAAGAAACTATTACAAAAGAAAGAAGAGGAAACTGGAAACCTGGGTCTAACAATACTGATGACAAACCTTGGAAGACTTAGAAATCTGTTGATGGTGGAACATTCCCAACTGAAAGGGGCACCACTTAAGAACACCCTATATTTATGGTATTTAAATAAAACAAGACATGACCTGGACTTTGGGAAAGAATCTGATAGCTGTAGCTAAGTAGAAATCAAGAACTGGTTGTGGATGTTCTTGGATCAAAATTCATTTGCAGAAATCTCTCAGGAACTATGTGACAACTCCCAGATATTCAAAGGGTTTGTATCCTAGACTTAAAAACTGGTGAAAAGGTAGTTTTGTATTGAATACATTTTCAAACTTTCCATAGAAATCCTTAGTAATTTCTTTGCTACTGTCCTCAACAGATTTCTGTAGTTCTCAACATTTTTCAAATATTTTCATACCCATATTTTAAGTTTTTATTTGTCACCATCCTATCATATAAATAAGGCAGATATTGATATACTCATTTGGTGGTAAGTGTATGGAGACTGTGAGGTTAAGTAATTTGGGGGGTTTCACCACAAATTGGTGGAAAAAATTAGTACTAGCACCCTGGTCTCTCTGTTCAAGCTTCTTGTCATATATTAAGATTTGTCACACACATAATTCAATTTAACAAGTATTTTTGAGCACGTTGTCAACAAAGTGACACACAGTCTGACTTAAACATCTAGAAGACAGTAAGCACATAATTACAACATGTGGGTGATATGGGACACAAAGAAAGTGCAAACAATAGGCTCCAGGAATCGAAAGGAGAAATTGTTCATCTCTAGTACAAGAAAGAACATTCCACCAACATTTGAGAGGCATTTTAACAGAAGATGATGGAGAGAGAGGGAATAGGAAAAGATGAGAGTAGAGTACTTGAAGTATGTTCGGGATCAGAGAAGGAAATTTTGACTGTAGCATCGGGTGCCACGTACCCAGAAAAGGAAGGCGGCTGACTTGGAAAGATCAGGTCGATATATTATTGCAGAAGCATTTGAATGTCAGGGTCAGGCGTTTATATTTAGTTGCGTGAACACTGACTTCATAAAGCGGAGAGCTTGAATTTTTACAACACTCGTCGTCGTCCTGCCTCTATGTCCCATTTAATTTTGAGCATCACTGTTTATATATTAGCATCCCGGGCTTGTCTCTAAACTTCCAAAGAAAAAAATGGTATCTTTATCATTTTTAAACTTCAGCAATAAACTTACTCTGCAAATGACACACTAAGCACTCCCTTGAGGTTTTCAAGATCAATTAATACATATGAGTGAACTGATAAATGAATAAATAAGTTCAAGAGGTGACAACGGGAAGGAAGGGTATCAATAACAGGGAACCCATGGGAAGGAAACTGACAGCACCCGTCTGGACTGGCTCCATGAGAAGCAGTGGCAAGAAACGGGCAGACCTGACTTTGAGACATGGCTTCGGTAACTGGGAGGATGGTGGGGATCAAAACCAGGGAAGATAAGACATGGAACTT
The DNA here is from genome assembly GCA_004024925.1 of Scalopus aquaticus. Taxonomy (NCBI): domain Eukaryota; kingdom Metazoa; phylum Chordata; class Mammalia; order Eulipotyphla; family Talpidae; genus Scalopus; species Scalopus aquaticus. The sequence goes on from PVIJ01001326.1 coordinate 56,086, forward strand.
ATTTGGAGTAGGAAATGATGAAGGTAGACACAATATCAATAGGGTGTTACAAAACTTAAGAAGCACCAACTGCATTTTCACATTCTGTTGCAAATGTAGTTGGGACTGAATGCTTCAGCAGTGTTGTTGTGTGACCCCGCCATAAAGAAGAGTGCATTTGTCTAAAAATTTTGCTTTGATAAAAGTGGAGGTTTTAAAGATCATGGTAATTAATTATCTGTAACATTAATAGAACCTTGAGAAAGAGACTAAATATCAGTGTCCTACTGACGTAGGTAACCTGTATAATTCATCTTCTTACAATCCCAACACTGGAGTTCAGAGACTAGTCGAGTGAGCACTGCACAAACAGCACTGCCTGCTGTGTCAGGGGTTGCAGAAGAGGTTAGGCACATGGCAATGGAGGCAGCATCACCCACATGTTCCTGCGTGGTTCAGTGTTTGAATGAATGAATGAATGCACGAATGAATGAATGAATGCATGAGAATGTGAGTGAATAAAGGCTGGCTCAGCAAAGCCTACAGAACACAAAACTGGTCTGTTTGTGCATCTGCATGGATATGTTCCATATCACCCATCGTGAAGACCTGGGCAGACTTCTCCTATCAAGGAATTAGGTAACAGGTAAGATTAGCACAGACTGGGGACGGGAGTAGCTGGGGCATTTCTTAAACAGGATTGTAGCACACAGAGCAAATAATCCCCACGGCCAGCACGTACACAAACATGCAAATGAAGACCAAGTGACTCAAGTCCTAAATTGCTAATTAGAAAGCAGGACTGATGCCAAAACAAGAAGTTGTGGCAGGTAGACCGGAGAGGGGCAAAGCAGAAAGAGTGAGGCTGGAGAAATTCCCAAGTTGCTGAGGGCACATCCACCACAATTGCTAATGGGGCTCCATCTATTATACTTGGGTGGGTCCCAGGGTTACATACAAATGCACTAAAAGAGAACAGACAGAATTCTCCTGTTACGAAGTGGATGTTAGGGCCTCCCTGGTGGTGCAGCGGTTAAGCGCTGCGCTGTGGAGCTGTCAGCAGCAGCGATGCGAGTTCGACGCCTGTCCAGGGAGATTCCCACATGGCTCAGCAGACCGCTCCTGCCTTGTCCACTGCTCCCCTCAGCAGTGTATTTCCACTGATCTGCCTGTTCTGCTCCCCACTCTGTCTCTGGTGAACCCTCTAGCCACCCCACGCCTCTGGCCTGTATCCCAACTTGTATGCATAAAGAAATCTTTAAAAAAAAAATCTGAGTCTAAAAAAATAAACATTGGATGTTAGCAGAGGACCTTTCATGTTAAGAAAGGTTAAGGTTTCAGGTTAAGATGTAGTTTCTGTTAATGATACATATCACCTGTAAGTTTACACAAAAGTTTTTTTCTGGGCCTCCTGGGTGGCGCAGCAGTTAGGCGCTGTGCTATGGAGCTGTTGGCAGCAGTGACGCAAGTTGGACAGCCGGCCGGGGAGATTCCCACATGGCGTGGCAGACCTCTCCTGCCTCGCCCGCTGCTCCCCTCAGCAGTGTATTTCTGATCTGCCTATTCTGCTCCCCACTCTGTCTCTGGTAAACCCTCTCGCTGCCCCACACCTCTGGTCTGTACCCCAGCTTGCATGCATAAATAAATCTTTAAAAAAAAAAGTTTGTTTTTTCAGCTTCTTCTTTCATATAAAACAAGGGCTTAGAGATTTTTCTACCATTTTGAGAATATATCTAAATATGTTTAAATAATGATCTGTTGGTTTAGGACATTTCCAGTGAGAACCAACAAGCATAAAAGACAATTTAGCAGTAACATTTCAGCTATGGTTAGAATTTTAATTTCTTTGGATGAGATACATATCACTGGTGTTATTGTAATTAAGGATTTCAAATAGCAGACATGTTTAGTTGTGATTTCACATATTATAGATGTTATTAGTATGGCAATTTAATTTTTCTTGAATTTTATACCATTAGCTATGGGATAAGCTCTTGATGGGTCACCTTACCCCAGCTGCAAGATTGGCACTACAAAAACATAACAGATATATAGTAGAAATCATGAAGCAACAAAGCTAACGGCATTTTCACGATATGAATAATATAAGGAATCTGTAGTATGTTATTTGGCCAATGAAAACACATGGGAAAAGTCAAAGAGAAAAGAAGTGGAAAAATAAATTATGGAGAAATATAAAAAGAATAGGGATTTGAGATAAACAAAGTGCTTAAGAATGGTCTGGCTATCTCAGAACTGGTTACTTGGAGTCATTGTCAGAGACTTCGAAATTTTTAAATGATCAAAATCAAAGTTCAACATGTTGATCTTGAAAACACCTGGAGAAGGTTCCATTTTAAGAAATATAAAAGAGGGCCTCCCTGGTGGCGCAGCAGTTAAGCGCTGCGCTATGGAGCTGTTGGCAGCAGTGACGCGAGTTCGAAGCCCGGCTGGGGAGATTCCCACATGGTGCAGCAGACCTCTCCTGCCTTGCCCGCTGCTCCCCTAAACAGTGTATTTCCACCGATCTGCCTGTTCTGCTCCCCACTCTGTCTCTGGTGAACTCTCTCGCCGCCCCATGCCTCTGTCCTGCATCCCAGTTTGTATGCATAAATAAATCTTTTTTTAAAAAAAAGAAATATAAAAGAATGATCAGATTCTTTGGCCAATTGGAATTTCGTTAACGAGAAAATCTAGAAGTCAGTGATTTCTAATCTGTAAACAGGGCAAATTATCAAATACCCATGGGGCTCCTCTTATTCTTTTGTAATTGTAGAGGAGCAGGCAAGCCAATCTCTAGGCTCCATTCCGTGACCCTACAGTACTGTCCCATATCATCCATGGTGGAAAATGTCTGTCCTACCCCTAAATGGTTGTCTGATCTAAAGAGCCCTTTGTTCCGTCAAAGAGGCTGCTCACCCTAGCCATTTTATTTCTTAACACTTAGAAGGTTTATGAAAGATCTAATCAAGGAGACTCCAGATGTCATAGCATCCTAATTGCTGTAGATAATCATCAAGAGCTTAAAGGCGTTGTACGTGCATGTGAAACATTTGCTAGGGGCCTGATTCCCAGGCAAGAACATGAAAACAGCTGTCTTGCTTGAGTTTTTCTTATGGTTAAGGGGATATGCTATTTCCAAATCGGATCAGATGAATTAACTTTTAAAATAAAAATTGTCCTTCTGTAGTTACACAAAGCAAATGCTTAGTTTTAATCAAACCAAATGCTGGAGACAAAAAGACCCCATTCAAAATAGCTAAAGTATATGTATGTTTGTGGAAGAGAAAAAGAGAAGGGGGGGCAGAAGGAAGGGAAGAAGGGAGAATGGTGTGTATGCCTGTGTGGCATGAGATTGGAAAATTGGAAAATTCTCAAGCTCAATAATTACTTTTAATATTACTTTTAATTAATTTTAATATCTCTTTATCACTGATTTTAAGCATGTTGTCACGTGTTTTGATGTGATGTTATGATTCTTGTACTTGGGATTTACTGATCCTTGTATATCTGTAACTATATAGTTTTCATCAAATTTGGAAAATTTCATCAAATTTGAACTATTTCTTCAAATGTATTTCCTGTCCTCCCTCTTCTATATTTCCATGTCCTCTCCTATGGACTCTACAATTCCTTGGGTGCTTGTCAATTTGAAATTGACCCACAGTTCACTGAATGTTCTGTCCTATATTAGTCTTCTTTCTGTCATTTTGAATAGTGTCTATTACCATGTCATCAAATTCATCAGTCTTCTCTCCTGCAATGCCTGATCTATGGTTAATCCCATTCAAGGTTTACTTTTATCTAGTAACTGTGGTTTTTAATGTCTTGATTTGGATTATTTGTATATCTCTGTCTCCACTTAACATGTTCAATCTCTAGTTTCTTGAATATATGGAATACAGTAACTGTTTAAATGTCCACATCCACTAATTCTATCACCTGTGCCATTTCTGAGTCAGTTCCGATTTTCTTTTTTTTTTTGGCCCCATTATTGGTAAAATTTGCCTGATTCTTCCTAAGCCGGGTAACTTTTGATTGGGTGCCAGACATTTTTACTTCACCTAGTTATTTCTGTACTTCTATAAATATTTTTAAACTTTATTCTGTGACACAGTTAAATTACTTGAAAGTAGTTGGAGACTTTCAGATCTTGCTTTTAAGCCTAGTTAGCAGAACCAGAGCATGTTTAGTCTGGTTCTATTTTCCCTGACACTAGGGAAAGACCCTTCTTAGTTCTCTAACTGGTACCCCATGAATTATGACATTTTTCCATCTGGCTGTTGGAAACAGGTGCTCTTTCTGACCTCAGGTGATATTCCACACTGTTCCCTTAATCTTCTTGAGTGGTTCTTTCACCAATACCCACAAGTTTACTTAAACACGTGAACTGATCAGCACTCAAATAGACCTTTAGGGGAAATTTTCTGCGGAACATAAATGCTGAGCCTTGGGGTTTGGCAGAAGAAACCACATTAATAAAAATCTCATTTTCTAATTGCGGGAAGAATGCTATAGGGAGGAGTGCTTCATGAAGAGATAGACTTGTGCCTGGACAATGCCTAACAGACACACAATAAATGCTTGTGCGTGAATACGGATTACTGCAGTACCATACAGATGGTATGATGGTATGATGGTATGATGGCTGATGTAACAGCATGCGATAGTCTGAGACATTGTCACGCTACAGGAATACCAAAAATAAATAAATATATATATATAACACTATATATATATATATATATATATATATATAGTGTTAACTGATTATGCTTAAAATACATACAGTTAAGGATTCCATGATGATAAAGATATTCTGAGACACTTGATATGATATCTTGACCTGGGTAGATATACAAGTATTCATTTTACATCTACTTACTAGGCTGTACCTTTAATTTTATGCACTTTTCTGTATATTTAATATATTCACAATTATAAACATTGTTTGAGGTCATGTGAGAAATTACAAGAGAATAAGATTTAGTTCTCAGCTTTCAAACTGAAAAGTTGGGTGATTATTATCTTCATGACTTCATCATAAAATGTCTTCTATTTACAACTTTAAACAAATTGTGAAAACAGCTTTTTTGATAAAAGGCTTTCACCTGATATTACTTTGTTACTACCTGAGGAATAGACAAGATTAATCATCTCCATTTTGCAGATGGAAAAAAATGATGCTTGAAACGTTAAATGCCTTGTCCAAGATCACACCCAGTAAGGAATAGTGAAATCATGTCATTAGCCCTCTGCCACAACCCTTTATCTTTCTGGATGATATCATAATGTAGTAATGCCTTATATAAAGAGTCAAATGGCAAATACTGTTGGTTGGACCCAAGCATCCATTTCTATACTTTTTTCCTTGTTAATAGAACCGAAATTGTGCCCAGTAATTGGGTGGGCCTCTCCTGGGAAGGAATGAGACCCAGGAGGTAATGCCTGATGAAGTTAAGTCAATCATAGTAATTTCATCCCCCTATCCAATGACTGGCTTATGAAATGAGCATATGCTGCCACTTGACCACTGAGATGAAGAGAGGACCAGCTGTGGGACTCAATAAGTCTCGGAGCTGCTTAGACATCTTGGCAAGCCAGAGGACAAAAGAAAGATGATGAGGAAGACTAAGCTGAAGGATTAATTAATTAATTAATTAATTTTAAAAACCAGGATCTCTGATGACTTGGTTGAACCCTATAAATCAAACCCTGAATTTCCCTACTTCCAAGTTCTCTTATTATTCAGGACAGACAGCAAATTCTTCTTTTGTCTGAGCTATTTTGACTTGGAACATTCTGTCTTTTTTCTGCCCAAGCATTCCTATTAATAGTCTAAGTACTGAACTGGTGAAGTTCTTACATTATCTTATTTAATTTTCATTAGAAATTCTACGAGACAGCTATTACAATTGCAGTTTTTCAGAAGAGGACTTGAGTCTTACAAAGCATTTCCTAACTTAATACCAGTTCGTAAAGTCAGAACTAAGATTCAGATATTGTGCCTGATGCCAGACATATCACATGATGAACTCTGCAACAGAATCTTTTTCAAAAGATGATGGTTCAGTCACATGGAATCATTCAGAGTTATTTTGTTGCCTTCAATTTAGTTGTGGCTACAGTGAGAATCAATGTCTTTTTCTCTTTTCTTCAGTCTTCAGACAAAGCCCTGCAGGGCAAAATTCTTGCCTCCTGGGATTCAGCCACCCTTTCTATCATAAAGATTTCCTAAAATTGAAGAGGGGACAAATATCCCTCATTCTAAGGAAGTGCTTCCTAACAATAAGTGATTGCCCCCCAAAATGAATAAACTGTCCTATGAGCTTTACAGTATACGCTGGATGACATCTAGTGAGAAAGTGGCATTAATCTGGCAGGTAAAATGGCAAAATTATCTGCACATGAAACTCACTGTAGAAAACATTGGTTATTATACAGAGTGATTTTTTCCTTACGCATCTATTTGTCATCCTCTCCAAGTCAAAAGCCTCAAATTTTCAAGATACACAAATGATACCCATTGGACTTCTCCTTCACATTTTCAATCACATGTGCATAATCAAAACCAGTTCATTTCCATTTTGAAACCCCTCAGAACCTACTAGAGAGATTATGAAGTTGTTTTATGCCATCATATTTTATATAAAAAAACAAATAATAGGGTTTGTCTTAAAGTCATCTTGGCCTAAGTGGAGGTGTGTCTCATGAATTAAAGGAGATTGTGATATTTAATAGTTTATCACTTCTTTCAATCTGAAGCTATTAAGTTTGTGCTCTGTGGGTATCACTTTGCTTAGTTTTTCTAAATAAATAATATGTATTCTTTTTCTTGAAGAATTTGCAACAACTTACTTAAATATACAGAAAAAGTTAAACAAAAATACAAGACAAATCAAATGGTGTTATTTGACAGAATATAAATATGCACCAAATGGGGTAAGCTTTGGTGGGTCTGGGTCTTTAAAAAGGAGCAATGTCTGTCATACTCCTTTAGAGAATAATCTCAAATCAAACTAATAAGCATTTGCCAACTGTTGGGTTTTTGTTTTTTATGTCCTTGGAGTAAATACCCACATGGTAAACACTACTTGCTCACTGAGATGACCGAAACATTAGGCTCAGTCTTGACTGAAGCCAAATCAGTGGAACAAAGTTCTTGTGCCCGAGGAGTGACATCTCATATTTCGAGCAGGGCTGCCTGAACCTGAAGTCCTCAACTCCATAAGAGGTTCCCTGAGAATCTCAGGGAGGTCTTTAATGCTAAATAGAAAAACATTGTAGAAAAGTGCACAAGGAACAATGGTGGCAGTTCACGGGTGAATTGGTGGTGGGTAACCCACGGGGAATATACAACAATATAAAAGATATAAATAAAAATATATATATTTTTTAAAAAAAGAAAAACATTATGGTTCCAGATTCACTAACCTCTACCTGAAACCTGACCTTCCCTCCAATAAACTACATTACTAGCCCTTTTGATGGCATTACCCCCGCCCAGAAAACACAGATATTTTCATGTCACTTTACAACTTTGTAGATATCTCAATGTATCATTTATGCTCATTCTTCCTTCAAAATGACAATTATTAGCAAACCTCTTGCAAACTTGGTATTCTACAAGTTAAAAATGACACAAATATTAATCTGTCACACATTTGGAAATTTGCTACACATTTTGGTCAATGTTTTATTTCAGCATTGTTGGTTTTATGTGTTTGGTTTTACATATTTGGAAAAAATATTCTAAGACAGCGTCCATTTGCCTGGCTATCAAAGGGGCCCTGACACAAAATGATTAAGGATCCCCTGTTCCGACAGTTTTACCTTCTTGAATTTCAATGAGTATTTTGCTAATGGCTTTGCAGATATTCAAAGCTCCATGTTTCTGTCTGTCCCACATTTAAGTTTTGAGTTTTCAATGTTTGCAAAGTAGGAGTTGGAAAAGGAGATTCTTAGCATTAAATAGAATCAAATTTCAATTACTTTAACTTGTAAAACTTGTCTCTCACATATACTTCAGGAATTTTTCTCCCTATTCAATAAATGAAAGAAACTGGTCCCAAGACTCTCTAAGCAGAAGAGAAGCGTCCAGATAGGATGCATGAATTCATCAGGATTCAGATCTGGAACGTATTTTATGGGTTTCAGGAGTTTCTACCCTGGAAATGAACTTCTTCCTGCCAAAAGAGAGGTATAATCTCTTTTCTTTCTTTTTTACCTTAAACTCTCTGAGCACAATTTAACCTCGATGAACTCGGCTCTGAAAGATCAGATGCTTGCTCTTTGAACAGTCTATATTTCTTCTATATACAAAAACAAGTTAATTCATATTATATAAACATTTTTAAATGTACATGTTAAAACACATCAAAACATACAAATCTGCATTACCTTTTAGACTGCATCTGTTGGCTCTGAAATTAAATGTGAGGTGCATTTGTTTCAAAGAAATAAATATCAAAAGATGACTACTGACCATTTCCACTCAAAAGGCCAGTTTATACTGCTCTATCCTGCTGTTATGGGGGGTTGTGGGTAAAGATCAATAAAAATTAAACTGAACATAGAATATTACAAAGAGATGGTTATTAGGTTGCTTTATTTTATGTGAATTTGGGAAAAGAATTTTAGGATGATGCATTCAGAAAGAATTTTGTATGTGTGGGGTGTTTTAAATTTATGAATTTCTTAAAATTCTCCCATTACAAACAGCCTCTGGGCATATGTACGCAGTGAAGAAAGAAAAACAAGAAACTGGCCATGAAGAGCAGCCATAGGAAGTCATGGTCCAAGTATGACATTTCAGGACAGAGTCTTGGTCTACAGCCTGCTAATTCCCATGGAATTTCAAGTCAGAATTTAACCATTTCGGTGTTTGTGGATTTGCCCCTCCAGCCATCTGAAAACATGCTTTTTAAAGAATAATTAGGGAAGGAGTGGGGGTTCCCCAACAAAACTCATCCCCATCCTTTTTGTTTTTCATGTGATAAGTCACATGCATCTTAGCATCAGGGAATAGTGTTCTTTCAAGTACTTAACTCTTTAAAGTAAGTAAGAATGATTTCAGCCCCGAGCAAATTTCACAGAAGACATGTTCTTGAAATGAGACATCTTCACCTTCTTGTTCACACAGTTTTATATCTATAATCAGCTAACATTCAACTCTGCCTCAACTTGCAGGTTTTTTTGATCACATGAACCAAAACAAGGGATCCAGTATAAAAATTAGGAATAAGTCAAAAACCTCGAATTTTCAAGATGTACGAATGATACCCCTTAGGCATCTCTTTCAAACACATGCACACAATCAAAACCAGTTCATTTCCATTTTGAAACCCCACAGAACCTACTAGAGAGCTTAGGAGGTTGTTTTATGCCATCATGTTTTATCTAAGAAACACAGAACACGGTTGGTCTTGAAGCCATCTTGGTCTGAGTGGAGGTGTGTCTCATGAGCTGAAGGTAGATTGTAACATCCAGTATGCTAATGACAGAGCAATAATGGAGATGCTGGATGAGTGGAGTTTCGGGGTTGCAGTAATTCATGCACACTTAATTTATCTGGAATGTGGTGTGGTTATTACCATGAAATTCTCCAAGGGTGAGTAATTTCTACAACACTCTTAAGGCTTACAGATGATTTCACATTTTGAGGAGGTGGGGAGGGTAGACAAAAGATGCAAGGTTCTTTTCTTCCAACTATGAAGTATGCTGTTTATATGGAGGAAAGCTAGAATGAAAGGCAGACTTTTGAGAGAGAGAAAGACAAATCCTTTTTATGGGGCTCCTGTAGCACACACACCCAAAAAAATGGTCCTATTAATAAAAGGTTATGCTCAGAAGGTGAAAAATGACTTCACTCCTGGGTTTGGAATATCCAGTTCAACACGTTCTGATATTGAAAATCCCAGGTTTTCTACCTGGTAAAATACCACACAACCATCCTTCTGAAAACCACTCTGCTGCTCTCAACAGCATCCTTCCAAGTCTGTGGAGTTACCATTTGATTCACATATTCAACTAGGGAAGAATTTTGGTTTTCCCACATGATGAAGATAGGAACTATATAACCAAGGCTGGTTTTGAATACCACCTTAGAAAAATTACATGATTTGTTTTCACCAACACTTACCACTTTCCTTTTTTTTTATTTTTTATTTTTTATAAATATATATTTTTATTGTTATTTATGTCTTTTACATTTTGTATTCCCCTTGGGTAGCCCACCACCAATTCACCCGTGATCCATCTCCATGGTCCCTTGTGTTCTTTTCTATTCCATTTTGTGCCCTTTTCCTTCCCTCCCTCCGCCTCCCTCCCCCCCTCCCCCACCGCTGAGTGTCTCTCTCCCACCCGGCCTCCCTATAGTCCTGTTATAAGTGAAACCATTCGATATTTTTCTCTTTCTTTCTGGCTTAGTTCACTGGGTATGATCCCCTCTAATTCCATCCATGTCGCTGCAAATTGCATGTGTTTATCTTCTTTGAAAGCTGACTAGTATTCCATTGTGTATATGTACCACATCTCCTTGATCCAATCATCTATTTTTGGACATCTGGGTTGCTTCCATACCTTTGCTATTGTGAACAGTGCCGCAATGAACATACGGGTGCATGTACCCTTTCGGATTAGTGCTTTTGCCACTTTCTAAAGAAGGGCAGTGCCTCCTCACGGAGATGCTCCAAGTGATCACAGGGGTGGGGGGAGGGAGACAATTCAGACAAGCTACTTGGATTTTGTTTTAGAAAAAAAAACAACGAAAGCCTTCCTAATGCTTAAGCATGGATTGACGCTGGGCCCCGCGCTGGGCTGCACGGAACACGATCTTTGGGATGTAGAGAACCTGAGGGAGGAGCAGAAGCTTCCTAGTTCAGAGGCTTGACAGGGACACCTACTCTCCAGCATTCAAGGCAACACACTGGAAAACTCTGCAGTTTATATAGGCCAGACTAAAGTGCTGTAGGAGTGATGTTATCTGGTTTTAACTGAACCAAGTAACAACACGAACAAGTGAATTGAAACGAGTCTGGGAACGAAACGATGCATTGAAGAGAATACAAATCGTGGAAGGACAAGCGGCAATTCTACAGACAAAAGGCAGCGTGGAAACTTCTGTTCCCAAGACAAGTTCTTCAGAGACACATCAGTAAGAAAAACAGCTACAACCTAATCCGATCCGACAAAGAGACAACCAGCAAAATGAGACAGCAGCAAAATTCTGTGATGTGTGCATTTGTATCCACTATACCAAGCAACACCCAACCTAGGAGTGCAGGGTATACCCTGAGGTATTATTTAAGGATGGATTTCAGTCACCACGATGAACAAGGTCATTCAAACCTCAGCATCCAGTATGAGAAATCCAAACTTTTTTTTTTTTTGCAGCAATTTTTAAAGTCACATAATAGGGCTTTACAAAATTTCTCTGAAACTTAATGGAAAATGTTTTGAAGTCACTTTTGAGGTTTCTTGCATAATAATGAAAGACAAAAATGTTTGTCTGGCACAAGCAAACAATTCCAGGCTGAGATTACAGAGATATCATCGCACTTGAAACGTACACTCTGCCCCACTCAGAGCTATGAACAAAGAAGCGGAAGCCAGGAGTACACAGAGTCCCTCAGGAGGCAGTAGAAGAGCCTTTTTTTCTGGAAAAATAGCACTTTTCTGCAACAGAATGTTCAACATGCTTTGTTGTGAGACAACTTACCTGAAAAATAAAGGTTCCACCATTACCTCTGGGCTGTCCCTTAATAAAGTCATTTTGAAAACTTCCCAACTTAAAAGAGAATTACCTCTATTTCTTTCCCTACAACACAAGTGTTCCAACTCTGTCAGTGTTTTCTGGGGCAAATAAACAAGCCCAGTTGTATGATAACTAACAGAAACCTATTCCATACGCTACATATCTGCATCTGTTTATCAACGCCTATCTATATATTCAATTGCATCTATCCCTTCAAAATAAAGGAGATGGTTTAATAATAACTGAAAAAGGCTATTGCTTTTAGAAAGCTATTCAAACAATGATTTCAAGATTTGAAAACGGATTTAGAAATATTTTTATGTCTTATGACTTGTGGAAGGAAAAAAAATGTATGTCACTATGAAAACTGAGAGCTGAGGATTCAAACCTGGAGAACTATCTCCCTGCTTTGAAGTCCTCCAAATGAGGGATTTTTTTAATTTGTAAAAAGTATAAAAATACTACACCTGAGGGGAGAAATCAATAATTGTACAAAATGAACAACGATATAAGAAAATTAATTTAATTTAAAAATTAAATTGAAACAAAAGTACAAAAGTCCAGCATATTCTGATTAATTTTTTTTAAATTAAGTGATATCAGAGAATGGAGAAATTTATCAGTCAAAATTCAATGAAAATCTTGAATGGTAAAATTTTAAAATATCTCTAAGTTTAGAACTTCAGAAAGTTAGAAGTTAGAAACTTTAGAAAGCCCAGCCTTGGGTATCTGTCTTTCACTTGAATCTATGCATCTTTAAAAGGTTTTCTTTCCCCAGTTATGAAACCTGTTATAACCTAGGCTCAAAATAAACTGGAATTTGAAATACATCTTTAAATAACTATTTCATAATAAATGCAACCCATATTTCCAGAATAATCATTTATTAAAATGTAATTAGTAATAACTGAGTCAAATATATTAAAAGTATCCTCATGAAAGCAAAAATAGAGATAAATAAACAAAACAAGATTCTACTATTGATAATATTCATTTCTTCCTGAAAGCATCTTAAAATGTTTAACTTCCAGTCATATATGTTTTACAATGAAATAAATGTATATATTAAAAATTATGTAATTTATAAATAAATGTATTAATAGATAAATAAATATTAGGGCTGTGTTAGCATTTACTACTAGGGGTTTCAGAATTTAAAAAAAAAAATTATTGAAGAGGTGGAAACTGCTCCAGAGGAGTATGTTTTAAAATATGCCTCTGGATCACCTAGGGAGCGTGTTAAAAAATTAAAATTTCTAAATTTTACTCAGAACTACTTATTCACAATCCCTAGAGGTTTTGTATTTTTAGCAAGCGCCTCAGTAATTCTGACGCCTAATACAGTTTGCAAACCAAGTCCTCTCAGCAGCCAGTCTTTGCACTCCCTGTTCCCAGAGACCCAAGACTCAGCACAGGGCGCTCCCGAGGGCCAGCAGAGAGAAGCCCAAGGCCCTTCTCCAGACTGACCAAGAATTGTTGGCTGCGTGGCCCGGAGAGAGTCACTCCACACCCCTGCCCGTGAGAGCAGGATAGTCTAGGAAATTTTTAACTTTTCTAGTACTTTTCCTCCCTAGAGCTCATGGCAATTTGCAAATGTTAACTTCTCTAACCACCCAAATTCTTATGGGAAGGCCAAGATGTCAGACTATGAAATTTTGAATGTAAAACTAAATATCTCAAGGATAATGTAGTTGAAAAATTGTTTAAGTAGACATTTAAATAATAAGTACTGGTTTATCTCCAAGTAAAATGACATGGAGGAAAAAAGTGGCTTATAATCAAAGTTTCTCAGAACTTGTCAATACACATTTTCCCCCTTTTTAAAGAGAAATTAAACTTTGCTTCAGTAACACAGAACCCAGCTAGCAATTCCGGTGCTTCCTGAGTCCCTCCCTGGCCTTCTGACCACAAAGTCACAAGCCTGCCCTTTGGGTCTTACCTTACAATTCGAAGGCACATCTCGGCTTTCCTCGTCAGCGAAAGCCCTCTGCATTTCCTTAGTTCTGTTCTCTGTCATCTGCCTGTCAAGAAAGCAGTGGCTTGTTTGATTGTTAATTGCCCTTGTTTTTTATTATAGAACACATTCAAATGTTGGTAAGTAACATGTTCTTCTTTGTAATTAGATATAGTAGTTAAAACCTCTTTCCATTCACCACGCCATTTTCCTTTAATCAGCACTTCAGCCAGACTTGAGGATGACGGAACCATATCTGTATTTTTACCACAGCAGCACTGCTCAAAGGAAACTGTATTGCCAATACGTTTTGTGATGGAGATGGAATTCAAAAGCAAGAGTGCTTTTACTTTGCAGGCCTGAAATGTGTACCCAGAATGAGAGCAAAATGTGGATACTTGAGTCCTTGGGCATACCAAGATTCGAAAGTTTTCTATGGGCATCTGTCTCTGCTGCTCCCAGGTGACCATGTAGGAAGGACCTCAGAGAGGCTGTGTCCCTGGGGTTCACCGGAACCTATGCTGTAGGGCAGATGTGCAGGCTGGAGACTCAGACAGCCGCTGGTGCTGCTTGAGGAGCAGCCTTCTCCAGGGAACCTCAGTTTTTGCTCCTGAGCTCTTCAATTGCTCAGAAGCAGCCGCCCACGACTGAGAGTCAACTTACAGTCAAACAGCAAACACTCTAGAAAAACCTTGAGTCCAACACTGGCGAGTGTTCGATTAAGCCACTGTAGCCTAGCTGACGCAGAAAACTAAGCTTCGCAGAAGATGAGACTGTTTTAAACACTTTCTGAGAGCTCCTCGAGGCAAGTGTTACTAGCTCCATTTAACAGACAAGGAAATCAAGGATTCGTGCGTCTAGGTGATGTTGCCAACAACAACAAGGACACAAGCAGCTCAGCCACTCTCCCTAATTCTAGCTCATGATCCTTCCACAGAGCACACCCATCCTTTGTGGCTCTCCCTCTTCTCTGCGACATGGTGTAGAAAAGCCATCCCCTTCCTGTGTTTATCTCCTGGTGAAGGAACCCACTTCCTTCCCATTCTTTGGAACCAGCATGCATGAGGGGTGGGGTTAAACCCGACAGTCATATCAAGCACTTAGCGCTGAGTTTCACGCAAATGCAGGCTCCTAAGAGGATGACCTGTCACGCCTCACTCCTGTCTCCCTCCTAACAAATGGTGATGATTTAAAACACTGGGAAGGGCCTCCCTGGTGGCTCAATGGGATAAGCGCAGCGCTGTGGAGCTGTCGGCAGCGGTCGGCAGCTGCGTCGCGAGTTCAATGCCTGAAGGGGGAGATTCCCACATGGCTCGGTGGACCTCTCCTGCCTCACCCGCTGCTCCCCTCAGCATAGTTTCAGTCGAGCTGCCTGTTCTGCTCCCCACTCTCTCTCTGGTGAACCCTCTCACCACCCCACGCCTCTGGCCTGTACCCCAACTTGTATGCAAAAATAAAAATTTAAAAAAAAACCCCACTGGGAAAAGCAGTTAATATCACCTGTAACCAAAGGCCACCCCAGCAGTGTTGTTCTGGAACCGACCCACTCACTGGAAAGGGAGCTAGAACCTAACCACTGTGCTCAATTGCAGAGAGCTCCATCCTTCTGCAACTTGGAAAGAAAACAGGGATGAACCACTCCTTTGGCTTCATGCCTTCACATTCTTAAACACAGATACTACTTTTGTTATACTTTTTCAGGCAGTCGACATAAACTGAGACACACAGCACCGCCCTGCACACCAAATCCTCTGGCCACCTGTCTGTGTGCAGCCCCAGCTTGAGTGCCCTCTGCAGGTGACTGCGGAAGTGACATTTACAGCTGATTTGACAAACAATGGAGCAGCTAATTTTGACGCTCAAATAAGTGAAACCATATCTCCATTCCCCACAGTTTCACTCCTCTCATGAGTAGAGTTGCATTATAAAAATTGTACACGATGATGATGATGATGATATCTTTAATTTTAATAAAAAGATTGTGGAAGATGTTTTCTTTCCTGTAAGAAATTCTTCCATCATGTCCTCATGTTTGCCTCTTAGTCTGCACAACCTGAAATGTGTCTTCTCTGCCCCTTTCAAAAAAAAAAAAGCTTTGCCGTTTCCTGCCTTAGAGTTTCTGACTTGGGACTTTTCTTTCCCAAAGCCTGTTACTCTGAACTGCAAGCTCTTTGCTCAGAGCACTGGCTTTGCAAAGAGAGAGGATGCTGGTTTCTCAGAGCACTTCTTAACTCACAGAAGAAACAAATTCTATCCCTTGGCAGTTTTAAACTGAGAAACCTTTGCCCACCCCATTCCAGTCCCACATCCTTGACCGTGACACGTGTTTATAAAGCCATGTGATCACAAACATCACAGTGTTTTCTGGCTGTGTGAATCAGACACATCTTGTTGCCTAAATGGACCCATTCTTTGTGAAGACGCTATCTCATGTCACATGGTCAAAATTAACTTCTAGGAAACTCTATTGAGTTTCCTGAGATGAACATCTTCTCATTTATTTCACTTATTTGTTTAAAATGTCACCTTTTCCCATGAACCCTTAAAAGTACACACTCTGCCTCCAATTCATGCTGGATTAAGATTGTTGGCTCTTGTTACTTCTTAAATGATGACAATTTATAATTTCAAAAAGTCTCAAAATTAAAGTTCTATTAAGGAAAACATGAACTGATTCCCCTCTAGGGGAAGACAACTTTGGCTCAATTGCCAGAAAGCTAAATTCTAGAACTATGAAGCCTTAAGGGAAAAGAAATGACAAGGCAATGGCCTTTATGGAGATGGCATCAAACACAGTTCTCTCTGGAAATTCAAAAATCTGGATCTGTGTTAAAAGGCACAAAAATAAGCTAGAAATATTCATAGTCTCTGGTGGAGGAGACGATGCCCTAACCAAATGTCCTAACACTTTGTGTGCCGGTGCCCTTTAAATTTACCAGCCCTTGGGGCCGGCCATTTTTTGTGCCACTGCGTGAATGGTAGAAACATTCAATAAAACACACACAACTCCTCAACTACTGGATATTAAAAAAGCTATAATATCTCTCATAAAACACCTTACACTTTCACCAAATCATTGTGTAAAGTTTCTAGACGGAGTACGATCAAAGAAATAGCTCCTAATAGTTTCAAATAAATCCACCGTGGCATGAAAAACCGGAGACTAGATGAACACGTATTAATACGTGAACGGCCACCTGATACTGGTGACAAAAACACGTGCTAATACGTGAGCGGATCACAAAGTGCTAAGACATGCTGGGGGAGGAGAGACTTGGGTGTACAGAAAGAGCTGGAGCGTATGGGAGGAAATTGCTTGTGCTTTGTCTCAAGAAAGCGGGTTGAAAATGAGATTGGAGGCCAGTTGTGACACCCAATGGGAGCAGATCTGCACACCATCAGGGAGCAGTGCAAACACCGCCCTCCCAAAATAGACACTCTTTACTTTGAGAAGTCATAGGTCATGACCTCCCGTATTTTGGGCTCATTATATATCACCCACTTCTAAAATTACCCTGCGCTATCTGCCTGCAGGGTTCACACTCAGAAAGGAAACAAAGGGGTTTTGACCATTCTTTAAAATTACAAGAGGAAAGAAGCCACATCCTTGCCTGTTTCTTTCTTTCTACCAATGTAGATAGAAACATGGACTCTATACATAACAAATGGCAGCTGATGTATTAATACATCTAAGCATTAAAGCAGCTTGAACAGGAAGGGTTAAGCTATTACAAGCATCCACAAAATCTCTTTAAAAAGGCAGATACGTGTACTTTTTCCTATCAAAAATCTTAAATACTTATTTGAGTTAAATAATGTAAACTGAACAGGAAAGACATTCAATGGGGCTTTGACTCACTGGAAGTTCTCGGAAACGGTCCATGTGACGCCATCACTTCTCCAACAAGTGTTACTACAAAAAGAAAACAAAATCAAAGAGAAACCACAGAACCACAAATCTTAAAGATGAAATTGACCTTGAGACATTAATTACTCCTTCTGCCTCCTGATTTACCCCACACCACAACCCCAAAACATCTTTCATTCTAAGCTTCAAAAATAGGAGATACCACAGATTTCCAAAACAAGCAATTGTCTCCTAAAGAAAATTTGACTTATAAGTGACCCACATATATAAGTGGTATACTTTCTGCCCAGTTGATGCCATCCTCACAGGTAGCATTGGGCTACACCTTTTCAAGGGACTGCTTGCCCCCCTACCCGTGCCTTTCCTGGAAAGCCCCTAATCCCACAATCCACCCCAGCCATAAATGTACCATCTCTCATAGCAGCGTCTTCCCGGTGGAAGTTACTGGGGTCCCTTGACTCTATCCCTAGTAGCCAGAAATCTACCTTACTCTTTCCTCAAGCCTGTACCTAACTACCTACCTACACCCCAACTTTGTCTAAATAGATGGCACTAAAATTAAAAGGCACTAATAAGCATACAAATACACAAGCCCCTAATATATATACTCTGTATCTATACATATGTACATCGATGCACAGGTGCACACTGTACCTGCATGTGTAATATGCATGTGGCTTTTATAGATACAGATATAGATGGAGTAGAGTAGGCATAGTTGTGCCCCACACAAGCCCCTGTTACTAAACTGGTGCTCCCATCCCCCAGCTGAGATAGATGTCAATAGTTCAAGCCTACATCCTTTTTCATTGCCTTATCTTTGGCAGTGGAAATACACTTCCCCAAAACGACAGGTTTTTAGAACCCTATACAAAAGACCTGCCCCTTTTTCTCAAGACAAGACCACTCTTGATGTCATTCATGCTGCAGAATGCCCTACAGGATCAGAGTGAGGCCAGGCTTCCACTAAAACCACATTTTGCCTGGCTCCTGTTGCTGCTCTTACTCCCTGACAGTGCTCACTTGACTCAGTAAATCAGCTCTGCCTCAATGTAATACTTGCTCAAGAACCCGTCTCAGCTTCTGTGTCCAGGGAACCCAACTGAAGCCAGGTTACAACAGAGGAAAGAATCAAAGGCAAAATCAGGAGAAAGGATATGAGTTTGTACATGCAAAGTCATCTGTTAGGTTGGAGGTTGTGATAGAAAACTTCAGCCAGAGAAGAATCACATACTGGAAGTTATCCCCGCACTTGTCCCCCAGAGGGACTGGACCTGGGGTGGATTGCAGAGGAACCACGAGTATTGGATTGGTAGGCAGGCTGATGCCAAGGCAAGCTGAGTTGCCAGGGACAGAAATCCACCCAGCTGACTAAAAGGAAAGGAATTGGTGAAGGAAATAAAGATGTAAGACTATGGAATAAAAACAAAAAAAACAAACAAACAAAAAAAGCCTGACAACCAACCTCAAGAAAAATAAAGGAAAGGCAAGAACCAGGATTTTATGGACATTTTCTTCCCTGTGCTGCCAGATTCTGTTCCTTTCACCACTAATGATATCAAACTAAGGCATTTTAAAGTTTCGAGTAAAACTCCCCATAGAATTCTGGGGAGATGACTGAAAAGGTGATTGCTACTTTCAGGTCTTCCTGAACCCCCACCGCCGCCCCCTCCCCCCCCCACACACACAACAGAACAGCCAGGGAATCCCCGAAAACTTGGGGACAGTTTCAATCTAATTAATGGACCAAAAAAAAATGGATCAATGAATTTTGGCATGTGCATACAATGGAATATTACTCAGCCATAAAAAGGAATAAAGTATGGAAACATGCTACAAAGTGGATAAACCTTGAAACCATTATGTGAAATGAAAGATATAAAAGGTCACATACTGTATAGTTCCATTCATATGATACATCCAAAATTGGAAAATCCATGAGACAGGGACACACTGGTGGTTGCCAGAGGCTGGGGCCAAAGGGGAATAAGGAGTAACTACTGAATGGTCACAGAGTTTTCTTTTGCAATGATGAAAACGTCTAAGAAGTAGGTAGAGGTGATGGTTGTACAACATTGTGAATATACTAAATGACACTGAATTCTACACTATAAATTGTTTAATTTTGTGTTATGTGAACTTCACTTCAATTAAAAACTAACCCCAAATGTAAGTGGATAGGGCAGAACAGCCAACAGCCTTTAGACCTGTGTGTTGTTGGTGTCTGTATGGATGAAAGCAAAAATAGGGCATGTGACAAACTTGAAAAGGTCTAGAGCAGACAGATATATCCTGGAAAATATGGAAGGTCCACTTGAAATCAACAAGTGGGAGGGGCCAGGCCTTGTCCAGCAGTGGGTCAAACAGGAGGCTGTCCACGGAGCTTTGAGGATGCAACTAGCCCCTGTGCTCCCAGGTGACCTTCCCCAACAGTCCAGCCTGAGGAGAAACTGCTGGAAGAGAACCAAGATGTATGGAAGTTTAGATCAAAGGGGGCAAGAGGAAGATCAGGCAAGGAATTTCAGAAAATAAGATGCCAATCCATATTTATCATGTGCAAAAGGAAAAGAGAAGGAATTTGTGAGGCTAAAAAGCTCTCTGAACTCAATTTTTTGTCTCCAAGTTTGAGAAAAGTAAATTCATGTAAAAATGAGTAACTGAAAGTAGGAAGGTCAAATTTTACACAAAAAGGAAGAGAATAGGAGCACAGGGCCATCCACCAGGACAGAGGCGTGCTCCAAGAACACATCAGAACTGTAGTGGGCTGTGTCAAATGAGCTAAAAGATAATACTGAAGCAATCCAAGATACAAATCAACATGAGAATAACTCGGAAGTTACACAACCGGGTTTAAGAAGGAATTAGAAACAGAGGACAAAGTCATTTTAGAAATGAAGACTAAACAAGATGATCATGAGAGACATAGCACAATAAGTAATGCTTTAAGAAAAATAGAGTAAAAAGGAGAAAATATTTTCAGAAGCAATGAAGAAAGAAAAAGGATTTGAGAAAGCATGACAAAAGAAAGGTTAATGTATAGATAAGGAAAGCCCCTGAAAAAGAAAACCAAGATAAAGGAACCAGGAATAAGAACTATAACTCTAAAAAACTTTCCCGAAATTGAAAAGAAAACTGTGTGATTCTTAAGAGCATGAGGATATTGAATCAATGCCACCAACACCTAAGCATATTCTAGAAAAATTATTGGGCTTTAAAGAAAAAGAAATTTGAGTGGCATCTAGGCAAGAGTACATGACTTATGAGAGAAAGAAAATTATATTAACTTCAGGGTTTTTACTAGCATTATTTATGGAAGAAGCAAATGGACTAATAAATCTAAGGTCCCCAAGGGAGGAAAATGTGAACTAAAGATTTTATATCCTGCAAAGCTTACTTTCAAGTGTAAAAGGGTACACACAATGATTACCACCAATTCAGAGTATTGTTCCCATGAGTCCTTCCTAAGGAATCTATTTGAGTCAACCACAATGACAAGATCTCCACAGAGGAGCCTGCTGAACTGCAAGGGGTGGGGGTGGGGGCTGTCAAAGCAAAATCCATATGGAGGGAAACTCTACTGGTCAAACAACCTGGATTCTTCAAAAAAGAAATTGCAAGAGAAACAAAGGGTTTCGAGAGATTCTCTGTAAACAGACTGAGTCACACTTGCCTGCAGAAGGGTTCCTGGGGAGTAAACTAAACGACGGCATCTGGAGGAAAGTGGGGGAAGTAGGATTGGGGAGGCTGAGTCATGGTTTAGTTACATCAAACCCCAGCTTATCGAACAGGGGAGCACGGAGCTGGGAGGCCCCCACAGTTATTCCAGTTGAAAGGAGAAGACCAAGGAGGCAGGCTATGCGTTCACTGCTCAGCAGAAGCAGGTTGTCCCAAGGAAGGAGTAGATGGCCTCGGGACCACCCATATTTCCTTGCCACATGGGCCTCCCCAGAACAGTTACCTTGCCAAGCCAGCAAGGAAAGTGTCTACGTGAGTCAGCCAACAAGACAGAGTCTTATATAATGTAACATAACCACAGAGGTGACATTCCAGCAATTTCACCTGTTCTGTTTGGTAGAGGAAGTCTTAGGTCCTGTGTCCACTCAAGAGAGGATTATGCAAAGACAGGGGCACAGGAAGCAAGGCCTGAGGGGTCCCCTGCAGCAGGATATATGGGGGCCTCAGTCCTGGGGGCTAAGGAGCTGTAGGAACTACCACAATATCCATTCCAAGCAGCAAACTATGGATTAAAAGAAACTTGTAGATCAGAGAGACCTGGATTTTTTTTTTTTAATGAACAAGACTAAATCATAATGTCTAGGGGTGCACTATTTAATGATAAAATAAGAAACTCAAGAAAGTGATAAATACATAAATAAGGATACGAAATTACTGGTTCCCAGAAGAGAAGGGTGGGGAAGAGTAGGGTGGGAAGTCAATTGTTTGATGAAGGCAAGATTTTGGACTTTCAGTGGTGAATTTAATGTAGTATCTACAGATGTGGTTTTATAATGATGCACACCTAAAAACAATATGCTATCATGCAGTGTGACCTCAAAAATATATAAAAAGAAAAAATTCCATTATCCAATATTCAGGAAGAAAAAATAATGAAATAAGAATAGTTAATGGGGGCCTCCCTGGTGGCGCAGCGGTTAAGCGCTGCGCTGTGGAGCTGTTGGCAGCGGCGACGCAAGTTCGACGCCCAGCCAGGGAGAATCCCACATGGCGCGGCAGACCTCTCCTGCCTCGCCCGCTGCTCCCCTCAGCAGCGTATTTCTGATCTGCCTGTTCTGCTACCCGCTCTGTCTCTGGTGAACCCTCTCACCGCCCCACGCCTCTGGTCTGTACCCCAGCTTGTATGTATAAATAAAAAATAAATCTTTAAAAAAAAAAAAGAATAGTTAATGGGATTGGGCAAATGAAGGGACTTCAGAGTCTAAAGGCAAGTTCTACTATCCCATCTGAAGGGATGTAGATATCCATATAAAGGTATCTCCCTTATAATTCACTACACTATGTGTTTGTTTTGTGTTCTTATTGTATATGTTGTTTCTTCGAATGCTTAAGAAAAAGTCCCAAGACAGATATACGGTCAGCCCCGTCGAGGCAACTGTCCGATCTCCTCAATCACACGGTGATTGGTGACTGTAACGAGGTCACCTATGAAGAAAACAAAACGCAGGAGCAGGCCCTTCCACAGGTGGAGCAAGAGGGCGATTTCAATCATGGAGGAGGAAGCAGAGAGAAGGAGCCTTTTCCAATTCCAAACATTACATTCCTGGAAGAGGCAAGTTGATAAAGTGGTGTCCAAAGACAGCACCTCCAACTTAGAAGCACTGTTCCTCTAGAGTAAGTGAGGCCAAAAGCAATATGTGCAGCTCTTTCCTAACACTTCCAAGCAACAATGCAGATGATGGATTAAGGCCCTTAGCACTGTGGAAATAAGAGCAGATGACACCAGGGAGAATGTTATTTGTCTTTAAGGCGTGTGTTGGGTAAATGAAAGCGTCATCAGGTTTTTCCGCCCTCCCACCAAAGACAGATCCCCGAGGTCCTACACGCAGGCCTGACGGTGGGCACCTGAGGCAGGGTGTAGGTGTACATGAGTGGGTGCCCCTGAGCCAGAGACTGCGCTTATAAACAGAAGTAGCAGCAGGAGCAGCAGCAGAGAACAGAGCGTGGCAGCAGAGGACCATTTGGGGTGCAGCAGAGACCACGAGAGAACGCCTGAGAGCCCGAGAGAGTAAAGATTCGCAGGGGGCTGGGAGGCCTGCCCGCCTCCTGACCCCCTGGCCTCCCAGCCTGGCCTGTACCTGTTCGCCTCTCTGCAAAACATAATTAAAAGCCTAAAAAGCCACGGAGGGTTCCAGGATTCCTTCTTAGACCCGTCTGCGCAGCTCCATGGACATCCTGTGCCGGGGTCTTCCTGCCCCCACACCATGGAACCAAATTCAAACTGGCTTAAGACAGAAGGAACTTTACCCTCTCACATAACCCCAAGTGCCAAGCCCAAGAAAGCTCAGGGTGGGTGAATTTAGCAAACCAAAGAGAACAAGAGAGAGCCCGGTTCTTTCCTCTGATCTACTCACATCAGGCACCTCCCAGAGCTGGCTCTAAACAGCCAGCTGAGCACCATGAAATAATGGCAGGAAACAGAAGATAAAATGTCCTCTCTTCTTCTGACCTTTGCTCTTGGAAGGCAAAACTTGTACCAGAAACCACCTTATAGACGCCCCCTCATTTAGTCACCTGTTCAGTTTTCTGCAAATGACCATCAAGGAGTATTTGGTTTTTCCTAGACTCAGGGGAGCAGTGTCTCCCCTGAGACACACAGCTGCATAGAGTTCACTAAATAACCAAAGAATATAAAAATCCTTTCAGGAAGGCAGGAGGTGATGGGTGCAGGGAGACCAACAACAATGTAACGGCAACCGGCAAGCCTGTCACAGCTGGTAGAGACGCAAGCCTGTGAACTTCATTGCTTGAAAGACTCAGTTACTGGCCAAAGAGCCTTATGGTTTTCTTACATGCAGACTTAGAAGTGGGGAGGAGGAAAGAAAGGAGGGGGAGAGGGAAAGGGAGGGGGAGGGGGAAAGGAAGGGGGAGGGGGGGAGCACTGTGTAGTAAATGTGCTACTTAAAACCCTTTTTCTTGTTTGTTTATTCCCAGTTGACTATCAAAGTGGTAAAATGTCAAGCTTATCGGACATGTAAACAAACAAAAAAATTAAATGGCTAGTTTTATGGTTAATTAATGCCCTAGAAGTTCCCTGGCCAGACAGCCTTCCTCATCCACAACTGAGAAAGTTGATCCCGCCCCATCCCCGACCCTATCACGCCCACCTCCTCGCCCAGATACTTACCTCCTTGGCCCCTGGAATATATCCTCTGAGCAGGCAGAGAGCATTTAAGGACTGTTACACAAAAGCCCAGGTTTTATCAGCCTTGTTGTTAGCAGTTTTCTCTTTATCAGCTTTTCTCAGGCTCCAATTTCAATAAGACCTGTAACTATGGTATAATAGAGAGAGAGAGAGAGAGAGAGAAACATTTATGAGTTTGGGAGTCAAACAAGCCTTGGGTTCAAAATCTAGTTGACTTTTACTTGCCATCTGTGTAACACTGGACAAATTTCTTAATCTCTCTATCTCAGTAAAACTGGAGATGTTCCACCCCCTTGAATGTGATGATTAAATAAAATAATTCAAGTGAACTATTGACCAAGGTGCCTAGGGCAAAGGAAGCAGTTGATAAAAGTTATCTTTACACTATGACGTTTTTGCAGGAATTTGATTTGTGTTCATCATCATGCCGCAGTGTCTAAGGGTAGCCCCCCTCCCCTTATACATCACCAGCTCCCAGGGGTGTGTCTGTCACATAGTAGACACTCAATTAATGAATATATGGCACAGTGGTGAAAGTTGGCCACAACACAAGAATGGGATGCTTTCCTAGGCAATGGGAGTTTTCTTTATTTACTAGTAATGTCTGCAATGTAATGTTTGTTAATATAAAAGATGTCATCATTCTTAAAACTCTTTCAAGAGAGCCACTGGAAATTCTCTAGACTTCACTGGAAATATACAAAACAGAAATAAAGGGTCTCTAAATTATTCTACGTTGTCAAAAATATCTTGGCAAAAATGTTAGATAATCTGACATATTGTAAATCAATGCATGTTAAAGATGCTGTGTCTTTCCATGAACTTATCCATGTTTAAAGTGAGGAATTTATTTGCATTCATCGGTCTACCCTGTAGAAATAAATGTGCATTAATGGCCACCAATTCAGAGAAACTCTGAATTCACCAATCAGAGAAACTCTTGTGTCAGGCAAATGTGACAACCACTATACTACACAAACCTGCGGCTTATAAGATTTATGAATGTTTTCAAGTCATGGAAAGGAAAAATGTCAGCTTTCAAGTCCCAGCTTTCCAGTAAAAGGATATAAAACAGCACTGTAATTATGCTCTGCAGATGTTGCGCTAATAGTTTTCCCATTGCATATGAACTCAGTTGGATGGGGAGGGAGGCAAGGGAGGAATTGATATACTTCCATGTTCAGGGGTATTAGTTCATAAGGAAGGATAAAACCTCATCTGTTGTACCACTTAGACCCTGGCATTAATACCCAAAGAAAGCAAAAACCCTGGTCTCCAGAGCTAGATAATATCATAAGTGAAAAATTCTTTCAAACTATGCTTGATCCCAACAACTTTTCTCATTTTTTCTGTGCATCATTAAACAAACACAATCCAAAAAAATTCCTTTACTGATGCTCCCTGATAAATTAGTGGCATCTTAAAACTGACTCAGAAAGGGAGAAAAAGTCATTACAAATTATGCTTCTTTTGAAAGCTCTTTTGCCAATAAATCGGTTTTTGAGAGAGTTGATCTTTTTCCTTTGGCTTCAAACATCATCTGCATCTAGGCAATCATTTTGGCTTATCAAGCTGGAGTTAGTGGCATAAGGTGTCTACACCCCCAAGATAGCCCCTACAAGTATTTAGCATAGTATATTTGTTTCAGTGTTCAAAGAATACTTTCGTCTTCAAAGTCATACTTCTCCGCCATGGACGGGTCACATTCTTGTTTCAATGCTTTCTCTCATTGAACTCCTGGTAAAGATCTTTCTTTGAAATGACTTTCTTGGAGCGACTATAACCCAAAAAGACAGTTAATGCCAGGAAAGAGTAAAACAACATGACAAAGAAAACGAAAAAATAGGCATTGTCATATGTTTTGGATTTTGGATATTTTTCCCCTTCTGTAGCATTTTTTACTTCGCTTTCCAGTTTTCTTTCCAGTAGTTGAAAAACACTGAGAGATGTGAGAATCCAGTACTCTTGATTTGTGCTGTAGCCTTTCCCAAGAAGAAAAAAGGGGTAACTTCACCTTGAGATCATTAGTTTCCTTCTTTGCAAAGCAGCCACTTCCATGCTTGCTGAATCCTTGGATGATTTGTCCTTAAAAACCTAAAGACCCTGAGAAAGAAAGCTCATTTCTAAAACTGAAACCAAAAAGCACTTATAAACCCAACATAAATGCAAATGTTCGTTGCAACTTTAATTAAAACAAGTTTGAATCATATTAGGGTAACATGCAGGCTTGACTTCACAGTTCTCCCCCCAGGAACAATAAATTGGAACTGGAATGGACACGTCGGTTTTATAATAATATTTTCAAACAAAAATTTGAATCATACCTTTCTTTTCATGTGTCTGCCCTTGAAAAAAATAAGATAGAAAAAGCAGCTTCCAAAACCTTCAGAACAGACTAAAACTTGAACATATTCATTTCAACTCCCAAACAAACAAAACCATGTCCTATCTTCACTCCCAAGACAAGGAAATGCTTTCAGAAACTCTCAGAAAATAAAATCTTTCACTATCTGGGGGCAACCTTGTGGGGGACATTACAGACATGTTTTTTGTTCCCTGGATGGTATTAGTGACCTGGGCTTCTGCAGACTCTAACTTCCTATTGTGCTTCATAGTTCAGTCATCTAAAGTAAATTGTTGTTTTACAAAGTAGTGAAACCCTATCTCAGCTACAAACATGCTCAAACACACACAAGCCTTCCATCTCTTGGGCAAACGACAATCCCAGCTGTTTCTGCCCGGGATCCGAATTCTCGTGGCCACGCACACCCCCTTTGAAGTGTGGAGCACCTCTGCCGACCTGCATTTTGCAAACTTTGCACTGTTTCTCTAAGCCTGACCCCTGAACTGATTGTCTGATGACTAATTCACATGCTAAGCTCGCGGTGTATCAGTAGCACTGGCCTGCCTGCGTTTGTCATTAAGGGTTTGTAGTAAAAAGAAAGATGAAAGAGAAAGGTGTAATATTAGACCAGCAGCCAAACATCTTATGAGTGTGTTTTGAAAATGGGACTTATAAGAGAAATAGGCAACTCATTTTAAATAACTCTTTTAAGTTATGTAGAAGGGCTGTGTATTTTTATTTTTAAGTCCCCTAACTTTCATTCCAAACTATTGTCTACTGTTAAATGCCCATTTTATACATGAACAATATCACTGCTAGGTGAGTTTCAAAATTGTATAAGAAAGTAAAGATTAATTCTTCAACAGTGCCTGCAATTGAAACTCTCCCTCTGCCTCACTACTGTCTCCAAAGTGACCTCACAGAAATTAATAAAAAGGATGCTTCTGATTAAAAATCTAAATGATTTAGTAAGTCATTTGCCATTTTGGGGGGGGAAGTAGTTAAGACAAACTTTTGTTTTATATGTCTAAGCAGATGAAAACGTTATTTTTTTAAACATTTCATCATAAGAAATAATTTCATTGAGCATCATTTTGTCCACAAGATTTATGTTCTATTAATACTGTGAAAAATAGTCTGCTGAAACATCTTGGCAAATGCCGCCATGAAGTTCTTTCAAGAAAGAGTGGGGCCTCTAAATGTGGATAATGACTCTTTGAACAGACTCGAAAGACCTATTTCCATAAACTGGATCAATTCTTTTAAAGAAATACATAACGAGAAGTCAAATAAAAGGGGTGGGGCAAAATGAGAAGATTAAAAAGAGAGTAAAAGATTAAAAGAGGGAAAGAATATAAGGAAAATTCAAAAGGAAAAAAGATCAAAAAGAGGATTAACCATGTTACTTGTTGTTTTTCAGAAATTAAAAAAGTATGGCGGATAAGGAATTTGTTTCCTTTTGGCCCAAGAAAAATGCCAATTATGGTAGCTAAACTGCCCGGATCACATATCAGCATGCTTTGGAAATGTGAGAAATGGATGGGAAATATAAACACGAAGCAATAGCTTACAGTTATGTTATGAATTAAGCCAGAAAAATATCAAGATTTAGTCACTGAATAAGCTGCCAAGGTTAATTTTCCCTGATGAACTTGAGCAAGATCAGAATAGAAGCGATAGCACTGTAGTTACAGGCTTTATACAACACCCCCACTGCTGTCTAGAATCAAATTCTTCATTTTCTCATAGAAAAAATAGAAACCTCAAGCTCAGAGAGCGTAGTCAGCAATGATGAAATCATGAAATTCCCTTTCATTTCTTGATTTTTTTTGATCAGTGCCTTGCCCCTGGGTTTCAGTCTCAGGTAAGCAGTTTGGCCTTTGTACATGATTAGCTTGTGACTTTTGTCTTATATCATTTGATATCAGGAATTAATCCTTTAAATGAACTTTAAAAGTGTTTCAGGTTGTCTAGATTAGTCAATTGGAGAAAACTAATTTTGCACATCTTAAAAAGCAGCCTACACTTAATCATTGAATATGTGTATCTGTCAGCTACTTAGTTGATTTCATTCCTGCTGAAGTTAGAGCAATTTTTTCATAGGCTTTTTCTGGTCCATGTATTTCCTTTTGTGTTGTTATTGCTGCCTTAACTCCAGGTAATCTGAAACTAAAGATGTTTTTAATCACTGCTCTTTTAATTTGCCGATTATTGTTTGAAACAATAAGAAAATCAAATAAATGTAGACACTAAGGTTAAAGATAAAACAGAGAAACAGTAAATGATGAAAGAGAAACTAGAATGAAGAGGAAAATTGTTAAAGTTACATTACTGCTAAATGAAGTCTAATAAAAATAAAGATTTAAATTCTAAATCATGTGTTGGATTTATATTTAAAATTGTTTATGGTACCAAGGTACTCTAATGATTTGACATATTCTTTCTCAAACATTCAGGGATATATATATACATATATATATGTATACATATATATATACATATACATATATATATATATATACACACACACACACACACACACACATTATATATATACACATGTATACGTATATATACAGCGATATATACATAATTATATATATATAATTTTTCTAATATATATTTTATGTGTGTGTGTGCTAATAATAAAAGACTTCTTAATCATATTTATTTATTGAGACAATGTTGGTTTACAACACTGTATGTTTTAGGGGTACAGGTGCACCCTTCTGTGAGTGTAAGTCATCATGCCAACCCCCAAAGCCCCAACTACCCTCCACCATAGCTCACTGGGGCTCCAACCCCCTTTGTTGGCACTCAAACCTCTTCTGGTAGCCTCACTTCTGCATGAGGATTTCAAGGTTTTGGTTCTGACTGTTCCTTTGCTTGGTTTTTATTATTCCACATGGAAGGAAAATCATCCATTATTGGTCTTTCCCCTTCTCACTTCACTTAACACAATCCCCTCCAGTTCCATTCATGTTGTCCCAAGTCGTCAGATTTCATCCTTTTATATCAAAAGGACTAGTATTTGAGTGTGTGTGTGTGTGTGTGTGTGTGTGTGTATAAAATGCATCTTCTCTCTCCAGTGATTGATCATTGGGCATTTGGTTGTCTCCAGAGCTTGCTTATTGTAAATAGAGCTGCAGTAAACACAGGATTGCATATATCTCTTTTAACTAGTATTCTTCGATCACATATCCAGGAGCGGGATCGCTGGATCTTACAGATCATAGGGCACATCTATTTTTAGAGTATTGAGAAGTGGCCATGCTGTTTTCTATAGTGGTGGGCAGTCATCGTTCCCACCAGCAGTGCACAAGTTCTCCTTTTGCTCTACATCCTCGCCAACACTTGTTGTTTCTGGTATTTTTTGGTCTGGGCCATTCTCACAGGTGTGAGACTTTGACTGGCCTTTCCCTGCTGACAGGTGATGGTCAGCATTTTTTCATGTGTCTGTTGGTGCTCTGTGTGTCTTCTTCGGAGACATGTCTATTTAGCTTTTCTGCCTATTTTTTGATTGGATTGTTTTCTTTATGTTGGGTTTTATGAATTCTTTGTAGATTTGGATCTCAGCATCCTGTCAGATGTATTATGTTCAGACATAGTCTCCCATTTGTAGAGTGTCTTTTTGTTTTAATGATAATTTCTTTTACTGTGTAAAAGTTCTTTAATTTGATGTAGTTTCATTTGTTTATTTTTGCTTTTGTCTCCCTTACCATTATAGTCAAATCCCCAAAGACATCATTGAAGTCAATGTTGTAGTGTCTTGCCTGTGCTTTCTTCTCTCTCCTTTATGACTTCAGGTCTTACATTCA
This sequence comes from Scalopus aquaticus, assembly GCA_004024925.1. Classification (NCBI taxonomy): domain Eukaryota; kingdom Metazoa; phylum Chordata; class Mammalia; order Eulipotyphla; family Talpidae; genus Scalopus; species Scalopus aquaticus. The sequence goes on from PVIJ01001326.1 coordinate 86,684, forward strand.
AGTCTTTACCCGCTTTGAATTATTTTTTGTGTATGATGTGAGAGTGGTCTAGTGTCATTCTTTTGCACGTGACAGCAACACAATCTAATAGGAGTTTGGATAGCATTGGGAGCATCTCATTTTTCCTCTTTTATCAACCATGTAAACATTTTCCTAACTCCCAAGTGCTTTTAGTTTTATTCAAGTTCCTCTTAAAGGCACAGGTAGCACAGACTACAATCCAGAAAAGCACATGAATTTTATATTAATCTCTGCCTTTGTCAGCAGCAAAAGGAGCAGACAGTCTGATTCTGAGGCAGGTCACTATAAACAAACAGCTTGGGTCAGGAGCCACAATAGCTACTTTACCGCCTGCTGTTGCCATCTTGCAGGCACTTTGGTGGGGTGATGGAGGGGGAGCCAAGAGCTGAGCTGAGGCAAGAAGGATGACGGGCTCCTAAGGGGGGAGGGATGTTGCCTGAAAATAGTTGCAAACTGCACCAAACATATGTCAAAATCCATCCTACAGAAATGAAAGTGCCAACTTGGAAGGATATAGATACACAAAAAAATTTTCCCCAGTATATTTAGTAGCAAATATCTGATTCTTTGTCCTCCTATCAAGAAACGGGGTAATGAATTATGACAGATGTCCATTTTTTCAATCCTTTGTTCTAAGAATCTAATTTTATGAGCCAAGCTTTATGCCTCTGAAGATGATGAAGAATGGGGGGAAGGTGTCTTTTCTTTTAAAGATTTATTTTTATTTATTTATGCATACAAGTAGTTAAAGGAAAGTGAAGTTGCAGGCTAACTGGAGGCTGAATGTTTCAGGGAGAATAAATACCAAGTGTAAAGACCCTGAGATTATAGGTGTTTGTAGTGTTAAGAAAGAGCAAAGAGGTCAGTGTGGTTAGAGTTGAGTAAACTAGAGGATTAGAACAAAAGAAATTGTAAAGAAACCAAGAAACCAGATTATGACACATAGGGTTTTCAAATTTTTTTTACTGCAGTTCAAAATAAGAAAAGCATTTTTGCATCACAGATCTATAAATACCTATGTACATGTATACACACACACACACCACAAACCAGTTTGAAAAACACTGGCTGAACTTTATTCCAAGTGTGAGAAAAAGTCAGCGGAAGCAGAGGAGTTCCAAGATTGTTCTACATTTAAAAGAATCAGTCTGCACAGATCTGAGGCATACAGCAGGGGAGAGAGAAGGGTCAAAACAGGGGAGGGAAAAGCATAAGGGGCAGGGGAGAAGGACACTGGTGCTATGGAGGTGGGAGAACTACAGGGATGACACCTGAGGGGAGAAATCAAACAGTGCCCAAAAATTAACAACAACATAAGAACGCTGATTAATTAATTAATTAAAAAGAGAGAGGGAAATATGAAATTAGTAAAATAAATAAATAAATAGATAAATAGATAAATAAATAAAAGAATCAGTCTGGGTGTTGCCTGTTAAACAACACAAAGATTCCATGTGGTGGGATTAAGGCAGTGTTCTGAGCACAAGGAGGTGATGGTTACACTTAAATGTTAGCAGGAGAAGGAATAAGCGGTGATTGGATTTAAGATATGTTTTGAATGCAAAGCTGCTAGAAGATGCTGATAATTTGGATGTGCAGCATGTGACAAAAAGAAGAATGCCAGTGATTCCCATTTTTCCAGCACCATCGATGTAATTTACTGAGATGAGCATTATCATAGAAGCAAGCTGTGACAGAGGGGAAATAAAGAGCTCTGTCTACTGGATAGGTTAAGTTCAGATTGTCTTTTTGACATCCACCTGGAGAAACTGGGTGATTGCTTTTGATGTTCTAATGGCCATATGGCTTGCTATGGCTAATGAAACAAAGCAGAAGTGAAATGTGCCACCATGGTGGAGATGTAAATTTTGGTAACATCACTATCTAGATGGCTAGCAAGTAAAGCCACAGAGCAAATGCAAAGTTTTGCAGGCAGGATTTTTCAAACTGTGACTCTTAGCCACAAAATTAATGTAGGAATAATGATCAGAATTATTTTAATGAAGGGAAATTAATAGAATAAGATAGTACAGGAATTGAATGGAATGGAGTAGAGTGGAGTGGATGTCCAAATAATGTTCAAAAATTAACAATGATATAAGAAAACTAATTATTTTAAAGAGAGAGGGAAATATGAAATTAGTAAATTAAATAAAATAATAAGCCTGGGTGTTGTCTGGAAAACAACACAAAGATTGCATGTGGCAGGATTGAGGCAGTGGTATGGGTACAAGGCGGTGATGGCTACATTCCTCTAGGAGGATCTATAAAAGGAGAGTGACTTTTCTATGGAGTCAAATAGAGGGAATGGAGTAGAGTAGAATAGAATAGGGTAGAATGGAAAGGAATGGAGTGGAGCACAATAGAGTAGATCAGAGTGGAATGGAGTGGAGTGGAGTTGAGTGGAGTGGAGTGGAGTGGAATGGAATGGAATGGAAAACAGCAAAGGACACCACATGTACATTTAGCAAGAACTACCCTCCTGGCAAAAAACCAGCCAATTCTGATGAACCACATGAGACAGATAGTAAAGAAAATATAATAAATGCATGCATTGGCAAATAACATCTGATCTCATCTCATTTGACTTTCCAGTAGATGACAGTTTACAATAGCAGGATAGTTCATGTTGTATGTATGGTCAGTTGGAATAAAAGAACTGAAAGTCAGTCAAGAGAGAAAATCCCCAATGCAACGGAACACTGGACCTTTCCCCCACTAACCCTTTCTGTCTTGCTCATTCTTCATGGCAGTTTACTACTCACAAGAGATAGAGACATATGGAATCACAAAAATCCTTGAATAGCCAAAGCCCTCCTGACCAAAAAGGGGAATGGAGGTATCACCCTCCCAGACTTCAGACTATACTACAAAGCCATAATAAGTAAAACTGAATGGTTCTGGAACAAAAATATACACACAGATCAATGGAATCAAATAGAGAACCCAGAAATCAATCCACATATATACAGACAATTAATCTTTGATAAAGGTGCAAAGAATACACAGTGGAACAAGGACAGTTTGTTCAACAAATGGTGCTGGGGAAACTTGACGACTACATGCAGAAAAATGAAGCTAGACTAGTACCTCATGCCATGCACGAAAACCAATTCAAAATGGATAAGAGACTTGAACATAAGACCTGAAACCATAAAATATATCGAAGAAAGCATAGGCAAAACAATACATGACATACATCTTAGTAACATTTTTGAAGACACAAACCAAAAAGCTTCTGTACAGCAAAAGAGACATTAACCAAAACAAAGGAACACTGTACTGACTGACAAGGGACTGATGACAAAAATCTACAAAGAACTCAAACAACTCAACAAAAACAAAGCCAAAAATCCAATTGAAAATGGGCAGAACTTAAAAGACACTTCTCCAAAGAAGAAATGCAAATGGCCAACAGGCATATGAAAAAATGTTCAACATCCCTCATAATCAGGAAAATGCAAATAAAAACCACAAAGAGATGCCACCTTATACCAGTGAAAATAGCACATATTAAAAAAACAGGAAACAACAAATGTTGGCGAAGATGAAGAGAAAATGGAACTCTCCTATACTGCTTGTGGGAATGCAAACTGTTCCAACCACTATGGAAAGCTGTATGGTGGTTCCTCAAACTGCTTAAAATGGAGCTTCCATATGACCCAGTAATACCACTTCTGGGAATCTACCCAAAGGACACAAAAACGTTAATCCAAAAAGATACATGCACCTGTATGTTTATTGCAGCACTGTTTACAATAGCTAAAATATGGAAACAACCCAGATGCCCCAAAATGATGATTGTATCAAGAAGATGTGGTACATATACACAATGGAATACTATTCAGCATTCAAAAAAGACAAACACATGCAATTTGCAGCAACATGGATGGAGCTAGAAGCGATCATGCTCAGCAAAATAAGCCAGAAAGAAAGAGAAAAATATCGAATGGTTTCATTTATAACAGGAATTTATGGAAAACCAAATAAGAGAGACATTCAGCGAGGGAGGGGGAAGATAAGGGCTCAAAAAACGGGAGAAAAGAGCACCAGGGACTATGGTGATAGTTCATAGGTGAATCAGTGGTGGGTAACCTATGGGGAATACACGATAATGTAAAAGATATAGCTAATAATAAACATATAAAAAAGATATAGAGACATACTATTCAAAGGACTGAGTGTCCAGTTCTGACTTCTTCATGGTTATTTTGCACGTACACAAGATTCGTCACCAGTTTGCCATTTTGTGTGTTTATGTTCAAGCGTCTACTCATATTTTTGTGTCTGGGAAATTTTAAATCATAAAATCAATAAATAGCAGTTTCCTTTTTCTTCTTTAAAATTGAGGTTTTATATATGAGAACAGAAAAAATAATGAAAGAATCTCCATGGTGTGTCTACACTTGAGTGCTTAATCACTTCTACCTACTACTATAAGATTTAATATGAACAATCATTTAAAATCAAGCTCAATAAACACCCACAAATATTTATTGACCAGCCATTAGATTGCAGGAAAATTGTCTCATTTATTTCTCATAACAACCCTGTGAGAAATGATCTAATATCTCCATGTTATAGAAAACCAAGACTTACAAGGCTTAATGAGTTGCCTATACAGCTAATCAGTGAGATTTGGGTTTGCAAACTAGATTTTTCTGAAACCAAGTCAAGCTGTTTCCTTTCACCCTATACCACAGAAACTGCAGCTAAGTGTGCTGTTAGCATTGTCGTCAAAAGATTAGAAACACCCTTTTTCTTCACCAAAGAAGGAGTGGTGAATTATGGTACCTTGACAATGAACAGGAACATAGGAGAATCTGGTGATAAATATAGAAAAGTTTTCAACCTACATTATATAGAAATAAACTAATCCAATAACCAAGAATAAAGAAAGATGTTTATTGAATATTCATATTTGAGTATCCAAAAAATGATACATACATGTATCCATATCTGTATCATATATGTCTATATATATATGTCATATATGTATACATATAAGAAAATTTTGAGCTCAGTATTCCCGAACTGGTGGCAAAAAAGGACTGAGGGTTTAAGGTAAGAAATAAAATTATTTTTCATTGTTTACCAAGAGTGCTATTAACTCACATGTTTATCATGACAGCTATAGTTAGGATAATTCCCAGGCACGTGGTGGAAAGCATTACCCCCATTAGTTTTGAGGTTAGGCTATGTGGCTTGCTGTGGTCAATAAAATATGAGTAAATATAAAAGGTATCATTCACATCTCAGCAGAAGTTTTAAGAGCCAATATCCAATTTAATGCCCATGCTGAACGCATATGCAGAGTAAAGCTTCTAACAGCCAGAGTGAACACAGCAGAGCTCTCTCGCCAGCCTACACTGAACAAGTATTGAGAGCAAGAAATAAACCTTCATTGTTTAAGCCACTGACATCAGTTTGTTTAAGCAGCATCACCCAGCCTATCCTAACTGATTAAACATAGCAAAGAAATAGCAATGAGAAGAGAAACATAAACTTGCAATTAGAGCTTTTTTTTTTAGTATTTTTAAATGTTAAGGAAAATTATGCTTGAAAATAATAAATGGATTTATTTATCAACTAAGAAAATTTTTATTGAGGACCAAATATGGCCCTGGCAACTACAGGCACTGGGGAAGTACATTAAATAAGACAGACAAGATGCCCACTCTCAGAATTAAGACAAACAAATAAATGAGCAGGAAGATACCAGGTCATAAGGTGGGTGCTAGTGAAAACAAAGTGGCATGATATTATTGGGAGGAAGTGGGTGACACTTTAGGGAGGTCAAAGAGGCCTGTGGGAAGAAATCACTTCAGTGGGTGGTAGCAATTATCAAGATAGTTCTAACCACAAAGACGTTCTTTAACCCTTTGCAGTCCGCTGTCCCCTCTCAGAGGACATCGGAATTCTAGCATATCACTCGGATGTCCCCTCTCAGGGGACATTGCAGTTTATTAGTGATTACAGGGAATTGAGTTATTTCAACACAACTTTTTGAGACATGCATGTTTCCCTGAAGTTTTATCTTGAAATGGCACAAGACCAATTATTATAACACAAACCTACAATCTACCCAGAGAACATTACGTGGTGGACATATCGTAACAGTCAGTAACCCTGAAATGGTGGTAGAATATACGGCAAATATGGGTGGTGTGGATCGTGCGGATCAATACGCTTTGACATATTGTTTCCTCCGTAAATCGCTCAAATGGTGGAGGAAGTTATTTTTTGGGGGGTTGGAAATATGTGTGATAAACTCATACATAATGTATCGCATCGAAAAACAAACAAGTAATGAAACGCCAATGACACACCACAAGTTTGTCAAGACACTCGTTGACCAATTAATTATAATACGTTACTTGGTTCCAAAATTATACTAAATAATACGAGGGTCTGTAAATGCACGTTTCCGCCGCAAAGTAGCGTCGAGTAGCTGGTAGCCAATGTCCAGAATGGTTCGGAGTGCAAAGGGTTAAACTTCTCCAAAGTCCCCAAATTTTCCCAAGTGAGTCGGTATTTCAATTTAAATCATAACACCATAAACTAACTAAAAAATAACAGCAGATAAAATGGTGGGAAACCCCATTGGGAAACCAGGAGGTCCAGCCTTCCCCTGGAAAGTGAAGGACCATATTCAGTTACACCTGCAGATGGAAACGATAGAGACATAAGTGAATACAGAAGCAAACGTTGGCACCTCTCTCAGAGAGGAGACCACCACTTGAAAATGTCTCCCATAAAACATCAATCAAGATAGCAGTAAGAGGGGTGAAATGTGTACACACGTAAAAACAATTGAAAACATATTTGCCTAATTATACAGACAAAGATATCACGAGGCGCGCTGAAAGGGGTGAAAACCTAGGAGATGGGCAATCTCCGCTGTAATGGAACCCATTTCCAGGGCTGGGGACTTGGCCTCGGGGACAAATGCCACCAATTACAAAAGCATTAAAGAGTTAATAAAGTCTGTGAAGTGTTTCCAAAGAAAGGAGGATCTGAAGGAAAGAAGTCACAATTCCGCTTTTATCAGCAATTGCCCTTTCATATTTTTGTATCAAGCGAACTTTATTAAATCATTCTGCAAAGGTCAAGTGGGATGTGACTTTCCTAGACTATTTTCATATTTTATGACACAGATGGAGGAACTAGATAATATACACTGGATTTCCAAAGACTGGAAGACATTTACGCCCAAGTGCTGATTTCCTGTGGTGTGATATTAGTCACTTAGACAATGGGGTTTTATACGCTGCCACGTTATGTATAGAAACTCAGCCAATTCCTTTTCTGGTGTCGAAAAATCTTCATGACCAGCAGTCAAAAACACAGTTTAACTGCTTATTATTTTAAAAAGGAACTAGTTCCAATTCTCTACCACAGCAAGTGGGCACAATACCCACGAGTTGCCATAATTAATACCTTTTCTTAAATTAGTCAAAGGATATAAAACCCACTTAGCTGCTAGCATGCTGAATTGTGAGATAACAAAGTTTGCTAAGTCAAGGGGTCTTCTTTTCTCTAATATGAGGGCAATGCTTGAAACCCTAAAAGGCCAATGAATCCAAAAAAAGGGCATCACTATTAAAATTGGTGATGGGGGCCTCCCTGGTGCCGCAATGGGTTAAGCACAGCACTATGAATCTATCCAGAGCCACTGCAGCGCCAGTTCGATCCCCAGCCAGGGAGATTCCCACATGACACAGCAGACCTCTCCTGTCCTTCCAGCTGCTCCCCTCAGCAGTGTACTTCAGCCGATCTGCCTGTTCTGCTCCCCACTTTGTCTCTGGTGACTCCCCTCATGACCCCAACACTCTGGTGTACACCCCAGCTTGTATGGGTAAATAAATCTTAAAAACAAACAAACAAACAAACAAGTAAATAAATAAATAGGTGATGGCGACTGCTAGTCATTTCATGAGACAATGAAACAGCACCACGTTGTATCTCTACAGTATCTTTTATCCAGAAATTGAAAGTATTGTCACAAATATTACCTCATTTTGCTTTCACCATCCCTAACAAGCTGGCACTGTCTCCTGCCAACTAAAGAAAATCAAACTATTATCAGTGGTTGAGAGTTTGTATTGAGACTCTTCAGATGAATTTCTTTCTTCTTCTTCTTCCTACTTTTGTTTTTTAATTTCTCTTTAGTGAGCCTTTATTATTTTTACAGTGAAAACAGAACCTGGATTGTTTTGAAGTAAAGACTCACAGGTATTGCCCCCTCCTGTCAGGCCCCACACGGTGAGGACTGATGTCCTTCCTCTGTCTCACTTTATCCAGCCCATTGGCCTTCCTCATAAAGAAGGAGAAAATCAAGTTCTGTACCTATACCCAGTAGGGAAGGGAAAAGAATTAGCATTTCTGGGAAGTTCACTGCACCCGAACTGTGGGAAGCCAAATAAAATTAGCCCCATTCTCTCACCATGCTGTGATCTAAGAGTTACTCACTTAATTTTCAAAATGGCAGTTCAGAAAAGCTACCGCCTCGAGGGTGAAAAAAAAAAAACTAATAAAACAAATACTAACAGGAGAACAAACCAAGACCCTAGTGTACATCCAACTGAGAACAAAGTCTCACTTACCCGTCCCCGCCCTGCGCAGGCCGCTGTTCCTGAATTTCCCCTCCTGCCATCACCCACTCCTCATAACGCCCCTCCCCTGCAGAAGTCTCTTCCCCAAGCTCCTTCAGGGGCCCCGTGCCCACGTGACCTGCCAGGGGGCGCCTCATCTTAAGCCACACTGTGCCTCTGCCTACCAGACCTATGAACCTAATTTCAGAACCTCAAACAAGCGAAGCTCTTTCCTAAATCCCTGTCATCACACATGCTGTTCCCTCTGTTTAGAAAACTTCTGTTCACTCCAGAGGCTCATTTCTTCTCATTCCCCACCGCCCTTCCCTGGCCTGCATAGGCCCCATTATATCTCTTTGGTTCCTATTCTTTTCCTTCCAACACTCAATTTCTAATTATATGTTCTTTTTTTCTCTCTCTCATTTATATCTGTCTTCCTATACGAGCTTCAGAGACCAGGAATACCAAGTTACTAAACAATTCCTGGTTGGTAGGAGATTTGCAAAAACTATTCACCAAATAAATATTTACCAAATAAATCAAGAGTTAAATCTTGGACCCCATTCACATTCTAATTGTTAATAAAATTTTTGCATTTATTCAAAACATCATTTGGCCCATCTGGTGCCTACTGACGGATTTCACAATTTGCCTCCCTCTCATCTTCAAGAGTCTGTCGATGATGTTATTGGAATAAAAATCCTCCTTCCCTCTCCACTCTTGTGCTGGAATCCCCAGGACATGGCCACAATGTAACTGAAGAAAGTCAGTACTCTTTCAGGAAGGAGGACAGATGTAGAAATGAGCATTTGGCGGCCAGAGCACCCCATGCCCTGGCTCATAGGGGTAAAAGGCATAGGCTTGTGCCTGCAAAATTCTATCCCCAATGATTGCTGCAAAAATCCAATCCCAAAGAGCTAGATATGCTTCTCTCCAAGAGTTCTGATGCCCCGCAGGCACACCCTGGTACCAGCCTACCAGGGTCAGGACTGAGTCCTGCAATGAGATATTCCCCGGGTATATAATCATAGGGCTGTGGCATACTGGGGACCACGGCCTCAGCCCTTCCCCTTGCTGACTTACTCAGAACATACCTGTTTCCATGACTAAAGCTGCGGCATCTAATAAGCCGCCCAAAACGAAGATTCTTTGGAGCAGAGGTCGGCTTGCTATTTTCTTGTTTGCAACTTCAGTCCCCTTATTTTTGGAACTCTCAGTGGTGAGGGAGAGTCATTTAAAAACTATGACCGTATAAGGCCAAAAATAAAGACTGTGAATACATCTTCTCAATAATTTATATTCACATAAAAAAGCAATTCTGTGACTTCTCCATTCATGGTCATTAAAAATAATCCCTCCATTATTTTAGGAACTTGGATAAGTTAATGTGCATGTTTAAAAGCCCAGGAACACATCTTATAATCTGCATAATATAATTAATGTAATGAGACAATAGTATTAATCACTAGCCTGTACTGATTGCTTGCCACCAGCCAGAAGACGCAAGATCTCACTTAACCCTCAACAGAGTCCAATTAAAAAACCATCACCATTTTTCTTCCTCTACAGAATTTGAAGTTAGAGAAATTAGATAATTTATTCAAAATCACACAGCTATTACAAATCTTTTGCCAAACCAGAGTTGAAAAGCTTAGGTGTGGACTCCCCAAAGTCTGTAGCACTAGGCTACATGGTTTTCAGAATAGTATTTTCAAACCAATCCAATTTTTAAGGACTCAGAAGATGCACAGGACTGGGAGAAGGGTTGTCTCGAAAGACTACACTTTGGAGCCCCAACAAGTCCAGCTGCTTAGGGTCCACTTCAACATACCTGTGGAATTCCAAGCAGATGTAGGGTCCCCTCTTCCCTTGCAGGCAGTGGATCCATCTTGGTTTTTGCCACAAACACCAAACAGCAGTTCTTCAAAGTGACCTTTCCAACAGTATAATTTAGGTTGTGTTTCTTCTGCTTTAAATCCCTAATCAAGCAAGGAGACCCTTTTGGTGGTCTCAGACCCTGCCATTGTCTCCACAGCGGCAACTCCACCACTCATTCCTCATTCATGAAGGTGCAAAGTCCTCCATAGAATCAAGCCAGTCTCCAGTTTGCTTAGTCCCTACACCTGAGCCACCATGGAACCAGCCTCGGGGCTCTGGGTAGGAAATCACCCTTTCTGTCTCCCAAGACAGAGCCCTCCCTGCCCCACCCACAGGGCTTGCCTCCTCCCTGCTGCTCTCAGCTTCTGAAAATATTGTAGAAGCAGTAGAGTGAACACCCAAAAGGTGAACGGCTTCTTCTACCCACAAACACATATGTGTTCTTCTGTTTCCATTATTTAAGGTAGAAAGGTTCAAAAAGATGGCAGTCCCTCTAAATGTGCCCTCTATCACACCCACTCCCTTCACAGTCTCCAAGGACTGGCTCCCTCGGGGCATCCGCCATCACTGACCTCTGCTACAGCTTCAGCATCTCCCTGGGCAACAGGCTTGCTGTGTGGCTTTAGGGAAAGACTTCAACTTTCTGAGTATCAGCTGTTAGTCATTATTGAGTTACTATGAGATGCATTAGATAAAATATATAAAGTCCCTTTCTTAATGTTGGGGTGGCCAATATTTGCAAAAGCTAAATAAAGTATAGCTAATACCATCACAAAATCATTTCCTAAGGCACTAATCTAAGTTGTCTTAAGAACTGTTAATGCGTCTTCAGTGGCATCTCATTACCATTAGAATGAAATGCAAACAAACGCTTTGAACATGATGTCATCCAAGGCAAGCTGCAGTGGGGGCAGGGCAAACTCTCCAAACTCATCATTCTGGCCTACAGACGATTGCTGTTACCTGTGTCCATACGTTTCAGGTACAGCCTAAACAGCCCTTCCTCCCACTCCCACTGCCCCGCTCAACCCACAATAGCCCATCCCCACTTACACAGTAACGCTGGAATGCTCCGTACTGTACAATTGCGTGACTCAGGCAACTGGCAATATCTTAAAGCCTCGTTCTGTATCATGTCGGAGGAATAGTCAATGACTCATGATTCCTTGAAAAACTCAGAAAGCCAGTTTCTCTTAGAAGTTTAAGTAATGTAAGTGGAGGTCTAGCTAGACTTGTTTTTAAGAAATTTGGGCCTCCCTAGTGGCGCAGGGGTTAACGTCTCAGCACTATGAAGATAACGCCAGCAACTGCTGTATGAGTTCAATTCCCAGCCACAGAGCTAACCTGCATGGCACAGCAGACCTCTCCTGTCTTGCCCGCTGCTCCCCTCAGCAGTGTATTTTAGTAGATTTGCCTGTCCTGCTGCCTACTCTATTTCTAGTGAATCCTCTCAACCCCCACCCCAGTTCTTGTATGGATAAATAAATAAAAATAAATCTTAAAAGAAACAAGAACCGACTGAGGCCAAGTCCTTACCAAGCAGGGTATTATGGAGAGAGAACTAATCTAAAGGCCAGAAAACCTGAACATCGTCCCTGGCTTGCTGTGTGTGGGCCTTGGACAATTATTTGACCATCCCATTGCTTAGCATTCTTTATTGTACAATGAGGATAGTATTCCTGATCAGCTTTCCTCAAGAAGCTATTGGGAAGATCAAGAGAATGCATTTGAACCTTCCTGGAAGTCTAAAGTATCACACAGACTATCAGAGGTTCACAAATGCCTTGAACTCTTTGATATTTACAATTAAAAAAAAATTGTCCACAAATACAGAAGTACATAATGGAGGTTTTTTCTTGCCATTAATTCTCAAGATGATAGGTGATTTCCAATGTTTAACTTGAGAGTAAGGACAAAAGAGGAGGGAAACAAATAAAATCAGGTAAGAAAACAAAGCAAATGAAACCAAAAGAAATACTTCTGGGATTTTGAAAAAAAGACTGATTTTAAAATTTGACTTCTTATTAATATTTTCTTTATTGTGCGCTCCAGGCAGTGTAGGCATCTGAGCACAACAGAGAAATTAAATACATTAAAAGAGGTGGTGGGAGATTTATGGGGAGGTATTCATTTATTGCATAAAAATGAATAACAATGTAAAAAAATAAATAAATTTTAAATAAATATAAACATTAAAAGCTCTGTAATTTCAGGCTAAATCATGGGGGTAACCAAACTTCTTGAAAATTATAGTGGATACCTGAAGAATTTAGACAACTACTGTATGTAGGAATTGGTCTAAATGATAATTTTTTTCTTTCTAAAATGACTTTTCACTGTTGTTTTTTTTTAATTTAAAATGTTGCTATTAACTGAATGTCCTTTCTCCCTCCCAAAATTCATCTGATGAAATGTAATCCCAGTGTGAGTAATATTGGGAGGTAGGGACCTTTGGATGGTGATTGAGGCACAAGGGTGGAGTTCTTATAAATGAGATTGGTGCCCTTATAAATGAGGCCCCCAGCAGCCCCTTCTGCCCTGTCTTGTGAGAAACAGTAAGAAGACGGTCACCTATTCCAGGAAATAATCTCACCACACACTGAATGTGTGGTTGCCTTGATTGTTGATTTCCCAGGCCCCAGAACTGTGATATATTTCTGGGTTTATAAGCCATACAGTGTATGGTATTCTGTTCCAGCAGTTCAGACAAAGATAAATGTAATTGAATGATCATGAAAATATATTGGTACACTGTGGCTGAAGATTAGGAGGAAGGCTACTCTCCTCCTAAGACTGCCCACCTGTGCCTATGCAGGTGTCTCTCATTTTTCCTTCTCTTTTTCCTAATAAACCTGTCCTTTTCAAATGTAAAAAGAAAAAAAAAAGACTGGAAAGAAATATGCAAAGCTGAAGATGTCTCTTACCCCAGCAGAGCAACATCACATTCTTGTCACACTTTCTCTATTATTGAGTGATTGTCTTCACTTTTTAGAAATTAAAACAAAATTTTAAAAAATGTTTTTAAGAAAGGTAGTTTTTAATGTCTTATTATGATAAACTACTTATCAACTTAAACAAGCACAAACAACTCAATCACTCCTTTTAAAAAAATGCATCCTCCTCTGAAATATAATCACCAATCATCATATACTTTTATTCATAATGTATTCCTTTTGTAATCATATTTGCACCATAATTTTCTCAGCAAATGCTCTCTTCATTTTCAGTGCAAAGATAAATTAAAACTTAGCTTTCCCCATCTAGCCTTGCAAACTGTATCATAAACTGAAGCACTGATTATGAGCTAATTGAATATAAGGATCATGATTTGTTTTGTCTTTTTAATCTCAGCAACACCTGCGACCTAGAGCAGAAGCAATGAATTCACTGAAGCCCTGAATACCCTCTTTGTTTTTCCACTTGTAAGGGACGACGTTGCATTATCAGCAAACCATAAAGAGCAAAACACACAATTAAAGATTTGAGTATTTAAGTCAACTGCAACTGAAAACAAGTGAATCTATTATATTCTGGGTATAAAGAAGTATTCATGTGTTGCATAATAAGTCAGCACAAGTGCTAAGCAACAATTTGACTCCATTCAATAAACATGTCTGAAACAGTTTGACAAATGATCAAAGTTAAGTTGGATACATGAGAAAAACCAAAAAACTGTCCTTATCTTCCAGAAATATAAACTATGGAAGGCATAGAAAAGTTTAAAGCGGTTACGAAACCCCTTACATGGACAAGTCCAATGTTCCAGATCTCCAACTGGGTATAGAATAGGAAAGAACAATCTTGCTTCCATTTTTTTGCCCTCCTTCATAGAGCATAAACACTCACTAAACTTAATCCCAAGAAGTCCAAACTTTGACCAGATTCCTCTCCTCCAACAGGCTCTGGGAAGTGTTGGAAAGTGTAGTCAATGACACGTGGAATGTGGCTCTCACTTGGCCAACTCAGGCAACCATCTGACTATTTGGATCCACTCTTCACCTTCACCTTCCAATGTCAACTTTTCTCAAGCACATCTCCTGGTGCTGCCCTGTGTCTCCCCAGCATGGATGTGAACCCCTCTCTCAATTCCCTTACGATGATGGCAGAGTCCTAACGTCTTTGAATAGTTGGGAATAACAGAGATGACTGCCAAATGGAAGCTTTAAACCCAGGTACAAGTGCAGGACCTCCCAGGCCCCGGAGGGCCCAGGTCCCTCTCCATCCCTCCCCACCCTGCTGCATAGGGGCTGTGGGCAGATCCTGGGCCTGCTTAGCAGGCAGCAGGCGCCCCTGTAGGAGTTGGAGGGGGAGGGCCTGAGGCCAGGAGGGCTGCCCCTGGGCTCCCCACAGTGCAGTTGCCTCAAGATGCTTGTGTCCCTTCACCTGAGCTCAATCTCAGGGCCAGCTGCTCTGCCCCATTTTTAAAAAAACTTTTTATTACATCATTGTTCATTTTTGTACAATATTTGATTTCTCCCCTCAGGTGTAGTCCCCATAGTTGTCTCACCACCACAACACCCATGAACTGTAGCCATAGTCCCTTGTGCTCTTCCCTCCCCTGTTTTGACCCCTCCCCTCCCCCTTCCCCTGCTGTAGGCCTCAGATCTGTGGTTTGCCTGCAAGTTTTGTCTTTTTCTTGATCCTTTGTCCAGTTTCCCTATATTCCCCCATAAGTGAGACCATCCAATATTTTTCTTTTTCCTTCTGACTTATTTCACCCTCTCACACTGCTGTGGGAGTGCAAACAGATCCAGACACTATGGAGAGCTGTGTGGCGGAGGCTGAAAACACTCAACATGGATCTACCCTATGACCCAGCAATTCCACTCCTGGGAATATACGCAAAGGACACAAATGTCTACCTCATTCTTTTCAGGGTCCAGTAAGCGCTCCCTCCCCACTCATAGCAGCTCTCCCACTTTCCCTGGGTTTCTAAATAAACCTTGGGACACCCCTCCAACTTTGTAAATAGTCTCTTTATTAAAACCCTTCTTTAAATTTCTAAATTCAAGTGTGGCATCTGTTTTCTGTTGACCCTGACTGATATAAACCATGATTGCCTGAGAGTACAGAACCCCCAGACCCAAATGCTCCCACAGGGGCTCGCAGGCTGCCAATGTGTTTCTGGGAACAGCTTGCTCCCCTGGAGGAGGCCTCTCATCTTCCAAGCCCAGAAAAGTGCAATTGGTTTCCTACCAGTAACTATAATCTGCGAACATAAAACTCCATCTACAAATAGGGCCTTTGACATCCTTTTGCAAGCCCCTTGGCTTCTCATCATCTCTGTGTACATCAGAATGTTCTGCGTTCTCCATCCCGAGTAGGATGTGTGCTTTCTCTTTAGATAACTAGGAGACCCACTCTGTTGTGTCTGGGAAGAGGAGGGGTACATTTTGCCCCAAAGAAGAACATAAACTTGGAACTTAAAAAAGTAAAAGGGGGAAAAGGCAGTTTTTCCCATCCTTACCCATCAAGATGAGTCGAGGCCCCTCCTCAGCAGCGGGCCGAACTCCATGCACTCAGATAAGTAGGAAGAATGGATCTTCCCAATGGCCTTGAAGGGTGGGTAGCAGTAACAAAGGGCGATGCAGAGCCCAGACCACCAACAAAGAGCTCTCACCCATGAAAATGAAAAACGGGCCACTGAGAGCTGCCATGAACCCCACTCGCAAGCTTTTGGGGATCAGTTTAAGAAGGTATAATAATGATGGATGGATGTTCCTTCTCCCATGAGTTTCCGATGAGGCCCTTCAGGTTGAAACCTTCAATTCATATTAAAACAAAAAAAAAATTTGCCCTATTTTGTCTAATCTCAGAGCCCCTGAACCCTGTCAACGGGAGATTCCCAGAAGGCTGTGGCTCGGGGCCTATCCTACTAAGGAATCTGGGCAGCCCTGTCTGACCTCAAAGTCTTCTTTGGTCTGGCAACCCCGCAGCTGGCATCATATAGGCATGGATCTGGCATACCCTTCACCACTGCATCTGTCCAGTTGCTTTCTACTTACCCTTACAGATTCAGCTCCAGGGTCACCTCCTCTGCAAAGTGTTCCAAATCTGAGTGGATCTATGTCCACTTTCCTTGGGCAATTCCCATGCTGCTTCTCTTGACAGAGTACTTAATTGTAGTCAGCTCTTTCTTTACTGGTACTGCTCATTTTTCTACTCCAGGTGATTTAACATCAGGAATTGTGTCTTATTCACCCTTGTAGTCCCCCCGTCCAGCCTCATCAGAGCTCAGTAAGTATCTCCAAAATTAATTCATTAGCAAATAAAAACCACTGCCTATCTCCCTCACTCTACAAAAGCAGTGAAAAGAACCAGAAATTTGTGGGAATTATTTTTAAGGCACAGCATCATGGAGCGGGAGGAGCCAGGGAGCAGGTACAAAAGGCAATCATATTTCAGTTCCATGATTAAAACTAGTTGCTACAGGATCACAGAAGCCTGGGGAACAAGATGTCAGCACACGCCATGGGGAAAAATCCAAGCGCTACAGATGTTTGTGGGGTGGGGCTCTGCAATCCTCCCTCTGGGATTGGATGGACTTAGAGCTCACGTTCTGGCAAACTAACCCGCTACACACCCTCACAAAGCATCACTGGAATTGCTGACTGTCTATGTCTCTCCCTCTGGCTCAAGAGTTGGTGGAGAGGGTTCGGGAGAGATGATGCTAAAGTAACTCCATATTCCAAAGTGACGTTTCTCATGCAGCTGTGCTGAGGTCAATGACTCTGACCACTAATTCAGACCACAGAAAATTCACAGTCACTTTGGCCAAGTGTGGCCAAGATGACAGTGCCTTTGAAGATTTCTCCTGAGTTCTTGCTTCATCACCCCTCTCTGAACACATCTCTGTGAATTCCAAGTCAAGTGATCAAGGTACTAGCTTTTCTTTTAATGATTTCTCAGATTACTATACAGTCAGGGCTGAGAAACAGTGCTCTAAGCTAGTAACCAACTATTTCCCTTTTCTGTTCTAATCTTCCCAATAGCAAATCCAAAAAAAGAAAAGGACAGGAAAGAGAGAGGAAGGGAGAATGGAAAGGAGGAAAGTGGTGGGGGGAGGAAGGAAGGAAGGAAGGAAGGAAGGGAGGGAGGGAGGAAGGAAGGAAGGAAGGAAGGAAAGTCACCATCTTGTGCTCTCTGCTTCAGTTAGAAACATCATAAATATGGTTTTCAAGTCCCTGGTTAGGTCCCCATCTTTCCTTAGACTTTGCACCAATCCAATCTCAAGACAACCTGTGCGCCTTTGCTCTTGCCTGAGCCAATGGCCCTTCCCCAACACCCCGGTGATTATTACAATATCAGACTTGTTCACCACAACCACACTCCCTTGAGGTTGAGCTCCTTCTTCAGAAGATCAAGTGAAGACATTATAAGGGAGTCAGTCTTCACTCATTCATTTATTTATTAATTTATTCAATACACAAGTACTGAGTACACTTTACAAGTCAGACATGGTGCTAGATACTTGGGATTTAAGAGTCAGTGATAACAAAGAGCAGATCAATAAAAAAGACAGAAGCAACTTATGTCACTGGAATTTGGCAAGAACCTGGTTCTTCCTTTTCTCCCATGCATCTTCTAAGACTGATTCCAGATCCATGAGCACCTGTCTAGACCTGAGGCTGGTCTTGTGAATTTCTTGGCATAAATACTGCCACTTCCTTGTCTTGCTTGCTCCTTAATGTTTGACAGGACCTCACCTTAGCCATGAATGATTAAACACCAAAAATCATTTATTCATAATGGTGGAGACCCAAATCTCCATGCTCAAAATATATTTCCTTCCGATAGAAATCTTGATTCTACCTCCAAGTGATCTATAGTTTGAGAACTGATTTTTCCAGGGAATGTCCACACAAAGGAACCCTCCCTTTCCCCATTAAAGAGTTATCCTATGCTCATAATCATAACCTGAAGTCTTGTCCATTACACTGGTTCTATATGCCAGAACTAATGCAGAGACCTTTTCATATAGGATGCTGTCCAAAGAGTCAAGGGTATGTGAAAATAGACTTGCAAATTGGACTAAAAGCATAAAATGATATGTTTCCACCACAAATGTAAAATATGTTATCTAGTCTTAGGAACATGGCTGCTAAAGTATGACTCAGCTGTTGACATCAGTACATCTATTATTTAATCATTTTAAGTTCGGGTTTTGGTTTTTAGTTTTACCTTTTCAATTTAAATCACATAACTCTATGAGCAATGGGGAACGCCTCCACACATAATCAGGTTCAAACTCAGTTAGCTGAATGCCAAGGCTTCAATGTCCTTGGGATGATTTGTCCCAGGAATAACAACAAGGACCCCAACTGGGGTTAGGCGATTTGGGGGATTCAGATCCCCATTCCCCAGGAAATGGATGAAACACCAAAAAAAAAAGAAAAGAAAAGAAAATGGTCTGTCAAAACCAGACACAAACCATACACCACAAGTTCTGAGATGAGGAGGGATGAGAAAATAGTATGAAAGATCGGTTTCTGTTATGTGACTTCACATCCTGATAGCCCTTCTTCATGTATTGGGAGTGAATTGTTTTTGTTGTTGTTGTTGTTTGGTTGGTTGGTTTTCTTTTTGAACGCTTATTTTCAACTTGAGTATGCCTCTACTGTCCCAGCAGGAGAAAGGAGGTTCCTCCCTGTCTATCAAAAGCTCAGCCAATGAGAAAAGACATCTCCTATAGCCTAGTAACAGCTCAGCCAATGAGAGAGGGCATAGCCCAGCAAATGAGAAGCCAGTACACTTGGAGCTCCCAGCTTCCTCCAATGGGCTCTTTGTTTACTGCAGCCACCCTGAAGGTTATAAAAGTTCCTCTCTTTTTGGGAAGAGTGTTCATAATTTGCCGTGGGAATGCGTGTTGGGAATGCTTTTTCCAAATAAAACCATTTAGTGGGAGAACGAATGAATGCTACCGGGAGGGAAGGAGAAAGGAGAAGGGGAAAAGGGATGGATGAGGGAACAATTAATAAAATAGGTAGTGATATTTTTAATGAAGAGTGAAAAAACTTCTAAAATAAAACATGAGAGTTTCAGTAAAAATCTCTGGAGATAATATTGAAGATGAAGCTGCTTCCAAATGACAGTGGACAGATTTGGTAATTCTGAGCTAACCACAAAGAGGAAGGTGGACTTGGATGGTGGTGGTTTTTTCCCCTCGATTCCACATCTATGAAAATACAGGCTTCCCTCCCTAAAAGAGTGTTTGCCCAAGATTCTTCAAGTGAATACAACTGTGGGTTGTGTCACCTTATTTGTCCATGTGCTAGTCCAACCTAAGAGGCACATTAGAAGTGAAGCCTTTGTTTTGCTGGGCTCCCCATTTGCAAGTTTTGTTAATACAACATTTAGTTCCCCCCAAAAAAGCAGTGTTGGGCAAGTTTTCATAACTGTTTATTCATTATAAATAGTAAATATTTACTGCACTTTTTACATGAAAGACATTTTTACAACACATTGTTGTTGGTTGAGGCTGCAACACAAAGATAGCACTTCTCTTGATCCACCACCCTCTAAGACCAATGTATGAACTAAGCTCTGTACTACGTCTAGTCTCACTAACTCGCTACATCCTAGTTCTTAACTCTAACAGGAATGTATTTGTGCCTACCTCGTTCATGGTTCCAAGAAAAGAAAGAAATAAATAACACTGCCTTCCACCTTCTTGTTCCTCTGAACATCTCAAAAACAAATTTATTGACATTCTAAAATGTCACGACACAAGTGTATGTAAACGTCAGTTCCTATAATCTCTTAATATTGGATATCATTGTATAATTTAAAAGTACATGAGAGCCATGTGGACATTTCTGTTCTTGCCCTGCCTTTCATAGAAATGAGAAGAATGTAAACGTAGTCATTTCAAAAGCATTATTCTCAAACACAGCCTCTAATCAAAAGGAGCAAGCCGGGTGTTGGTTGTCCAGCAAATGGCAAACATTACTGCATTCTACCACAATGAATCATGGGCTGCGAAAATAAAGCACCTGCAAAAATATAGTTCTGATTCTGTTTATATGGCCTTGGCCATTGCCAAAGCACTGGTGAGGTACACAGTATTGCACACTGATAAGCAGCTGTGGGCACGCATGTCAATCCTCTCCACCATGCCCTCCCCGCCCAAGTTGGTTTCCAAATGAAAATGAATTGGAAAGATGTCCTGCTCCGTTCCCACACAGGGAAAAATAGCAAGCTTTTCTTCCTGCTATCCCATATTCTATTAGCAAGACAGGTCCATTGAAGACATTTATTGACAACTGGACTACAAATAAGGACACGATAACAAATAATTTATTTGGGAGGTCTTTTACATCTAGTCTACCTTCCTAAAAATGGTAGCATTATGTTTATATCCATTTCCAGTGTGTAAAAGTTAAGGGTTCCTCCATCTCTGCTTCATTGAGTGAGCAGTTTTAAAGTTGTAGAAGTATCAACATTGGACATCAAACATGTTATAGTTTAGAGTATTCTCCCACTATATTTGAGAACATTCTGCTTGCCCAAACTAGTTCATCCATCTCTCTCTCTCTCTCTCTCTCCCTCTCTCTCTCTCTCACACACACACACACACACACATACACACACACACACACACACGGAATGTTTTTGCTCTTAATCATCAGTTCTATAGAGCTGGGATAATTTGATATGGAGCCATGTCAAACCATTGCCTTAAAATGTTGCTTTTATCTTTTATTGTCCCGGGTCTTCCTTTTCTCCTCTGCTTTTGTCCAACATGTTCCAAAGAATTTGAAACCAATTACTGGAGAAAGCAAATCAATCACTCTCCTTGATCTCCTGTTGAGACTGCCCCCCCAAAGGGTGATTTTGTTTTTTTTTTTTCTGAGAAGATTCTTCATGGAAACAGGGCCAGTTTTAGCTCCTAGTGGACAGTTCACTTATGCAATATCTGGCTTGAGATAATGAAAGGCACCTGAAAGGAAACACACACAGCTTTTTAGGTCATGCTGGGACAATTCACAGCAAGGGGCAAAATCAGCTACAGGCTGACAATGTCATATTTAATACCATGGTATCAAAGGATCGAGGCTAATATTTTTATTCCTGAGACAAGTTTGACACAACTCTGTGTCCTTGGGATTATATCCCATATGATCCTTGAGCTGACCTCATTAAGAACATGTGTTTCTAATGCCAGAGGTTACTTCATTTTGGCCAACCCTCATGTTTTACCTAGTGGCAATCACGTTTCACATCTCAGCAATTAATAACCGCAAGATGTTGCTGACATCACTTAAGAAAATAATCATACAAGGGAGCCCTTGCTGGAACCATCAGCTGGCTTCACCACAATAGGAATACGAGAATGCATGTCTCCTCCTCCCCTTTCTTAAGGAAGAGCTGAAAACTTTCACCCCTAGAAAGTCTGAGGCTTACTTTGTCCATACTGCCCGTATTGGTAGCCTGTGACAGGGTCCATACTGTAACCCGTGGTGCTGTAGGTGGGTGGACAATAGGACTGAGAGGTGGGCAGACTGTCCAAGCTCTTCATATGGTCTAGTCTCTGACTGCAGCTGGCCGACACCGTGGTGGTAGGTTCCAGGCCCCCAGTGAGTGGGGAGAGAGCATAATCAGTCTGGGGCTGATGGGGTACCCCACCGTGGTTGGTCAGGAGTCCCATCACCTAAAATAAACAGGCAGATCAGGAAGCATTAGAATGCAGGGAGGACAAATCACTCTCTAGTTGAAAGAATAACCGGAAAAGACCAAATTTTAGTTTTTCAGAAATCTCCCACTAAAGAGCTATCCAGAAACAGTGACCTCAATTCAAAGGGGCAGAGATATGACATCATGCACGATGATAACCTCTGGCAGCCTCGGAAAAGGAAAGGGGAAGGGTGGCGAGAAGACGGGAGGAAGAGAAGAGAAAAAAAGGAAGAGAGATTATACCATGCCCTTAGTGATAAAATCAACTAGAATTTCAAAGAAGGGGAAAGAAAGACGGTACAGAGTGACATAAAGGACAGAGGGACAAAATGCAGAAGAACACAGGGACAGAGGGAGAAATTATATTGTTCATAGAGAATAATGTTGAATCATATTGCATCTGGAAGTTTCAGGTATGATTTTAAACAAACATTTGGTTTTTTAAGTTAAGTGAATACAAATCAAATTCTGTGTTTTGTGCTCTGTGTGTTTTTCTGCAGCATTGCTCTCAAGAAAGTTCCCCACCCTATCATGATTATCCTTCAGAAATTAGAAATAATGACTCTCTCCCTCCCGGCTTACTCATTCCCCCCAGTGCAGAATCACGAGTTAGATGACCTGTTTTGAATTGTGTGAGTTTTGAGGGAGGAACTTACTCATCTTTTTATCCCCAGCACTTGGCATTTCTCAGGGAATGAATGAAAGCAAAATAAATGGTCCTCTGATTAACCTCCTCTATTACCTATCCTTTCATTTCCTTTCTAAAGTAACATTTCGTATAAGGATTTAAAAGGAAAAAAATGCCTGAACTGCAAACATATCATGAAACATCTATTCGGTTTTATAAATAACCCTGGAGAGCAAGACAAAAAAAAAAAAAAAAAGTGATAACAGAACAGTCTTCAGATTAGAAAACTGACATGTTTCTCCCACTCACGCTCGCTGACCCTTGCAACTCCCGGTGATGCAAGTAAGTGGATAATTAATTTTGCAGCTGGAAAACTGCCATAGGTGCAAGGAAGTTATTTTTCTCAACTTCATGCAAGTCAGTGGCAGGGCTCCAAAGGCGTTCAAGGAAGAAATCCACTGCTGGATGTGGCTCCTTCGCAAAAGATCACCTGCTTGCAAAGTATTTAATTGCAGAGGCCTGCAATTGCCAGCCTGTCCCAATAGACCTGCTGTGTTTGAGGACGGTGAAGCATGTGCAGATTGAAGTGTACAAATAGAAGCAAGAGAGAGTGGAACCGGAGCGCTGACTTCAGATCATGGGCTGTCCAGCAGGGTGGTTCAGGCAAGAGGTTCTTGGATCTAGCGGGTCCCAGCAAGGCAGGAGGGAGGGGCTAGTCTTGCATTCCAGAAAGCTTCCTAAATTAGCTTCTAAAAACAATGAGGCCACAATCCCCTTTGGGCAGGGTTTGCATAATCCTTGTAGTTAAACAAAATCTTCTTGAAATAGAGCTTAAAACTCATCCATCTTCAATTAGTCCCAGGGGATAGTAAAATAAAGAGAGAGGGAGAAATCTGTTGGCCACCTTCTCTGGGTTAGCATTTCTTCCATCTTTTTAACCAGCCACTGATGTCCCCCCACTTCCTTGTCTGCCTTCCATTGAGCTGATGCACAGGTGAGTTTGGGGAAGGCGAGCCAGGTTGGGGAAAGCAACCTGGTGATACCCAAATTTCCAAAGACACTCCAGGGATCTGAGTTTTCTGAGCTATATAGTGAAATCTTTTTTCAATCTCTCAAAATGATTTCTATCCCCAAACAATCATCCCATGTGGCAGACTACAGTTTTGTTTCATTGGGGATTTGGGGAAAGTGAAAGTCAAATAAATTAATAGTCAGTTGTATTCACAGCTCCAGGAGACTGGACTGTCCCCGGAATGGGGGCTCTCCTAGGTTCCAGCCAAGGCTGTTGCCCAAAAGTGAAGAACTTCACTTTCTCATGTGAAACCCCTGACCACAACCTACAGTCACTTCAGTTGCTTCCTGAATGTTCTACCTATATGGGTTTTTCCTTTTCCCTTTTCTTTGAGCTTATAAAGTTGATTTTACTGTGGAATACTCATAAACTTCAATTGGCATACTAATTTATTAAATATTTTATTCATTACTCATGTCTATCAGAAGAAAAGAGAGATTGTTCCATGCCAGACACACTTCTTTCAAACCAGCGGTATCTCTTTGTGTACTGGCCCGATGGACAAGAATGGGCCAGGAAATAAAAATATGAAAAAAATTGTGATTTTTTTTTTTTTTTAATGAAAGGGGGATAATGGCACAAGGCACAAACTTTAAGCTGTAAATAGTGGTGCTAAGTAAAAAACAAGCACTTAGGAAACACAATTTTGTGTCTATATCGATTTAGAGGGGGAAAAAAACATGCAGAAGTCCTGGGTAAAAAGGGTGTAGATTTTAAATGAATAGCGTCCTTCATGGAAATATGACGGAAACTCAGTTGATAGTCTATACTTTAAGGAAACATAGACTAGTCTATATGCAGTTACAGCTGAAGAGGAAGAGCAGAATTTTATTCAAAACATGCACTCTCCCATGAGCTATATGTACATTTTTGTGATAAACTTTTTTTCAATTCTCTGCCATACATTTCTTGTTTACATAACTTTGAAGGCAGCAATAACTTTGTTCATGAGGGGGGTGGGGGATCCATGAAGATCCTAAAAGAGAAAAAATGAGGACTTCCTATAAGCAAAAAAGAGTTTGTGATGTTGTTCATGTAGCAACTTTTTGCAACAGGTGAGTTAGAAAATCACTTAGGACAGGATTTAAATCCAAGACCTTGCAATATATCTACGAGAGGTTGGAGGACATACAGGATGGTCTGCTAGGACCATATTCTGGGCAATAGAAAGATGTTTCCTCTAAGCTTCTGGGACACAGTATCTGTAAGATGTCCCAGAGCAGGACCCAACGGGGGAATGGACGGTGGGTGAATGGAAGGAGACATGGTTCTGGGGTCCTGCTATGGGGGTTGTCATCATCCAGACAGGAGGCAAGGAACAGCCCAACACTCACGGTGGCTAATGTGAGAAGAGAATGAGGCTGTTATCTGCGTTCCTTTGATGTCCCTGATAAAACCCAAGAGAGAGTCACATGTTGAAACTGTGCTTTCTTTCTCAAGAACTGTGTAAGGATGGTGAAGAGGTGCTAATATGTTCCCACATTTCATCTGAAATTGAGATTAATGAGTAATTATACTTAAATCACTACTATGATTTATTTCCTTAATTCACATTGGAAAAAAAACCTGAAAAATACACATCATGCTAATAACTTCTCATTTAAAAACTGAAAAGGAATTCTCTGTTGGGGAAAAAAATAGTGAATCTATCAATACAAAATGCATTACTTTCCCCTAACATAATTTAAAACCTCAAATCTCTGTGGAAGGGTCACATTACACTTTTATGTACATTTCTTTAAAGGCTATCGGGTATTTCATGTGGTTCAAGAGAAGCTATGGAAATTTCTTTTTACTGCACAAAGAAATTGGTAAACAAACTTCTTAGACTCCCCCAACATGGTTATGACGTGTCTTCCAGTCATATTTTCTTCTTCAGGATGCTGTTAGCCTTTCTTTTATACATGCTTTTCCTATGGCGATTTGTAATTCAAAGCCTAAAATAAAATACTTGTTGCAAAGTTGTTTTTTTTTCCCCTCATAAACCATTAGTAATCTGCTTTTACTATAAGGCTGGCAGCATTTTTGCTTGATTTTTAAAAAATTTTGAATTGGGGAGAACCCAATTGCTAGGTTTTCACAAATTGCAAAGAAAAGAATGAAATTCAAGGATACAAATTTCTGTCTAAAGAGCACCAATCCAGTTCTTATTAAAGGCCAGGTAAGGGCAAGAGATTCAATGACCAGGAAAAGAATTTTTCTTTAATAAGATCTGTTCCATTGGGATAGCATGTTGGGGGAGGAACTTCTTTTTGTTTTTGGTTAAGTACAACTCTCAGATGAGGCATCTGAAAAAAAAAAATCTACTAAGTTTATTTATAAATTATTACCTCCCAAAACATTTCCCGGACGCAGTTGCTAAATTTTTTATGGATAACCTTTAAAAGTGAATTCAAAGCCTTAGAATAGTGGACCAGCACGGTTCGCATTATTAGAGACATTTTCTGAAGATCTCTTTAAGCTCATTCTCAAGTTTCAGAACTCCAAATAGGTTGTTTATATCTTGATTGGAAGATTATATGGTTCAGGAAAAACTAACTCTTTACAATTGCTTCATGCCATATTTCTCTTGAATTAATTTTCCTATTGTGAGATTAAATATAAAAGATAAAAACGATGGGCCAAATTAAGATTTACATTTAAAACAATGTGTCTGGAAAATATTTGTCTTGGCAGAAGTGTTATGGTTTTGCCGCTCAGAGCTTATCAGAAATCTGAAATGATTTAGCAAATGAGGGTGTACATCAAGGCGCTTCATTTTTCCTTAGAAGGAATTCTGGCTCATGTCTTTATTTTCTTTTTGTTCTCTAGTAATCAGATGTTCTTCTGACTTGATATTTAATAATAGACATCTAGTTGCATTTTAGAAATCCATTGTGAATATAGTTTGGTGTGATATAAATAGTTTGTACTTTTCACTTCTTTCCTCCAAAAGTCTACTGACTATTCATATATATATATATATATATATATATATTTTTTTTTTAATTTGGACATCATTTATTTCCAGAACCAAAGAAAAATATTCCAGCGTTTATCCAAATGTGTTTTCCCTGTACGAGTGCAACCAGGGTCATGTAATGGTTAAATTTCAGTGACTGTATCTTGGAGGCTGAAAAGCCTAAACTCGAACAGAGGAGACTTTCCTCAAAATGTTGTCTTCAGATTCAAATGCCTTAGGAATTATCCTGCAGTTGATTAGCATCTAAATAATTAGATTTTTGGCCCTGTCTGTTTGAAAGCTGTAAGAGGGAAGTTGCCTGAAGGGAGAAGTTTCTCTTAAGGTAAGAACGTGACCTTCTCACCCAGACCAAGAGTTATGGAAAGGGCATGGCTGACCTTCCCCTAACCAGCTAGAAAGCCAGTGCGTGTAAAATGTCCAGCTAAGCACGTCCTTCTTTTGGACTGAAATCCTTATGCCAATTTCACAAGTAGCTATGTTTAATGCATGATGAAAGAGTGTGAGTGCCAGACAAGTGTGATTCATGTGTTGCATATATTTCCAAATTTTACTTGGAAAGAGCACAGTGAATACTGTCTCAGTTAAACTCTACTTGATAGATTTTAACAGCTCCAGTCCTGGGGTCAATGACAGCCTCACTTTTATCAATTCTTTAGAATACTTACATCTCAACAAAGCTAATCTGTTAAATTAATAACAATGTTCTTTAGGGACTGATGACTAGTCTAAATCTAGGCAAAGAATTAGCATAGAAATGGCTTGCAAGAAGCCTGGAGACAGAGTTCACATCGAAGTAATGATGACCCATCACAGCATGCCCATCTATTATCAATAAAATAAAGTCCATTAAGAAAAAGTTATTCCACCTAAATAAAAAAAGAATGCCAGATAATACAGTTGGTATTTCACTATACTAGACCCACCATGGGCTGTAATAAAATTCTCATATGTTTTAATTCATTTACGCATGCCTGCATTTAATATGCTTTGTGACCATGTCTACAATTAATATGATTTATAAGAAAAGAACATGTGCAATATTGGGGGGGTGAGAGGGGTAGCATGGTATTTTTTTTTCTTCTATGAATGAAAAATATAACAAAACGGCTCAAGGAAAATTGTTGGCCCTTAGCATATTAAGATGGACTGACAGAGCCCTGAGTAAACTTGGGGGAGTTAATGATATCCTCTTATCTGACCCTGACACATTTGCAGCATGTAATTTACAGAAGCTCTGTCCAGGGAATCTTGACAAATGCTCCTAAGGATGTCAGAGCAATGTTCCATTCTAATGTAAAACAGATGCGGGTCAGATACCCTCATTCATCACTTAACACAAAGAGTCTCAAACTCTTTCTGGGAGGAATGACATTACCTGCTGTTAACTCTTCTCATTTCAGGAAATTTCTCCCCACCACAGTAGCCCTCTAAGGATATGCAATCAAACCTCTCATGGTTTCAAAAACCTGTCTAAAAACATGACTGTGGAAAATCAAACATATATCTTGGTTTAATTTCATGACTACTTCAGGACATGTTTGCTAAATATGAATTGACCCTTTGGGATCTGGGATTCCAAATATAGAATGGGAAAAGCTCTATGCTTGAACATCCCACTACACTTCAATGAGATGGCCTTTAAAATTTGATCTCTATTTGCCCAAGCTAAACCTGCATTTAAGGAAAAACAAGGCTGGCTGATTCACTCTAAAAACCATTGGTAAATGCAAGCCTCATTGAACCTTAACTGCCAGCTCTGTCTGAGATTCACAGAAAAACTCAGAAACTAGAAATCTGCTTTACTATTTAGAAAGAAGCACCCCAATGCTGCCCCTCCAGGGCAGATGGATGTTGAGCTACCTCTACTCCCTCTACTCCCAAGCCCCTCAAATTTTTCCTTCCTCTCAGTCTCTAACCCTGTGGAAGGCGGACGTTCCAGCTTCTTGGGGAGGAAAACAGTTGCCCAGCTCCACAAGGAAATTTCTTCTTTCTTCCAGACCATATGTGATGTAGGCAAATATTTCTGCGGCTTCCCAAAGCCAATGGCACATACTTCATCCCTGAATGCTCTAGGATCATAGAGGAGAAGCTTCCCTTACACTTCCCCTCCTGTGAAGAAAGGTATGTCCTTCGATAGAGAAAAGAGCCAACAGAAAAGACTAAGTGATACTGATTTAATGAGTAGATATCAAGAACGAACATATCCTTGAGGAAATGTTTTCTGGTCTGTTTCACAAGCTTTGTGATAAGACAGAATAAACCTTCTTTTAAAAGACATGGAAACTTCTGACTCTGCAGATCTGTGACACCTGAGAACACAACCTAGCAAAGAACAGAAACTACTAAACCCTAAACATCCCACCTACTTTCATTCCCTCTGTTTTTCCACCTGAAAATGTACTTGTATCCTTAATCAAGTAGCCTTGCCTTCTGCTGCACAGACAGCTTTATGGAGGCTGGCAGTATGCAGGCCCACAATAAAGCCACATACACAGTTCTTTGATCTAGAGAAATTAAATCTGCCCCTGCAGATCTCAAGAAAATAGAGTCTGTGCAATTTGGTGATTAAAAGAAAGCTCCCCAAATGGTTAACTCAAAATTACTTAGATTGCCTCATATTTTCTCAAACTTGCTATTGTGCTATTGTGGGCTGAGCTACCTTTTTCCTTTGTTGGTGAGAGAAAAGGAAAGCCTTCATCTGATTCGCCAACCTTGATAAATAGCAGGCTTCCAATGTATCCAGTTATCTAGTATCTGAGAAGCTGCTCTGTGTCTTTTTTAATGCATTCACATGATATTATGCATGACAATATTATATTTCAGTAAACCAAAACAAGAAAAAAGAAAACAGTAGGATGACCCTGTCCCCTCCCCACTCTTAGCCCCATGAAGGATTTTTGATTCCTGGTTGCTGCAGTGGCTTCTCAATGTAACTGTGATCTCAATTAATGGAGCAAAACCAACTTCGTGCATTGTTTTCTGAGGACTGTCATGCCCCATGCACATTACAAATACTGCATTCTGAAGGGACACTATCATGTGTCTTTAGTTCTTGAAAAAGTTTAAGTAGACTACTTAACATTTCTCCAGTCTACCGAGAAAACTATCTTTTCTTTGATATTATTAAGTTTTCACATTTGCCTTCATTGTCAAGGACAAACAAAAGCATATATAGAGATATCTATCTATCTATCTATCTATATAGATATCTATCTATATATATATATATCCTACGGTTTTCTTTTTTGTTTTGTTTTACTGAAATATAATTTTGTCATGCATAATGTTATGTGAATGCATTAAAAAAGATATCTATATATATAGATAGATATCTCTATATAGAGATAGATATAGATAGATATAGATATCTAGATATATAGATATCTAGATATAGATATCTATATATCTAGATATCTATATATAGATATAGAGATTTGATATATAGATATATCTATATAGATATAGATATCGATATACATTTGCTCAAATATATATATATATTTGATCAGAGGTTCAGGAAGATTTTTAAGAAAACAATAATGAAAGCACTGTTGCCACAGTGCCTTACTATTAATTATTATTAATTAATTATTACTATATTAAAAATTTATATTTCCACTAGTCCTTTAAATTTAAAGGACTGTAGGTTCTTCTGTAGGTATAGAAGAGTTCTGTAGGACATTTCTTTTTTAAAATATCTTCAAATTTAACAAGAAGAAGCTGAGATAGTTTAAGTAACTTGCCTGAAGATACACAGCCAGCAAATGGCAGAGAAGTGCTGGCGCCTAGGCAGCGGACCATGGAATTTCCCTCTACAATCAATAAGCTACATCTACACTACAATCAACCCACTCAACAGGAGTTCTCTTTCTCTCCAGTACACCCTTCTGCACCTTCTCTAAACATTACTAAGCAGTTTATAGCTTCTTCTTTAAAAATAGTCTTTGTCCCACTAAGTTCTCATAAAGAGGGTTGACACAGTGTCAAAGATGACATCAGACACCAGAGACATTCACTTGTGAAAAAGTCAAGGGAACCATTTTAGAAGTGGAATCATGTTTTCTTTCATTCAGCACTTTCTGGAAATGTTCTTCAATACTCAAGAGTGTATTTGCAAAGGCACACTATAGCATTCTGGAAAAGGCGAAACTATAGAGACAGCAAAAATATGAGTGGTTGCTTGAAATTAGGGGAAGGAACAGGATGAATAGGTGGGGTTCAGAGGATTTTTATGGTAGGGTAGAGAAATTATCCTGTATGATACCCTAATGATGAGTGTATGTGATTATACCTCTGTCCAAACCCATAGAACGTGCCACACAAAAGTGAACCCTAATGTCAGTGATAGGCTTTGGGTGACAGTGATGCGTCAAGGGAGGTGCATCTGTCTTAACACATATTCTATTTTGGTAAGAAAAATGTGGCATGGGGTGGGGGAGGGGCGTGTAAGAAATCTACCTGTTGTTCAATTTTGCTACCAACCTAAAACTAGTATAAAAAATAAAAACTACTAAAAATTAAAACAGGGCCTCCCCGGTGGCACAACAGGTTAAGCGCAGCACTGTGGAGCTGGCGGCAGCAGCTGCTGCTGCTCTAGTTCAATGCCCAGTGGGGGAGATTCCCACATGGCACAGCAGACCTCTCTTGCCTCGCTCGCTGCTCCCCTCAGCAGTGTATTTCTGTTGATCTGCCTGTTCTGCTCCCCGCTCTGTCTCTGGTGAACCCTCTCACTGCCCCACACCTCTGGCCTGCACCCCATCTTGTATGCATAGATAAAATAAATCTTTAAAAAAATAAATAAAAATTAACACAATAAAAGCTTGGGAGTTTGAGCTGCATCAAAAGGGCTCCGTGGGTCAGTGAGAAAACACTGATCCATGTGTCAGAGCCTTTAGGAGGCTACCGTGCAATGGGACTTGGAGAGATAAGGGGATGTAATTACTAACATTTACCAAATTGTGGATTCAGGATCCTTTGTCCTCAAAACCATTGTTACAAGGTGTCGATTTTGGGAAACAAGGCTATATGATGAGGCACCACTGGGTTTTTGGATGTTGAAAGTTGATTGTGACCTAGTGTTCATCCTCTAGAAATTCCTAGTCCAAATGCAGAATGGATACACTCATAATATTTTACAAAGTGGTAGGTGATTTAGCAAAGAATGAGCACATGAGTGTGTTGTTCACAGAGGCTGAGAAGGAAATTCTGTCTGGAAGAATCATAGGAGAGTTGACAATGAACTAGGAATTTTCCCATGGAGTCATACAAATGGAAGGATCCGCTCTCTAGAGGGATTTTAAATTTCAGAAGAGATGCAATGGTTTAATTAGATTTTTAAAGCTGCCCAAAATGAGAAATGAGTATTTTTTGATGGAAAAAAGATATTTACTTCTCTAAATAATGCTACCTCCTTCATTAGCTCAGCACCAAGGACTGGCTGCACAGCCATCTTCCAGCAAAGAAATAATTCCCTCCAACATGAAAACTCTACTCTGTGATTCTACAAAATGCACTGTCTCAAAACTGTCCCAGCTCTCTATCTCTTCCCACTCAGCAGGGACAATGCAATCACTAATCTCAGCAACTCGAGTTTACTGAGCTCTAGCGAAATGTCAAGAGTAATTTTTAAATATTATACCGTACATTGAAAAATATACACCTCTGATGAAACCCAGACTGTTTTGCAGAGACAGATTCTTTAGAAAAAAAAAAAACAACAAAAAATAGTACACAACTAATGACTGAATCCAGTCTTCTGTGTCTGCAGTACAAAGCGCACATTCAGCTCCTAATTGAATAAATATGCAAGTATTCAGATTTCTGTAGATATTGCCATTTTGCAAATGCAGTAATAAATTAAAAGCTTTACATTGCATTCCAACCACATATAAAGGGTTGATTCAGACCATTGGCCTCACACTAGAATTCAGCACGGCTTTGCTGTGTATTACTGACTACAAAGAAAAACTTTTTATTCTAGTAGCTTAGTTATAGACTAGGCAATCACACTCAATTTTTTCTCCTCAATGGCTAAAGGAACTCAAATGGGCCTAAAAACCCTGGGGTTGTTGCATTTGACTTGCCCGATGTACAGGCGAAAATCGCTGATGGAATGTCTATTTAAACCAATTCAACAGACACAAAAAAATGTAATTCAGCAAGAAGCATTTTCTTGGGTTTCAGTTCAGTGACATCGTGGAAGATTCAGTCATTGGCTGCTGTTCTTTCTCTTTCTTTGAAAAAGAAATTTTGACCAAGGGGTTGTATCTCCCACAATTCCCCTAACCTGTAACTAACTCAAGAGGCTGTGGCTGGGGCTGACATAAACCAGGGCTCTCCTCATAGTCCTGAAGAGCAGCAACCACAGCCTTCAGAGAAAAACCCAAGGCAGCAGGTCAATTACAGGCTGCACTGACACAACAAGTGGATGAACAGTTGTGTCTCCGCCACTAGCAGAAGAGCTCAAAACCCTAACGTGGCAGAATGGAAACCTGCACGCGGTCAGCATTTCTTCTGGTGTTGCTGAAGTGTGCTCACTAGTGACCGCAGACCTCCCTGTGCCTCCACAAACACATGAGGCATCTGAGGCCTGGTTCGGAGCTCATGGACTGCTCTAGAGAAGAAAGAGAGGCTCGAACTTCTGAAAGGTTGCCACTTCTGTACGGAATGTCTCTGCCCAAGCTTTGTTGGACACCCCAACCGATCTCTTCATCAAAATCGCTCCTTTTTCTTCCGCAGATGAAATTCTGGAAAGTGAAAAGAGAAGAAAGAAGGGCCTCCCTGGTGGTGCAACGGGTTAAGTCTCAGCCTATGAAGCTATCAGCAGCCCCTGCAGCACGAGTTCGCTCCCCGGCCAGGGAGCTTCCCACAGGGCGCAGCAGACCTCTCCTGCCTCGCCCGCTGCTCCTCTCAGCAGTGTATTTCAGTAGTTCTGCCTGTTCTGCTCCCCACTCTGTCTCTGGTGAATCCTCCCACCCCCTACACCTTTGGCCTGCACCCCAGTTCTTGTATGCTAAATAAATAAATATTTAAAAAAAAGAAAAGGTAAGAAAGAATCCCTGTTGAGAAATGGGTGGGTGGCAGGCCACCTGCTCTGTATTGTTCTGGAAGATGAAGGTAGCTGAAGGCACAGGATCTGCAACCTGTGTATGAAATACACAAACCAAATGACCTGGCAATCGGGATGTATGCCCAAAATATACCCAGAAAAAATAGCTCTCCTGAAACAGGAGCTGGTCCTGCCAATGAGGTAAACCTGACTGATTTTACACACATGGAGACAAACATGCCCAAGATATCCTGAACAAGATTTTCTCCCTATATGAAAGAGAGAAGTTGCCATCACAACCTTTTCTCAATGGCAGACCCAGTCCACATAACAAGCTGATCCACAGTAGCCCTCGCACCTTCACTGGACAAAGAACCATCATCTTGCCTAGCAGCTAAGGAATTTGAGATAATTGTGAGCAGTGTGGTCCAAGAAAGTGAAAAGCAAAATCAAAAGCAGTCTTGAGTTTTGTGTACACATATTAACACTTAAATGCTTCTCCCTAATAAGTTTCAGGATTAACAAATGTTTGTCAAAAGAAACTGTGCTGAGCAATTGAAATCTAATTTGAAATGGAACCACGACAGTCTAATACATATATGCATGAAATGGAGAAGCTGCCTAATAAGCGTAGCTGACACCAAATATGCAATTTACATACATTACACACTAATAATCTCAATTTTAATATTATTCTTTAAAAGCAACTGGATGGGTGGTTGAGTTAAAGGTTCTCTTTTGTAAGATGTGAATAAGAACAAAAGTTGATTCTGGCACCGTCACTATTAACCACAGTTCCATTAGTGTAGAAATCGCTCTGCCCTGTCTTAGGTCTGTTTTGGACAGTATCTCATCTCCACAAAGCTGTGATGATTCGACCAGACTTAACTGATGAATGGCTGATAAACCTGATGAGATCTGCAGACTTACTCATTGTTCCTGAGGTGCTAAGTGTTGAGCAAACATTCAAGAAACTATGAGCCTAGTACACCAATCTTCATGAGAATTTTTTCTTTCCTCAATAGATTATCCATGAACTACGACAGGTGTACTGGTTATTCAATTACATCTTACCCAAGACCTGAACAAAATTTGAAATGAGGCCTCTGAGCATAGTTTTTATCATGGTATTTATTAATAACAGTTAAACATTCTCTAAAACAAAAATTTTTTTGTAATTTAAACCTATTTTCTTATTTTGTCATTGGTTTCACTCATAAACCAGAAACGAAAATCTGCCCATCTGCTCTAAACATAAAATGTGTTCATAATAAACCAGATTTATACCAAATGTATTTAAGTATTGCTGAATTGAGAGAGTACTCAAAATTTATGGCCTCTGAGGTTGCAAAGAGGACTTCCTCTTTTTAAGGAGGAAAATGCTTAAAATGAACATAGAAAAGGCTCAGAAAGCTTCTTGGATATCAAATGGCTCTGTAGGAAAAAAAAATGTCAATGATATAAGAGTAAATGAATCAAAACCATATGGATCAAATTTTCCCTAAAATACACAGTTTGAAAAATTAAGGAGGAAAAGTGCTGGGCAAAAATGTGTTTTAGGTTTTACCAAACCCAAAACATTTGAAGAATCATTTGCAATGGTTGATGAACCCTAAATGCAGCCAAGTTGGCCCATTGCTGTATACTACAAAACAATCCAAAAAAGCTTCCTAGAAGTCATCTGACCCACTGATACTGTACTTCACTCAAGAAGTCATCAGAAGCTGTCACCAAAGACAGTGGGGTTTGTAGACAGGGGGTGGGGCTGGCGTGAAATGATAAAAGTTTGTTCATTTAATTGGTCTGGTTTTGGGGGGTTTGACTATGTGTGTTTTGGAGGTAGGGGTGCAGTGTGGGTAATATTTCTTGCAGAGGAAAGTTAATTGGAAGAACATGGGCCAAATGTTAATTAGTCTCACATCTCAAGCATCTGGTAGTGCTTCCTTAGCACTCTGTATCCCAAGTCAACATTCCTTTCTCTCTCCTGCACGTGCAGGAGGTGCTGGTAACATCCCATCTGAGTTTACAGGGGAAACTCACGGTCTCTGTTTCCCTGGATTTTTTTGTTTTGTTTTGTATTGTGCCTACACCCAGAGAACACAACCCTTCAAAAGAAAGCAGCTACTCCAGGGGCAAGCCAAGCTCTCCAAAGTTTTCTTGTCAGAAGAGGGTTTTGTCATTCACTCTGTGTTCTCCATATCCTAAAAGGGCTATGTAGCTCAAATGAAAAGCAATTCAGAGGGAGCAGAAAATGTAGAGGGCATTCGCCTGTCGCCCCTCTCACGGACCATGAACATCTCAAGTTCCCTGACAGATCCAGTCGGGAAGGGCATGAGAAGAGCCAGGCCAGCAGGAAAATCAAGGTGGATGTTGATGCCAGAGCCTGTGGAAAACTTCTTAGAACATGATGCTTCTTCAGCAAGTGAAAAGTGTAATTTGTGTTTATAGAAGAATTAGTAGCAACTGGAAGGAAGATGGATTTGGCTCTTAACTCTGCCAGTAAGTCATGTAGATGATTGTGTTGCATAGGTCTTGTTTTTCCATAAGTAAAATGGGAATATTCCCCAGATATGGTTACTGATTGGCCTCAAAACAAAACTAACTCGCCAACAATCAAATTGGGTATGATCCCTTTCAGCAGTTTGAAGAAGAATATAACTAAAATTGTGAAAGCTTGTATCAGCATTGTGAGACTGCAAGAGTCACAAACACGCAATAGTACATCACTGCTCTCATCTGAACAGCTGGGCGGGTGTCACCTTCTGCTTCACACCTGCTCTACGCGAAGCTAAGACCTTCCCTGAGAAAAGAACAGAGGGCATCTAAGAAACACCATTTGGCTAATGACTCTAACTCCAAATTTTAAAAGAATCTTTCCTGCAGGGAGCAGATATGTTAGAGACACTATGCAAACACTTACTGAAATCCAAACACATACACAAGCATAATTTGCCCATCATTGTGGTGTCTCATCATTCTTTGACCCAAAACTCGAAAGTCCATTCTACAACATCTCAAACACATTCTAACTCAGGATTTCCAAATGTGAATGGCAAACAGTACATCAGTTTCAATGACACTCAGGAAAAAGGTTAAATAAAATGCACAGGTTGTAAAAAATAGCCAACAGCCACCTCTGAAGAAATGTCCGAGGAATGGATGCCAACAACACAAAAAGTTAGGTCTAATTCAATTTAAGTCAATAGATGGGAAAAGGCCTATGGAGAAATGTAAAGGTAGCAAAAAGGCTAGAGGCTAAGTTATCTTCACTAACTATTCTTAGGAATAGTGAAAGGCCTATGACCCCAACAAGCAACAGTATTTGATAGTGGTTGCCATCAGGAACATTTTTCCCACTCTAAATACACTCAATTTCCCCCCCATTTTTTACATGAGCATGCAGTCTTTTATTATTAGGGGAAGTTAAAAGACTGATAGCAAAGTGTAGAAAGCAAACAAAAAAAAAAAGTGTGAGGGGTATATCAGCAAAAGGAGTGTAAATTAATGACCAAATGTTTAGAAGCTAGCATCAACAAAATGATTTTAAAATCTGACTAAAGCTCTCTGCCTCTATTTTTCATGAAGCCTGTTTCCTCTTCACCTAGCTGTGAAAGGATGATAATAGAGATCCTGGATGGGGAGCCAAGAATTTGAGTATCTACTCCCAGTTCCTCCACATCAGCCCTGGACCTTCAGCAGATTTCTGAGCCTCTGCTGACTTTGCATTTTCAACGTCCAGATAGGAGGCAAGGCAAAGGAGAAATGAGGAATTCCACGTTCAATCTACGATCCAGTATATGAACAAGCACTCCGACCTAAGAAGCAATGAGACTAAAGCTCACCACGCTCTCTCCTCTGCCTCAAATTAACAGGTAAACCAAGCAGTGAAGCCTGGGCTATGAATGATCTCTTACAATCTTTTTGAAAAAGTAGGCAGACTCCCAAAAGTAGGCACGCCTCCCTCCTTGCTTAAGTGA
The DNA here is from genome assembly GCA_004024925.1 of Scalopus aquaticus. Classification (NCBI taxonomy): domain Eukaryota; kingdom Metazoa; phylum Chordata; class Mammalia; order Eulipotyphla; family Talpidae; genus Scalopus; species Scalopus aquaticus. The sequence continues at coordinate 124,537 of PVIJ01001326.1, forward strand.
ACCCATTCCTGAGAAGTGCTCAATCCTGCGAGCCACAAGAAGTTCTAATTCGCATTTTTGTGAATATTTGGTACACACATTTGTCAAGATATTGATTCACTCACTGCCTTTCATTCTCCAGCTTTGCTGGAGGAAATAAGGAGGAACTTGTACACTCTCTTTCCTAAGTCATTGGAGATCCTGTAAGAACTAAGACAAAATGGAGGTGGTCTGAGAAAGAAACGTGTGGCAGAAAGGCAAACTATCCTGGATATTTGCAATGTAGTAAGAATAGAATTAACATAACATGTAAAAATATACTAAAGATATACAAGAAAAGCTGCTTGTGAAATTTTCCATTGCTTGATATTGGAGTGATTCCCAATCTACCACCAACTCGGAACCACAGCCAGGCTTCTTGAAATCAAGGATTATAACAGTTTCAAGATCAAGTCTTGGTGATGCCGCTAATGTGATACATATATAATGCCAAATAATACACTTACTATAACATACAAGATAATACACTAATAATAAAGGAACTAGCAGTTTCACTTCTAGAATGAAGATTCAAGTTGGTGTTTTTATTATGATTGAACTCTTAGAAATGCCAAGGGAATGAATCCCAGGGTCTTGCCTTTTAAAAACCATGAGGGTTGGAATTAACTTTTGCTAAAACTCTCAACCAAATCATATTCATAAAAAGCTTTTCTATGGCCCCAAACTACACGCGTAAAAATCTGCAGAGATATGACTACTTCTGATGTGACTTCTAAACTGTGGAAGCAGATTATGTGCTATATAAATCTGGGCATTTTAAAGATGAACCTATTAATATAAGTCCATGATTTTTATGCAAGATCACGCTCACACATGCCAGCACTTAGAAATTAAATTTATTAAAGTCCTGTAGGAAGCACGTGCATTGTTTTCATGTTGTTATTTTTTGGTTGAGGTTTAAAGCTACCTCTTATTTTTTTATCCCAGGATGTGCTATAGGAATCTATGAAACTTAATTACATTTACTGTTACAAAAAAGGATTTATGAACTTTTGCCTTTAGGCAGAAATGTTTATTTCATTGCCTTTGCTATTCATTCTTTTCAACTCCAAGGGCTTTGAACTTTTCAGCTGCTCAGAGTAATCACCGTTGTGCAGAAGCCAGGAACCCCACTCTCAAGACACAAACCACAAGTCGAAGAAAACGAAGAAGGCGAAGATATATGAGTCGTTATTTTGGCCACCCTTTGTGCCATTAAAATCTCATTTTCTGCCTATTAGAATGCCCTCTTGGTGCTTAGGCAGCGGTGATAGTCAGTGATTAGTGTGTAATTGAGTATAATTGTCTTTTCACTTTTCATTTGTGTCATTCTGAGCTTCTCTCTGTTTTTCTAACCACCAAGAGGAAAAAGGGGGTTAAGAAAAGATAAAGCTGTTAAAACTCTCACTCTCAGCCCTGAAGAGATTCCCGATTGCAATTATAGATTACAGCCCCTTTGTGACATTTCTCCAGATTTAACAGACAGCTACCCTTACACCTGGACCAGGAGCTCCCTAATAAAATCAAGTAATCTGTATTTCAACAACTGCTAACAATGTCAACCTCAGACAGATGCCACATGTAGGAAATTTAACCAACCCTCTGACATGTAATTATCAAGGCAATTTATTAATATGCTCTCTCAAGAAAAGCTCAGAGTCCAATGCAAAATAGAAAAACAATTACAGCATTCAAATATCTATATATTCCCAAAGAGCAGTCATTCTCCTAATTCGAGCATTTATCACTTATTTATCCCAGGATTCCGGAGTCATCTTCTGATTCTCCTTCTACACAACTTGTTTGCTTGCTCTCTGCCATTGTTTAATAAAAGTTTTGGGGCTTTTTTTTTTAATGCTTTTTCTCCCTCTCCCACCCCACCCCACCCCTCATCAGCTGGCCAAATGCCATTTTTAAACCAAGTGTGTGAGATCTTCAGGCGCAGTTCAGGTCTCCCCATCAGTGCTGCGCTGGGTACCTGTGTCTAGTCTTCCACTTTGACACACGATTGTCCTGACATTCTGTTTTCAGCTAATAAGATTGAAGGACTTGTTCACCGTGCACTATTGTCCATTAAATCCTATATTTTCAAAATAAATAAATAAGCAAAACTTTCAAAGTTGTGTGTATGTGTGCGCGAGCGTGTTCTTCTGAATCAAAGCCCAGCCCTGGGAGTGGACAAACACCTTGACAGCTGAGTATGAACCTGAAATCTCTGTGATTACATTAAAAAAGCACTTGAATTTTAAGTCAAAGCTACAACTTTTGATCCAGCCAGTAGGAAGGGTAGAGAAAAAGGAAACTAGAAAACTGAAATCATGTGGCTTGTATAAAGAATACATTATGGTTTAAATTTGGCAATTCATTATAGGACCGCCTCGGGGAATTGACTATTTGGTTCTGGTATACAGCAAATCGTCTGTCTGGAAACACAGAACTGACCTGAGGTGAAAGGCCATTGCCGATGGCAGGGTTCATGGGGTTGGAGGGCCCGGACGGAGGCACAAAGCTGTCTGTATAGCTGGAAAATCCGTGCCTGGTGCTGGGCAGGCAGTAGGCTGAGCTGCTGTCGGGGTTGGAAGGAATAGTGCTTTGGTGTACAGTGCTCGGAGGAAGCGGCTGAGGTCTGTGCACGGTGCTGCTGGGGTCCGACACAGCTGCAATGAGGAACACTGTCAGCCAGGAGTCTCAGGAAGCCAGCAAGGCTCAGAGCAAGAGACGCAGCCACCGAGCCTCACAGCAGCCACTTGTCAGACCCAGAGTTAGTTTCAAACTGCCTTTCTTAACGTGCAGTGTAGAGCGCCCTAGCAAACCTAGCTACGTCTCTGCACACGTGTGCAAAGACACAGCCTGGAGAGACTTGCATGCAGACGTGCATGGATTTACCCAGGACAGAAACTCAGAAATCCTCTTAGCAAGGCTAACTCACCTCTTTGGGCAGGGAATGTGACTCATCAACATGAGGACTAACCAAGGTAAGAATGGCAAGTCTCCAACTTCTGGTCAAATAGATTCTCAAGGCATCAAAATAGTGGGGTGATAGGATAATTTTGAATGCCTGAAATGCTTCCTTCCCTAATCCAAAATAAGGTAGTGTCATCTCTGAGCCCAGCACTGCTGTTTGAGTCTGTCGAGGCTTCCACTGCCACTGCCACGCTTCCTCACCGCCATCTCACCCGCAGCTCCAGGCAGACAGGAGCGCAAGCGTAGAGGCAATATTTTATCGGAAGAAAAAGAAATGGCTTATTTCTTTAGGAAGGTGGTTTTGTTTGGAAATGCTGAAATGGTGTTCTATTGCAATGGTTTATCTAGAGACTAGCTAAGTCACAGAACAAACTTTTTTTGAAAAGTGATGGGTATGTTCAGAACAACTTGGTGCAGTGCAATTCACACACAAGCAAACACACATGAGCACACACAAGCAAACACACATGAGCAAACACACACAAGCACACACATGCACACACACATGCACACAAGCATACACATACAGGCGCACATACACACAAACACACAAACACAGCATCCAGGTCAGCACAGCAGACATCTCACTAGAAAACAAGCAGCAAAGACAGTGATGAGTGAGCCACGTTAACCCCTTCTCCCCACCCCTCCCTCCCTCCGTACCTTGTGGGATAGCTGTGGGCTGGTAAGAGGTCTCCGACAGCTGGTATGTTGGCAGAGTCGGCATGGCAGTGGGGGGGAACCCCCCCGGAATGAGATGGTTGAAAGCCATCAGTTGATTGGCCCCAGCTTGCTTCCTCCATCTTGCACGGCGGTTGCTAAACCAGACCTATGGATTTAATTTAAAATTTGAGGATTTCACTGATGAAATAATAGTACATTCTTAATGAATTTTTCATGCTAAAACAGATTAAAGGCCCCTTACTGACAGGGCAAATAGGAGCAAGAGCCCTCCACCTTCTGTGTTGTGTTGTCAAAGGAGAAAGGAAAGTTAAATGTCAGGGGTCAGGACAGGGGCTGCAAGGTCCAGCACAGCGCCCAGGAGCCATGATGACCGTGGGCAGGGAAGGCTGAGAGGAGTGGGAATAGCAGCAACTCCCCGCCGTGGGCACCCCCCACCCTGGGGGAGTCCAGCACTCTCCCGACCATGCTTGTCACTCCTCGTCACGCCTTGCCTTATTGTGCTAACCCTGCGTTTGAGGTTTCGATCAGTTGGCCTCCAACTGTTCATGGTCACTACAGGTACAAATCCTGAGACTCCTGAGGATAAAAGGGGCCTCTTACCGTCCCTTTCCAAGTGCAGGACATGATACTGATCTCATTAGAAATAAATACCGGAGCGGTATTTCAAGAAATGAAGGCCATTTATCTAAGAAGATCCCATAAGTTGTTTGTTGTGGGTCTGGTGGACTTAAGTGACCTGTTCGGTCACTTGTTGCCTACAGTTCTGCATTCCTATACAAGGTTGGAACTGCCCAGTCAATCCTAGGAGCCAAATCTTACATGGTGCCTTTCAAATCAATCAAACTGTTGTCAACGCGACAGTTTGTTTATTATTTCTTTCAACAGCTTTAAGCACTTATGACAGACTGTGTCCAGCACTATGCTAAACAGGTACATTCAGAAAACTACATGTAATATAACAAAATGCCTTCCAGGGATTCAAAGCCCAAGAGTTGGACGTGGGCACCTGGAGAGAAGTGGCAGCAGCAGGAGAAAAAAGTGTCACTGAACATCTAGAATGCTGAGGAACCGTGACACAAGGCCTTTAAGGGGCCCTGTGATCTTGCCTAATTCTCTATCTGCAGGGCTTAAATGTAGAACTTTGAGTGATTTTGCCAGAGTATATACGTGATATTTTCCCCCAAATGAGAGTGGCTCTCTACCGTGAAGGAATTCTAATTCATATACCAAAAGTTCACTGGTCGCAGCATCTAGTAGACAAATAAGTCTTAGAGACCTAAAACCCAGTACAGAAATTACAGACAACAAAACTGGACTGTATACATTACACTTACTAATATACGAGCTCCTAACTCCTCCCAACACTAGAAAAAAATGATAATTATGTGACACAAGTGTTAGCTAACTGATGACAAACATCTTGCATGGTAAACGGATCAAATACGCCTGTGGCACACCTAAAAGTTATACAACATTGGATACCAATTAAATCTCAGATACATAGACAATGCAAAGATGAATAACACAGAGTAATATGGTAAAATAATACATAGACAAAATTTTAAAATTTAAAAAATGTTTATTAAAAATGATTTGGAGAAAGCACTGCGCTTGGGGTCGGTGGATAAAAGGTTGAGTGAGATGCATTAGGATAAAATAGGATGCCTGCACTTGAAGAGCCCACAGTCTTGTTCTCATAGAATTCAGAGTAGTCAGGCTCTTCCTGGTGGTCTAGGGATCAAGGTGTAGCGCTATCGTTGCTATAGCCTGGTTCGATCCCTGCCAGGGAACTAACTCACAGATGGTGCAGTAGACCTCTCCTGTCTTGCAGATTTCTCCTGTCTTGCCCACTGCTCCCACTCAGTCAGGTAAGTCCTTTCTCACACACACACACACACACACACACACATCTCTGTCTTACACCCCAGTTCTTCTATGCATAAGTAAATAAATTAATCTTTTTTTTAAAAAAAAAAAAAGGATTCAGGGCCTCTCTGGTGGCGCAGCGGTTGAGCGCCGCGCTGTGGAGCTGTTGGCAGCTCGCGATGCGAGTTCGATGCCCAGCCGGGGAGAATTCCACATGGCGCGGCAGACCTCTCCTGCCTCGCCCGCTGCTCCCCTCAGCAGTGTATTTCTGATCTGCCTGTTCTGCTCCCCACTCTGTCTCTGGTGAACCCTCTCACTGCCCCATGCCTCTGGCCTGTACCCCAGCTTGTATGTATAAATAAATAAATCTTTTTAAAAAAAAAGAATTCAGAGTAGTCAAAGCAACCAAAATAATTGCTTCCTGTAAATGAAAGATCCATGTTTGCAGGTGCAGACAATCAGGAAAAATTTAGAGTAGAAAAGAGTTTCACCTCACTTTACACGTATAGACACAATTTCGAAAAAAGGGCCACTCTATATGGAAGTTATACCAAAGAACAGTGTCTCTAAGAAAAGACAGCAGGGCCTCCCTGGTGGTGCAGCAGGTAAGTGCTGCACTGTGGCGCAGTCGGCAGCTGCGGCGACACAAGTTCGACGCCTGGCCGGGGAGATTCCCACATGGCGCAGCAGACCTCTCCTGCCTCACCCAATGCTCCCCTCCGCAGTGTATTTCTGTCGATCTGCCTGTTCTGCTCCCCACTCTGTCTCTGGTGAACACTCTCACTGCCCCCACACCTCTGGCCTGTACCCCAGCTCGTATGCATAAATAAATAAATGTTTTTTAAAAAAAAGACAGGAGTTGATTTATTGATTGAACCATGTTAACAATTAGGTGAATTAATTGTAATTTTTAACTCACAAAATTTTAAAGAGTAGAAGGAGAAATTTCTCTCTGCTGGAGGAAAAAAGCCTGACTTCACAAATAGTTTGCTAAGACATCTGCTTAAACTTGTGTTACTCACCCAAGCATTTGTCTGAAAAAGAGTTTGGTCTTCTCTGGCCATGCTGCAAGATACTGGTAAGAAAAGCTGTTTGAACTTCCTCAAAATACTAACATTTAATACTCCTTAAGTTTCCAACAGGAAAAGAAGGTAAGTCAATATTTTCCCATGTTGATACATAATTGAATTAGAGTCTTACTTAACTTAATATATTGCCACCTGGGATAATACAACTACGAGTAGCACTCAATTTCAGGTCTGAATCAATTGTGTTTTCTCGCTGCAAGTCTGAGCGTGTGTTACAATGACTCCCAGAGGTACTGGGGAAAGAAAACTCTGGTCAGGGCAGTGCTTGGAACAAGCTTAGTTGGTTAGAGGAGGTGGAGGGTAAGAAACTAGGCTGTATTCACGCCGAGTGCACTGCACCAGAGTCATATTTGATATTACACATCCTCGAGATTAATGACGCTTACCTGGCTCAGGCGAAGTGGTACCCACACCCATCTAGACCAACTGATGTACAGCACATCTCCAGTTTTATGTACTGGACTAGGAGAGAAGTTGATTTCCAAATGTTCTGATGTGACTTCACTCATTCAGACTTAACTATCCTCAATCCTACTGGTGAGATTTTTTATGAAGAAGAGTTTACACTTCTGTTATTATCCAAGCCAATCCTCTGTGCCAATTTCCCCTGAGACCTTTAAATAAGTAAACCAAATGTGATTTATCCAGTGGTTAGCTGTGCCTGATCAATCCATCAGTCTCAACCTACTTTTGATTTGAGTTCATTCTAACTCCTCCATAAACCAACTTTTAAATCAAAAATGTTTTGCTCAAGTAACAAGCAGAAGCATCATAATTTTCTACAAATACCTTTGAAAGATTGAATCCAAAGAAGTCCAAGTATAAGGTTTTTTGGTTTTTGTTTTTACTTTTCCAAAACAATACAAATAAATAGCTAAGACATTGAGTAAACCCAGCAGGAGTTGATTTTAGAGTTCTTATGTTTCCAATACAATATCGCCAATAAAAGAAAAAAAAATGAAAAGAAAGAGTTAAGCAAATCTTCACTGAAAAACAAAACGTTCAACAGGAGGAGCATCAAGAGTTTTCCAAAGGAAAGAATTTAAATGTTGCTTAAATTTAAACTAAAAAAGTCCAGCGGTTATTCCTGAGGGACCCAGGGCTCACTGAGGGCTGGCCTGCCTGTCTCTAGCCATTTAACCAGATTTTGCTAGCATCTTCCATTCTCAGCCTTCTGCATCTCCTAGAGCCAGTTGAATCTGCCAAAGGGAACATTAGAAGAAAATGCAATGAAGTTGCAAATTGAGAGGTGGGTCTTGCCTTCTTTATGCTGTGAAACTCATTAAAGATATATCTTACATTTTTAATAGGAAAAAAAGGTGCCTTGAAATAACCTTTATTTTCAATACCCAAACTGGCTAAGCATATTGATCCTGGGACTCTGTTGTTACCCCATCTTTAACCAAAGGTGTTCCCTTGGTACTCAGAAATCTTAGATATTCTTTCAATATGGAGTCACTCTTTGCTCACAGATAATCAGTGAGTGGCCCACTGAATGCCAGGTGTGATCGTCTAACACTGAACAGGTTTGTCCAAAACAGGTGGGAGGCATTTAGGACTCACGGTACTAGAAACCCCTCTTTGGTTTGAAAAATACAACAATAGCCACAGAGACAAATTGGTCTTTAATGTTTTAGAGAATATGAGTGTTTCACGAATTTCCTACCCAACAAGACTAAAAGAACAAAGTAATAACTGTTACATTGTTGATTCCTAACTCACTGTAACCTGCTTTTCCCACACAACTTTACCTGGCCTTCACCTCCCTCTTAGCATGGTAAGGAAGTGGGGCCAGAGGCATACTTCAGTGGATAACTACTTATCACAGTTTATTGCTTATAACTGCCTGAATCCGATCACGCTATACCCAAACTTTACCTCGCAGCAAATTTTTACCTTATTTGCTGAACTGCATTTTAGTTTATTTCCATCTGCCCCCTGGATCTTTCCTCAGAACCGTTCTACAAAGCTATCTCCATGCCTTTGGCAATGATCTTCAAGTTCACTGCTGGAATAATATAAAACCCAATGATTTTTTTAAGGGAAATTTAAATTGATTGAAGGAGTTCCATAACATGATAATTAGGGAATAAATGCTAATGAATCATAAGAAAATAAGGTTTTTATAAATGTTTCTCTTCATGAGTAAAGAAACCAATTTTCTCAACAATTTAAGTTGGGAAAAACCATAGTATAAAAGATGAAGCACTTAGTACTTTGGAAGGTACTTTTCTTTCACATGGGTACAATATAGACCAGGCAAAATTTGACCTCTGTGACTTCAACAGTTTGGTTAGTGTCTGACACCTCCGTTTTCATCTGCTAAATAGGAGAAATTAAAAAATACTTCACAAGATTGTTGTGGCAATTAAATGAGACAATGCAGTCAAAGCCCTTAAAAGAACACCTAAGAGATACTACATGTTCAATAAAAGTCAGCTATTAACTGAAAATGTCGCATTGACAACTCTATCTGAAAAAGCCAAAAATTAAAGCCTGGGCTTCTTTTCCTAGTTCTGGGGTCCACAGCCATAGCCTTTGTGCCCAGAAGCAAGCAGAAAAGTGCCAAGTAATACCTCACACAGTGTAACGCCAGTTTGGCTTAAATGGAGGCTCAGGTCAAATTTGCTTCCAACTTTCATGGATTAGTACTAATTGTCCCAGGGTGTAAGCCTAATTTTGTCTATCAATAAATTACTGGTTCACATTTTTTGATGTGTCCTCAAAGGCAATTCTGACCAACATTCTTCCAGATGGGTTATTCCAAATACAATTTGTAAAATGGGGAGAGAATATAATACTTAGTCCTTAGAAAGAGAATTCCCAACAAGATTATAAAATGCTTGATTAAGCACTAGATTAGGTGATAGTTAATACTCTAACACCAGATACAGTATTTTCCAAGCAGGTAAATACACAGGAAAGCTGCTTATTCCCCTGGACCTTCTCACACACCCCACTCCTGCTCTCTGTTTCTAGCACTCTCTCTCCAGCCCTCCCACCACTGCTGATACCTAGCTTTGACCACAGTCAGAAGAGCAGGTTGGGGAGAGGATGGGCAAGACTGACAAGGAGACACTCCAAGCTCCTTTGAACGCCAGAGGAGCATGGCGACTCAGCGCACTCAGCTACAACCTCACACAGCCCCAGGGCCTGCAGAGAATTGCTGGGTGCTATATTTTTGCTTCATTGTGGAGTACAAGGTCAAATATCCCCTTCCTACCATAACTTCTGACCTACACACATGTGATAGATGATTTTAAATTGCCCCTGGGCTTCCCTGAGAATTCCAAATCGCTGGTGCGAGAGGGTCTGAGAGATCATGCCTCCTAGTACTGCTTAATTGGGGGACAGGAGAGAGGGAGGTGGCATTTGACAATATGGTGGAAGTCCTCGCCCTAGTTAATACTTGTACACACACACACACACACACACACACACACACACACACACACTCACGCACAAAACACTGGGGTCAAATCTCAAGTCTCCCAGAACCCCATCAACGATGATCCTGGACATGATGACGCCCCATCTCAATCATCTGACCTCGCTCACCCCGTATTTTAAATTAAAAAGGAAATAAACAACCCCCGAAACCCAGCAGTACTACAGTGGAATCACTGACTTGCTCGACAAAACACTTTTGGGATCCTACCTGGTGGTGCAAGGGGTTAAGTCACAGCACCATGAAGCTACCCACAGCCACTGCAGCACGAGTTCAATCCCCAGCCAGGGAGCTTCCCACAGGGCACAGCAGACCTCTCCTGCCTCTCCCACTGCTCCCCTCAGCAGTGTATTTCAGTCAATCCGCCTGTTCTGCTCCCCACTCTGTCTCTGGTGAATCCTCTCACCACCTCACACCTCTGGCCTACACCCCAGTTCTTGAACACATAAGTAAATAAATAAATCTTTAAAAACAAAATACACTTTTGGCAAGCTGAGGCCAAATCCCTCCATCTTCTGACTCCTAGTTAAAGGCTGGCTCCTTCCTGGTCTTCTGTTGTTGGTGGTAGAAGAGGCCATTTGCCTATTTTGTGGAGCTCTTAGATGGAAAATCAACGCAAACTTTGGTACATCATAAATATTTGCAAGTCATCCTTCTCCACAAAACTTTAACACTTGTCATTATGTGCATAGCCATGTCTACCCAAAAGAAAAATGAAGCAAACAGGCTTTGGGGTACAAAAATTCTTTGATTGTGTACTCAGATGTGTCTATATCAAACACTGCATTCCTACAGTCCGAACAAATTTTGACAAAATACTGACAGAGGCCAAGTTATTACAGCTTTTAGTCTCATCTCTCCCAAAGAGTTTAGAAATATTTTTTTCTCAGGGAAAAAAAACTGGATGTGGACATGTTTGGGGGGTTGGTTTTGTGTTTGGTTTTCCCAGGTGCCCCAAATTAAACTAACTCACACTTTCTGGCTATCACTCAAATGGAGTTGACTTAGCTACTGCTTTCCCAGATCCTTCTGAAAACTAAAGGATTTTGTTCTGGCATTTTAATCAGTGATTAACTACTCCCTTCTTTTTCCTGCTGAGTTAAGTAAAAGATCCATATGCCGGGTGTTGTAGAGAATTTGTTAGGCTGTAGATCATAGCTATGGTGCAAGACAAGATGTGTCTCAAGGGAGCTAATGAAGCCATAAGGAATGTAAAGAGTCACCGGGTTAAAGCCACATTAGGACAGCTGTGAGGTTAATGAGGGCCCTGCTTGGGAGAGGAGGTCACTATATAGAAAAATATGAACCGGTCTTTATTGGATTGATCCCATGTCCTCGGAAAGTTAATGGGCCATCTTTAGTCTCCTCTGACACGCCTCACGCCAGATGTGAACGCGGGCACTGCACGACCGCCCAGGCCAAGGAAAGGGATTCTGTCTCCCAGCCTCGTTTTTTAGCAAAGGCAGGGACGAGGCAGAGCTACACTGCACACTTGCAGAGCCCCATCATTCTCTTTGTTTGATTTCTCTAAAGTAAATGTTTATTTTTTGACTCTGCCTCCAAGATGATCTATCTTAAGAACAGGTCAGTAGGTGGGCCAGTGAAGAGAGGGTCCAAATTCTGGAATAAAGTGGGCACCCCATAAAGGTTTGCTGAAAGAATGGGTCTGAACTTTGTATTTCAACCAGGTGATCACAGAATTATAACAAAAGCAAAAGAGATTTAATACATGTAACAGCATCAACATTGTGCTATAATGTTATAATGTAATGCTTTACCATGTCGTATATTGTGCAATGGTGTAATATGTGTACTATATATGTGTGTCTACATAGTACATAATATATATTATAAGTGTTATATACAAAATATATATATTATATATAGTATATAATATATATATATTCGTGTATAATAAAATAAATATTGGGGCTTCCCTGGTGGTACAAGGGGTTAAGTCTCAGCACTATGAAGCTATCTGCAACCACTGCAGTATGAGTTCGATCCCCAGCCAGGGAGCTTCCCATACAGTGCAGCAGCCCTCTCCTGCCTTGCCTGTTGCTCCCCTCAGCAGTGTATTTCAGTAGATCCATCTGTTCTGCTCCCCACTCTGTCTCTGGTGAATCCTCTCATTCTCCCCTGACTCCTCGCACCTCTGGCCTACACCCCAGCTCATGTGCATAATTTAATCTTAAAAAAAGAAAGAAAGAAAGAAATACAATGAGGGCCTCCCTGGTGGCGCAACGGGTTAAGTCTCCACCCTATGCAGCTATCAGCAGCCACTGCAGCACGAGTTCGATCCCTGGCCAGGGAGCGGACACACAGGGCACAGCAGACCTCTCCTGTCTTGCCCGCTGCTCCCCTCAGCAGTGTACTTCAGTGGATCTGCCCATTCTGCTCCCCACTCTGTCTCTGGTGAATCCTCTCGCCACCCACACCTCTGGCCTACACCCCAACTCTTGTATGCATAAATAAATAATCTTAAAATAATAAATAAAATAAAACATATATTATATACTAATACAGTATTTAGTATTTACATAGACATATATAATAACACAGTATTTATATAGACATATTATCATGGTAGTGGCTAGTGGTAGTGATTGCTGGAGGACACTGCACCCCAACATAATACAGAGAGAGCCCACAGTTCCAATATGAGACACCTGCGCTCTAAGTCTCTCTGTGACTCCTCACGCCCACCCACCTCCAGCTTACACAATCAGCTGCCTACATTCCATCTCTGAATAACCTTTGGCATCGCCCTTCCTTCCCATGCCCACCACCACGGACCTATTTCATGCCCACAGCTGCCACTGCCTGCCACACCCATGCCACCCCCAGCCTGAAGCCCAGGTGCTCCACAGGACTCCACAGCCTGGATTTCCGGCCATTTTCCTTCCAGCCACCCCACCACTCCCACTCTCCAGCAACACTGGGCATTACTGTTCCTGCAGTAGGACTGGAGGGAAATGAAAGGTCACCTGATGCGTGACTCATGATTCTCGGGTTTTGCTCCTATTTTTCCCCCTTATTGCTGTACTCTCCCCACCCTCACCCAGTGACTAGTTAGTTCATCTGAAATCTGCCTTCTCCATGAGCCTCTCTTGTTTACCCCACAAGATCTCATCTTTTCCTCTTCTAAACTCCTCCCCGCTCCTTTTCTTCCTTCCTCCCTCCCTCTCCCTCCGTCTGTCTGTCTCTCTCTTCTCTGACAGCACTTAACACACCTACTTTGTTTTTTTAATGATCTGTGTGTTTCATTTACTATCCATATTACACTGCCGTTCCTTGATCAACTGGTTGTAATTCATCTTAGCATTCCTTCACTTTCCCAGCACTCTGATGACCGTATGGAAGTCAAGTGTAATAAAACAATTTCTCGGACTAGTCTCTGTAGCCTGGAAAAGACTGTTTCTGTAAAATTCTGTAATCGGAGAAGTAATTAGCTGCAGCAGAGAAAGCTCGTTAATCAATCTGGAGACCGTATCAACTGACAAGTCCACTGCTGAGTCTCCAGCCTTACTGTGGCTAAGAGAGTCAAGTATCTGGATACAGACACAACAGCACTTCCAGATAAGTCACCTAACTGTGGGAGCAGGAGGAGGTCCAGGGGACCCCAAGGCATTTGTATTCTTTCAAAGAATGTTTTACTACCTAAATGGAAAAGCTCATCATTAATGGCAAAAACATTATTCTGTTACTTGCGCAGAAACATATTATACCAAGATAGCCATTTGCCAGAGGCGCAGGGAATTTCTAAGCGTTCAAAAGATAGTTCAAATGTTTTTTGTTATAAAATACTTTGTTGAAGTGATTACAGATTATAAAGTTATCGAAGTAAAAATGTACCGCCTACACCTTTGCTCATCTTCATCGCTTCAAGGCCATAGAAGTATATGACCTTTCTCTCCACAAATTATCCCATCACTTCCTAGTTACGGGGCTTTCAGCAGTGACTTAAACAGTCTGAGTCTCAGTCTCCTCATCGATACATTGGGAATAGAAATATTACTGACCTAGGGTTTTCATGATGTTTAGCTGTCTTAATTCATGTAAAGCACTTAGAGAAGTCCCTGGCACAGAGGAAGCACTCACATTTTCTTTTCTATTATCTTATAGCCCCACAAGTCCATGTAATGCCAGGTACATAATAAGGAATCATGGAATGCTGAATGAATGAATTGAAACACTACTGTGTGTTATCTCTGAGAAAATCATATTCTCCCAGTAATGGTAACCAAAGACTACAGTAAGAAGGTACATTTTCATAAATATCAAAAAATATCTATACTAGGAATAAGGAATAAGAAGAAGGCAAATCAGATAGAGGACATTTTAAAATTGACACATACATCATCTTGGAAGAAAAGAAACTAAACATATCCACCCTAGCAATAAATTTAATTGGACTTACCACCTATTAAGAGGGGAGAAAATGTGGCTAAGAAAGTTAAACAAACCTGAAAACAACCAGCATGGGTAAAACAAAAGAGATTGGTGGAGAGGGCGGCATAGCGGCTGAAACACTCAAATGCAAATAGAAAAAATGGAAGAAGTCATGATGTGGTTGGGAGAAGTATAAAAAAAAGGTGTTAATGGGCCTCCCTGGTGGTGCAGGGGGTTAAGTCTCAGCACTATGAAGCTATCAGCAGCCACTGCAGCACCAGTTAGATCCCCAGCCAGGGAGCTGCCCACATGGCACAGCAGACCTCTCCTATTTCACCAGCTGCTCCCCTCAGCAGTGTACTTCAGTCAATCTGCCTGTTCTGCTCCCCGCTCTGTCTCTGGTGAATCCTCCCACCTCCCACACCTCTGGCCTGCACCCAGCTTGTATGCATAAATAAATGAATCTTTAAAAGAAAGAAAAGGTGTTAGAAAGAAGGGGGAGTTTTATAATGCTAGAGACTAATTCATGACGAAGTGTCCTTCCTAACACATCTAAGTTCTTGGGTTAAATATGCTGCGATGAGAAGACGCTTTCTGTTCTCCCGTCTGGGCTTAAGCAGAATGGGAATGCCTGGACTCAGGTGTACCTGCACTCGCGCCTCGGTGAGCTTCGCCCTCTGTGCCAGCTCCTCGCGAGTGTAAATATCGGGGTAGTGGGTTCTCTCAAAAGCGCGTTCCAGTTCTTCCAGCTGCTCCGCGGTGAAGGTGGTTCTACTCCTGCGCTGCTTCCTCTTCAGGGGCAAGTCTGGTTCAGAGTCGATGTCAGAGCCTTCGTCTGACTGGGGTGCCGAGGCTAAAGGCGCAGGAGGAAAAGTCACGGTAAAGTGTGAATTGAAAGGCATGTTTAAGTCACAAGGATTCAAATTCCGATTTACAGTAATTCCCAATGTCTTCCCTCTGTTCAGGGTGACGTTATTAACTGGTATTTAATTTCTTCCCCTTCTCATTGCCAACCCACTCCCCCACCCCCAGGCAGAAATAATTGCTCTCTGTATCTGTCATTCTAGGCTCGTTTAAGATGAGCTTTTAGGAAATAGGGACAGGTTTCATGTCATTTGTGTGGTCCTCATCCTCAGTACTTAATGGATATTGCAGTGATACCCAATGAGTGAATCCCATTTAATCTGGTTCCTGATACATTCTCACCAACTTTGACACCAGGAAATCTGTTAACAAATGTGATCCTTTTAAAACCTACATTGAAATATTGACTTATTATATAAAAATTATTGGCAGGATTCTTGTAAACTTCTACACTCCATTGCTCCTATAAGATATAACATGTCTAGGGCCTCCCTGGTGGCGCAAGGGTTTAAGTCTCAGAACTATGAAGCTGTCCACAGCCACTGCAGCCAGAGTTCGATCCCCCACCAGGGAACATCCCACATGGCGCAGCAGACCACTCCTGCCTCGCCCGCTGCTCCCCTCAGCAGTGTACTTCAACGGATCTGCCTGTTCTGTTCCCCACTCTGTCTCTGGTGAATCCTCTCACCACCCCACACCTCTGGACTGCACCCCAGCTCTTGCATGCATGCATAAATAAATTTTTTTTAAAAAAAAATAGCATGTCTAAATTTAGTATCTCATTTCCAGATATTGAGAAATGCTTTTTAAAATTTTTGTACTGAAGTAACATAGCATTATAGCACTATGTACGTTTTAGGCAAGCATCATTACTAATCAACAAGTATAGCTACTATGCGAAGTTCACCACTAAAAGGCAAATGCTTTAAGGGCAGTTTAGATACTGTTAAGGCAACTCTCAAGAACATTCTCAAGAAGGTGAGGCATACTCTAGTAAAGGGTCCCTACACTAAACTTCAGAGTATGGATCTCCGGCAAAGGATTGCCAATTTGAGAAACCCAGTGCAAAATGAAAAGGTGAGGGTCGAGTGTTCAAAACTTATCATGTATCTCAAGGTAGTGACAGCAGAACATAGAACCAAGCACAGGACCCTTCGGCATGGGACCCTGGTGACTGCAAGGACCCGTGGCTAGGAGCCAGTCCTCCCCACCAAAGCTTAAATTTGTAGGAATATGCATCAGGGAAGGAAACCTTCCAAATGCGGTGTGTAGGTACCTACGGACGAGAAGGAGGCCTGGGAATTAGACAAGAACTGCATTATTCATACAAACTGGCCCTGTGAGTTGTGACGGTAGCAGGGCAACTGCTGGCTTACTGGGGCTCTGAGGTTTGAGGGAGCACCAGACCCGGGGCTCTGGCAGGAGAACAGTCCTCTCCCAGAGGCCCTGGTCAGTAGAAGGCCCTCGTAGGGCTCTCAGGTGCCAGCGCCTAAGCAACCTTGCTCCTGCATGCATGCAGGGGCGCTCAGAACATTTTCCCAAATAGCTAAGGAATCCTCTGGGGAAGCGGCAGAGGTGTGCTGC
The DNA here is from genome assembly GCA_004024925.1 of Scalopus aquaticus. Classification (NCBI taxonomy): domain Eukaryota; kingdom Metazoa; phylum Chordata; class Mammalia; order Eulipotyphla; family Talpidae; genus Scalopus; species Scalopus aquaticus. Next base: position 141,445 of record PVIJ01001326.1, read on the forward strand.
CCATAAATGAGGAAGGAAAGGCAGAAAATTGTAAATTATTAATGTCAATGTTAAGGTAACTCCTTTGGACCCCGAGGCTGGTAGGACCCAGGGAAATGCAGGTGGCGCTAGAAGCAATGTTAAAATGCCGTGTGCCCATGCCTCCATCTTATGCTCCAACTCTGCCATATAGAAATCTTAAATTTCACTCTATTTCAGTATAAATTAAAAACTGTCCCAAAAGGTGCACATCCAAAATAACCCATAAGTATGATTTTCGGTTTCTTAATATTTTAATACTTCTACAATTTATTTTCATTCAAACACTATGAAATTGAGTGAATTAATAATATATAGGACAAATTAAAGAAAACAAATACTTGTGCACAAGAGGGAACTGTAATATATAATGCACCTACTGTATGTGAGCCATTATGCTTAGCTTTTCAATTATGTTATCTAATTTAATATAAAATGGTCTAATCTAATATAAGAATATTTTAGGATGTTTTAGTATAAACTTAAAAAGAAAAAGAGAATTTCTTTAGCTATGGGAGAAATGTCTTGCATTGCATCATGTGTATATTCATTTGACAAACATGAGCTAAATTAAATAAGCAGAGATTTGTGCATAATGAGAGGGCAGTGGCCCTCAAACTTTTGGAGCATCAGAAAAGCTTGATAAAGCACAGACAACTGTCCCCTCTTCTGGGACTTCTGATTTTTCTGATTTCCTAAGTCTGGATGGGCTTTGAGAAGTTGCATTTCTAACACACTCCCAGGTGATTATTGCTGATTTTTTCTGATATTAGCTGACACTTTGAAAACCACCCACTACAATAGTCCCGAGTTATTCTTTTCTCTCTCAAAACTCCCAAGAACGTGAACTATTTCCTTCTACATTTATCAAAAAATTCCTTCTATATATTTTCTTAATTATAAATAATTATTAATTATTCCTCCCTAGGAAACAAATCACTTTTTCCCCAAAGAAGACAATAAATTTCCATAAAATATTTTCCTTCCATGCCCATAGTTTCTGTTGCCCTGACATTTCTGTGTAGTGTGAATTTAGGTAAAAAACTCAATAGTATTTCAGGATAAGCAGAAGTGCTCTCTGCCTGTGAGAACTTTAAATCTCTGCTTGCACATTCTATTACTGTGAACCTTGGGGCCAGAGTAGGTGGAAATTTTCATGTTTCCTTTGGGAGTCTCCTGGGTTATTAAATCCTCCCAAGTAAATATGATGTGCCATGCACTGTCAGGTCAATTCATCAAACTCATCTCTGGTTTCTGAAGAAAAAAGAGCTGCTTCGATTTACAAGTACCAGTGAGAGTTAATGCTGAGGGTCAAGACCACTAGGTTTCACCTTGACAATCAACATTCCCCAGAATGTAAACTCTATGAGCTCAAAGCCCTTCTCTAGCTTGTTCACTGCTAGAACCCTTGGAACATAAAAAGTGCTCCATCCACATGTTGACTGAATAGAAATGCCAAATAATTTAAGTTTGGAACTGCCTGCCACCATTTTACATCTCTACAATGGAAATTCTGTACTAGGTCTCCATACCCACCCACACCAGCTGAGGTGGGGTGGGGGGAGGCTGCCAATCATTCAAAAATTATTTGGAAACTTTTGTGAATATTTTGCATTTTGATTGTGACTTATTTTTAAAAAATGAAGAACCAACAACTAGTTGTTTTTGCTCTAATTAGAAAAAACCTCGATACGGCAATTTTTCAAAAGACATGAAAGAAATGATATGTCTCATTTTATGCTGGAAAATTATCTAAGCCAACTGATCATTGTTGGCAATATAGAGCCACAATCTTACAAAAGTTAATTCTAACTTTCCCCCATCTGTAAACTCCAGAAGGATGTGGGCTTTAAAATATGTTAAGTCAGCAACCCAAAGTTTAATCTGCCAGCTAGGAATTACTAGCTATTTCTAAAGATGGAAATACTACTATTTCTTACATCATTCAATAGAAACAAAATTCACTATTTACATAGACCATAATTCACAATAATGTCCTGAATTTGAATCATTTGGATTTAACCAAAACACATCTAAAACTTAAATCTCATTTTAATAGTACAAACACAATCACTTCGTTGAAAGTTCACTTAAGATACTAGAACAAATTAGACACTAGATACAAAGACTCTAATCTTGCTAAATATTTTACCAAAATGAAAACAAGGATTTTTTTTCCAGCAGCTCAGGAGAATTTGGTTTTTTTTTCCTATGCAAAGTATCTAATGCTATAACTCAGAAATTGCAAGCAGCATTAGTAATACAGTTATCTAAATGAGTTAGTAAATTGTCAAAGTGCAGCAACTAGACTAAATATAATCTCTTCAGTAATATAATCTCTTTGGACTATTTCTACTTTCCAAACTTCATATTAAGAGGAGATTTTCAATAGCATTTAAGGTACTCAATCTTATTCTATATGTGTCTTCACAAACTTTGCTATATTGCTCATTAAAAAGAGATATTGCCCCCAATTTGAAATTCTGGAATAGCTTGCATAAGAAGATTCATATAATACATTATACAAGTGGAAATTTTATTGCTTTAAATTGCATAAAAATTCTTCCCAATTATTCCCAATCCATAGTCTTATCAGATTTTACTCTATTTTCAAAACCCCTTCATAATCTGTGATTTACATGTTAATTTAACTCAATGCCACCAATGAACCTGGAGCAAACCTTACCAAGAAGATGAGGCTTTTCTCCCTTCTTCATGAAACTACAAGAAAATTTGTGTACTTACCCCATTGTACAGAAAAATGAAAATGAGACTTAGAAGGTTACTCAAGTCACACAGTTAGAGAAACTAAGATTTGGCCCAGGTTTATGAGACTTCAGAAGACAAGCAGTCTTTCAATATATTTTATCCTAGAGTGTCCTAAGTGTAGAGTTCCTTTATCACACACACAGAGTTCTTTTGAAGAGGGTTATTAGAAACAAATCAAAATGGGAATTCTAGTATAAATCATTTTCATTGATTAACACTATTTATTTCATTTGTCCCAAATTTTCAAAAATTTCCTAGAATCAAATTAAATTTACAGAAATACAAGAAGTCTGGTTAATACTAAATAGCCAATCAAACAAATTTTTCAATTCAATTCAATTTAGTAAACATTTATTCAATGCTTTATATTGTAAAGGTACAATACTACTCAAGCCCTAAGCAATGAGTTAATTTGCCATAATATTGAATGGTTTTAGGAAATAGTCTAACCATTAGCAGTTTCCATTAAGACTCACTACAGACTCTCAGTGCTAGGATCCACAGTCAATCTGGAACATTCTATGCTCATTTCATATCTTCACTAAAGCCTTCCCTTTTGGTATTAACGACATTTAAGTAAAAAGATACCAAGAGCTGTAAAATAACCTCAAATTATTTTTAGACAGATTTACAACAATAAATTATTTGCAAGAGGTTATTCAGTGGAAACCCCAATGTAATCCTAAGAAAATGTCACCTTTCACCCGGCGACTGAGTGATTCAACCCTGTGGCTGTTAAGAAAGCTCTTTTTTTTTTTCTTTTTCTATATCAAACTAACGTTAGCTCTTAGGAGACAGATTTTAGTTATCCCAATAATTTCACATTAACTCCCAAGATTAACCTTGGGAAAATGGATATTGTCAATTAAAAGGGGGGGGTGGTGGTTGGATCAACGATAGGCAACAAGCATACTCCCAAGGATTACAAATTCTTCCTTAGGAAACAAATCAAACTGGGAGGAGAAGGCAGAAGTATTACCACCAGCGGACCAACCATGAAGTTTAATTAAAGAAGGAATTACAGAATTAGAGTACGTCTTTGTCAGTTAACCCCTGTGACCTCTGCTGTAGCCTCAGGAAACATTTCATCCTAGTTAACGCTATTATACATGAGATATTACCTCAATTTTATAGGGATTTAGTCACATGGAATTCTGTAATTATTAGTTTCCAGGCCAATATAACTCAGAGATGGGAGACAGGCAAAAAATGGAGAAACAAAATAATTCACAGGCATGAATTTGGCACACTTTCTACTCAGCAAGACGTTTCATTTGAATAATTAAAGAATCTAAACATGACAGCCATTGAAACCCTATGTTTGCCCGAGATCGAATACAATGCGATTTACAGGCTCGGGAGGAGGTGTGGGGGGCGGGGAGGTCGCTGAGCTTGGAAGCCCAACTTCCTTGGTCCTCGGAGGACCACCTCCGACCAAATCAGAGGCTCTTTTCTCTGAACCCATCTTTCTCAGCTAGACCTGTCAGCGTTCTTACTCCAAGCTGGGCTACACAGACAAAAGAACGCGATAAAACTTGGAACCATTCCTGAGAGTTACGTGAGGGCAGGTCAGCCGGCGTGATCCGGGTACTTCACAGGTACACTCCCTGTGGCCTCTACCCCGCCGACTTAATTTGATGCACCTACTTGGCTCATGGCAGAAGGTTCCCGTGTTTGTGAGTTTTGCCATTCACCGTGAAGGCTACAATGGGACAACTAACTGTTTTCTGATCTCAAGTAGCCCCTTTACAGCGAGAGATGTGAATGACCTCTCTCGTGTTTACTCGGGTGAAAGCCAGGAGGAATGAAGCAAGACTGATATTCCCTCACAGACCCGGAGTAAATGACAAATGACATTTTCCCTTTGTGATCTTTGGGATTTTTGTTGACTTATTTGGAGGCTTTTGTTGGATCCCAAGAAATGGCCTGTGGCTGAGGCCTATTCTACCGATTTCCACGCTCCATCTGTGGAATCCATCAACGGGGCATTTACCCTCATTCAGGGCTCTGACACCTGCCTGGCAGGGAGCAGCAGACACAAAGAAAGCCGGGGTGGATGAGAATGGGGAGGTTGGAGGGTTTTTTTTTTTGCAGAGGAGAGAGGAGGGGGAGAGGTTGAAATGGATGCACAGTAGGGGTTAATCCAAGCCAGTCGAAAGACTTCAGCACCTGGAAGCTTCTCTTCCACATGAATTCACAAGCCAAGAAGTAATCGGCCACATTATTTTTCTAAGCGTGTTTAAATTGTATATATGGCAGAAAAGAAAAGAGAGACACCACAGCAGGCAACAAGCCAAGGAAGATCCTAACGCGGATCTAGGATGTGTATATAACCTATCAAGCAATAAATGGAACTTTCCAGAATCCCTCGCCCAGAACTAGGATTTGAGTCACTGTTATTTTGTTTGGGGATAAACTAGGAAAGATGGTTTATAAACTAATCCCGGTCTTGGCAGGGTGGTGGAGTCTATGTAGTTTTTATTGCCTCTACATCTTCCCCCAATGTATCAGCCCAAGAATCTTTATCGAGTGCAGAAACAGAAGGACCATTTACGGCAAGGATATTCTGGGGCTTCCCGAGGAAAAGTTTCTTAAAAGAACACCAAATCTAATGAAGACCCTCCAGCCATTTACCTACTCTGGTTCCGGCCCAGCAGTCCCCAGTGGGGGCAGGAGAAATGTAACGCTACTCCCCTCCCCTCTGACCCAAGTTCTTCCCTCGGAAGCCGCCTTCTCACAGCACGGGGTCATTAGAAGGAAAATAAGCTCCTGCCAGGTTGGTGCTAATCAAAATAGCACAAATAAACCCTGACACTCAACAACTCCCCGAGTGCCCGCTGCCCCGGGAGGAGAGTACAGATTGCTTATGAATATGAGCGGCCGCGGGGCAGTCGAGGAGGCCCGCGTGAGCTGCGTGCTTGCCCCAGAGTTATTTTCAACGCACAACCTGGACCGTTGGGTGTTTGTTTAAGATAAGGGCACACAAACCGAGAAAACGGGCTCGCCACGTCGCCTCCGAGGTGCCGAGCGGTGCGGCCGGAAGCCCCCGGGTCTCCTGAGGTCCCGGTAACTGAATTTCAGGTGCGCGGGATTCCTCACCGCGCTGCAGCCGAAACCTTACTCTGGATGGAGTTCTCTCCCGGCAGCCTCCACCTTTCCTTCAGTCACTTAAAAGGCCTCCTTTGTGACAAGGAAGCTAGAACGAAAGGCTTACTTCTCCTTCGTTCATTACAGCCCTGCTCGTGATTATTTTTAGTAGCTGTATTCACTGGAGTTTTAAGTAAAAACACGCTGCGCCCCCTCCCCCTGACACAAGCAACGTTTTGCTTCAGGGAACCACAGAATCCCCACCCAACTATCTGTTTCGGCACCTCCTTCCGGGGGCTTCCAGTGAAGGAGGAATCAAGACTGCGTTAGAACCCTGAGGCTGAGCCAAATTAACCCAGTGGCTTCTTAAACCCTTTGTTGTAAGAATTCCTTCTACAACCTGAGAGTCTCTCATCAAGCAAAGATGAAGTTACTCTTCCATACCCCACCCCTGCCAGTGATTTCTAGTTGCGATTTTTTAATGGCTTTTTTAAACTCCATGGTAACCACCACCGGGGCATTTCAATGAGAAAAAGGCAGAAAAGCCCCAAGAAAATGTGTTGCTATTCAATTAGGATACTGATTAGTTAACTAATTAATCAGCTAACAGCTTTCTAAGAATAGTCTCCGGTGATAAGAACTTTCTCCCCCCTCTAGAGCTTAAAAGTCAGTCATAATTAAAATTAAGAACCAGACTCTCCGGGTTCCACCTCCTGTGATTCTCTAACTAGTGTGCCGTGTTCTCGCTTACTGGGACTGGGGTGCATGGAGCAGAGAAAGGTAATTCACACACTGAAGGGGAACAGGAAAACAGTAGTTTTTCTGAAAGGAAAAGGGCCAAGTGACTTTTATTTACAATTGCCAAGACAGAGGCCATTATTGACCAGATGGGCCACACTTGCCCTCTCTTATCACAGGCTGGCCATCATGTCCTTTGGGAGCTGTTAATGAACTGGGTAATTGAGCTGCTGACATGTGTTACCAAAACAAAACAATAGGAAGAAGAGACAAATGAACATTTTATTTGCCAATCAGAGTAGCTTCAGCTTTTCACAGAGCTGCAGCTAAGTAACTGAATACATAAAGCAGAGCATTAGAGCAAGCAGATGCAGACACAATAATAGTTAACTGACAGCTTATGGCCCATCTGTGCTTAACATTTTGTTAAAGAAATTACTTGACTTGCTAAAGAGACCAATCATACAGCTGCCCCAAGTGGTGCATTATAAGAGATAAATCATTAGCTAAACTGTTTCATGCTTAAAATGACAATGCTTATTAACAGTTATGTTGGGACATTTTGTCAGCACAGCTTGACACAGTTATTACTTACTAAAAGTGTGACAACTCATAGATATTCAATGGGATGGAGTTAGGAAGAAAATCAGAACTCTGCAAACAATGTGAATGAACAATGGGCATTTTTAATCTATCCAGATTAAATATGCATTTCTCAGCCGTTACGAATGAAAAAAACAAACTGTGAACAGAACATAGATCTTGTTCCATGGAGCCGCCATAGACCTTTCTTCCCTGCACACCTTGTTTATTCACATTTGTAGGATAATAGAAATGCTCTCATTCTGGATTGATGACCATGACCATTAATTTCATCATTGTCATCGGAACATCGGAAATAAGGAAATAAACAGCTTAAGAAACAATTGCGTCTGGCTACTTCACTTTCCCAAACATACTCACCTTCCTCCTTTGGAAAAATATTTCTTTAAGACGGAAAGAAAAACCATGTTGCAAAAGACTCTTTATAAGGAGGTTTTGCTGATGTTTTTGTTACTGCATCTGAATTAAAACCACATTTCTTGGTGCATGTAGGACTCATCCACTGCCATGTAGAACAACTTGCCTCTGAAATCATTTCTATGTAAACTGATTAACTAGAGGCTGAACATGGATCTCTCAAAGCCCTTCTTGTGAGGGTTCCTTCACCATTCTGGGCAAAAGCAACTCACTAATAGCGATGGTGATCTAAGAAAAGCAGCTATTCACGACTCACTGATGACTTGCTGGAGCCAGTCCCTGCTTCCTGTGTCCTTAATGTGCATTTTCTTTCTTCTTCACCAAACTCTATTAGGAAGGGGACCTTCATGCCCATCTCACTATGAAGCAATAAATGAGGTGTAGAAAGCCATGTAACCTACCTGATCCATGAGAACTCTGAGAAACTACCCAAATAAAAGATATCAAATATAAGGTCCTATTAGCATTGCCATTTGAGGAGTAGGACTAGTGTGACTTAGAAGAAAAACTGTGGCCAATCTGGTAGCATTGTCTTCTTCCTGGTCTACGGTGCCAGGACTCAAATGTCATCGACAATCTTTCACAGTTGTGAAAACATGGTCATAAAGGAGGTGGGATACTTTGAGAGGTGGTTGTTGTATGTGAAATGATGTGACGTCCAGTTACTAAGACGGGATTCTGGCTGTGAAACATGAACTGTCCTCGTATTGACAGAGCTTTAAATAAGACTCAGTCGACACAATTGACAAAGAACCTTCCCTTCACCTTTATTTTCCACTTGCAAATAGTTTGCCTATTGTGTACATCAGTCATGTTAAAGTCACCAAATAAACTAAGGTGCAATATATAAAGAGCCAACGAGTTACACAGAGAGCTTTTCAGGGGGTGGAAAACAAAGAATGCCTTTGCCACCCTTATTAAGACAACCCAAAGATGCACAAAACCTAAACAGCATTATCCACAACTGACCTTTGCCAGGATTAGCATGACGGGATATGTTTGGTAAATAGAAGAAAGGCAGATTTAAGAAGAAAGTTAAATACTATTTTTTTGTGTGCCAGAAACATGTCTAAGGAGGTAAGAAGATCAATGACTAAGAGGCCTGAGAAGCCAGGACAGAGTATTTATAGAATTGCCGAATCATGGGAAGAGACTCTAGCCCAATACCAGGCATTTTACAGCAAAAGAAAGCAGGAGAAAGCACATAGGATTGGCCCAAATCGTACAGCCCTCAACAAACTAATTGAATGCCCAAGACGTGGCTGCTGTTGTTCCTGGCACCAGGGATACAAATATGAATCATACATACATGTATGGAATTCCATACATGTATGGAGCTAAAACTCAGAAAGGACAACTTAAATCACCAGACTCTAACTCCAGTGCTCTTTCCACAGGTGAGTATAGAGAGAAGCTAGTTCAGCCATGCCCTGCAGCACCAGGAAGATTAAACAGTGTCACAAGGCTGAAAACCCCAGATATACCGTTTACTAAATAACAGAACCACAGAGCCCCTGACACATAGATCAAATTAATTCATAAATACTTTTACCAGCATTTCAAGATTGTTTCTGTGATTTCCATTTTCTTTTGGGTTCCATAAGGAAGAAAAGGACCAGTACAGAAAGCTTGTTTTGAAGATCCGAATCTTATCTGGATCAATTATATTGCTTGTTGGAAGATAGAAAGAGGTAATAACTGAACAAAAATGAAAGTAGAAGCTCTTCCTGGAGGCAACGAAGAAAGGTGACCCTAATTCTTGCTGACAAATGAGTAACAACATTAAGGTCATCACCAGAAATCATTTCTGAGACACCTACTCTGAGAAGTACTTTTTGCTAGAAGTGGGGCAGGAAGGAATGTTGAATAAGAAGAGAGTACAACTTCTCACCCTTGTCCTGCAAAGGTGAGAGGCGCAGGTCTGAAGTTTGGTTTTCAGATTAGAGTCATGTCCATGCAGAACCCCAGAGGAAATTGGCAAAGTGTTGAGATGACTAAGTGGATAATGTGAATGATCTATCACTGTGCTTATAGGCAGGGATAATTGCTACTTGAAGTCTTGCTTTGCTCTCTGTGTCTAAGCAATAGTCTCCATTAAACTCGGAAGAGACACCAAAGGTTTGGACAAATGAAGCTAAGTGTAAGAGAAGACCTCTAGCTCTAGAAACACACCAATCTATTTCCAGTGCTCACTTGGCCTCTGATTGGGGCAGGCTGCTTAGCCCTCTGCACCACTTTTTTAAATCAGGGAAATATGGGTTAAAACACATAATTCAAATGATAGTTTTAAAATTAACCTTTATAAAGCACAGCACAGTTCACGACACACAATAGTTTCCTTAGCAAAAGTAACCCTTCTGCATCCCTTCCCCTTCATGTTATCCAGCTCTATCAGAAATAAAGGAATAGCATGAGAAAAATGTTCTCTGTATTCCAAGACTGAGAAAAATGATCACCAAAACCATAAAGATGTCTAGAGAAGTTCCTGAATTGACGAAGTAAGAGCATTGTCCAATCTCTCATCCATCTTCTATTCTGAAGATCCGGCCCAAAATCAGCCAGCATATATGTTTCCACTTGAAAGGATATTCAGTTCTTGCTCCATACCTCATTCCTTTAAAAATCCAAAAGGTTGGCTAAAGCTACTCTACTCCTCCTGGCCCAGAACATGAGTCTGTGCTGTGGGATCAATGATTAAGGTAGCCATGAAAGTAAATAAATTCTGTTCTCCCAAATACCTCAAGGCCTAAACAAGAAGACTGAGTTGAACAAAAAATCAGGCAACCAGCCTAAAAGAAATTAAGTATAATTGGCTGCTCCTTTATGCCAACATTCATTTTGGTTTCCATCAGTAAAACTTTTAAATGTGTTTGCTGGGGGCAAATTCTTGTCTTCTTTTATATCTAGTAATATATATCTATATAGACAAAATGAAGTTTAGTTTTGAACAATTCACTAGCTGATCATTTTAGTGGTCTCAGTCAATGTGAATTGGTCAAACACCAACTCTAAAAAAAAATCAAGAATTTCTTCTATAGCAGGCGTCTACCTGGACTGCTGACAACGCCTTGCCTCCCCACAATCTTGTGAAATATTTCCTTTCTAACAAAGAAAAGCAATAATGTAATGAATGGCTTGAGTCTGTGGTTGACACCAGTATCTGAAAGACTCTAGTGACAAGATTTCATGAGTTAGAAAGCCCCACTCTAAGCAACTAGAGTGTAGTGTGAGGTCTGAAAAATGGATACTGTTCCTTGGCAACTTTGAATAAATCACGGACCCTCTTAGATACAGACCAAAGATAGTCCTTTCCACCCATGCCAGCTGGTGATTTTAACTGGGACTCACACTCCATCGATAAATCAGGACAAATGCCAACGTTTAAAGAACATGTTACCGGGCCTCCCTGCAGGCGCAGGGTGTTAAGTGCTGCGCTGTGGAGCTGTTGGCAGCGGCGATGCGAGTTCGACGCCCAGCCAGGGAGATTCCCACATGGCGCAGCAGACCTCTCCTGCCTCGCCCACTGCTCCCCGCAGCAGTATATTTCCATGGATCTGCCTGTCCTGCTCCCCACTCTGTCTCTGGTGAACCCCCTCGCCGCCCCACGCCTCTGGCCTGTACCCCAGCTTGTATGCATAAATAAACAAATCTTTAAAAAAAAACAACAAAGAACATGTTGCCAATTCAGTTCAAACACAAGCCCTCCTCTTCACCACCCAGTCATAAGTACATCCCTAAGAGTTTCTTGGGCAAAATGTGCTATATTTTTATTTTGTGTGTGTTTTTGTTTTTACATTATAAAAATACATTACATTATAAAACAGACATGTCTAAAAATAGCAATAGTCCCAGAATCCAAATCAATTCTTACTGCTTTTCAATGAGAGATTTCCATTCTATGGAAGAATGCATAGGTAGGTACAGCAATGGAAAGATACAGACAGATCAAACTCTTTTATTGTGTTTCTTTCCATTCTTTTGGTCTGTGTCTTATTAACAAGATACAATTTTTTATCTTTCTTGATCAGCTACAAGTTGAAAAAGTAAATAAAACTCTTCCTCCACCAAGTATTCAAATGAATTTATCAACCATTTTAGTAATGATAAAATTGTTTGGTTGATAATTTGGTTGATATGTAAAAATTTCTCTGAACTTCTAAAATGTTGTAACGCTACTGCCTCTATTTGCTCAGGAACACCTTGTAAAGCATTTGCATGTGCAAATATAAGCATATAAGCCCCTTTATAGAAGCACCCATTAAATGACATGTATTCCTACTGCTTTTACATAATGCAGGTTTAGCATTTACCCAAACAAGCGTTGAAGCCTCTCTTCTGCATCTACCTCTTCACTCTCACAGTAAATGAGTCACAGTTTTAAGAAAGTTTGTCAAAAACCAGAAGCCTCAGAGGGGACAGTCTTAGTGACCATTCCTCCCAAATCCTCATTCCCACCTCTAACCAGGTTGAAACTAAGAAAGAGGGGGTGGTCTTAAAATGCTTGCTATTTCCTGATAGAAAAATCCAGAGCAGGACAGTGTTTTGGATGTCTTAGTGTACAAGTAGGTGGCTGGAGAGGCACCCCACTAAACACATGGAAACAAACTCCTAGGTAACTAACCACAAACTCAGATTGCAGGGGGCTGGGTAGGAATTAGGAACACATCATCATTTTATTTATTTTTTAAAGACTTATTTTTATTTATGTATGCATAGAAGAGCTGGGGTGTAGGCCAGAGGTGCAGGGGTGTGTGGCAGGGGGAGAGGATTCACCAGAGACAGAGTGCAGAGCAGAACAGGCAGATCTACTGAAGTACACAGCTGAGGGGAGCAGTGGGCAAGGCAGGAGAGGTCTGCTGCGCCATGTGAGTCAGCTCCCTGGTGGGGATCTAATGCTGCAGTGGCTGCCCATAGCTTAATAGTGCTAAGACTTTAACCCCTGCACCACCAAGGAGGCACACATCATCATTTTAAATCTTCTTTTCCACTACATGTGGAAAAGTGTTTAAGATGTTCATAACGTGTGTTAAGTGGGATGTTTAGCACAGAATTTTAAGAACTCAAAATCACTTGAAAGACCATCAGACCACCCTTTAAACTTAAAGTTGAAAAACAATAATGGTACTGAAAAACAATAATGTGTTTAATATGTTTTTTTGGTGGTAGAGTCAAAGCTCCAATCTAGATCCCTGAATTCTAAATTCTGGCTCTTTCCTCTTTATCACAATTATAAACTCATTGTCTGTCAATCTGCGACTGAATTGACTTCTGTTTTCCTGTGGTCTATGGTAGCCAGAATCCTCCTCCCACTGAATCCAAAAAAATGAAATAAGAGGAAGTGCTCTGGACACCAGATTGTTCCCAGAGGAAAAAATAAAGTTCAGCATCTCAACCATTCTGTGCACGTCTGTGTTCGTGTTCCTGATTTTAAAATTCCTCAGCTCATTATATCTTTCTGACAATACTGCGATATACTTATTCTGCACATATACATATATGTATACATTTATATACATACACACCTTGTTTTAAAAATGAAGTTGACTTTCAGAGTGTTTAAAAGAATTTGCCTAGAGTTTCAGCAAACCAATTAGATGTCAGCTCTAAGGTGAAAATCACCTATCTTCACTCTGAAAGTGCAAATAAATCTTTCTAGATCATCTATTTCTTAGTGTCATTCAGAACTGTCTTTACTCAAGTAACATGTATATTCAAGTATTGATCAATAACCTACTTTATAAGAAATGATTAGTCCTGAGTAAACAGCCTTTAAAATGTAGAAAACTTTTAATTAATGTGAAGTTGAACATGTACACAAAAACGTGGTAAGAGTTCACTTAGTGAAATTCAAAGCTTTCATTGGACTGGAACAAACCACTTCCCAGAATCCCCTGTGCTTGCCAAAATGGACCAATGGTTGGTTATCACTCGTCCTTCCCACCTGACTCACTGCTCAATCTCCAATGCCCTTTCAACCTACCTTACACAATTTTGGTTGCATCTCTGAAGAGCCTCCCCTGAAACTCTCTCACCAACACCTTCCCCCTTTCTCTGAACCGGAAGAGCACTTCCCTCTCCATCGCTTTATCGACTACATGTTCAGGGCAACTCTTCTGCAACCACACATTTCTCTGATTGCTCACTGACTTGAATTTGTTTTAGAAATTCAAGTTTCTAAATTCAAATTTAGAAATACAACTAAATTTAGAAACTTAGTTGTGTGTCCCTGAGTCCTTTTTCACTTAAAGGTTCAGATAGTCAGAGGTCAGCAAGCAACCATGCAGATGAATCTAGCAAATGCAAACTCTGCCTCGCTAAGAACAGGTTTTGAGGGGTCTTGGTTCTTTCTTGCTAGTGGAGTTGTTAGAGGGTGGTCCTCAGGTAAGGGGAGTGTCCCAGGACCCCACTCCCACCTCAAGCCGGAGAGATCCAAGACACCTAGGACTGCGAATCCCAGAATGCCATCATCACCGAAGGAAGGAAGCTGAGGACTGAGGGTGGAGTTAAGCAATGGTTTTTGGTACTTAAAAACCAGACATGTGAGCTTTGAGGGGGGCTATTGCTCGTGGTTATGGATCGCCAGTTTTTTGGAGTGTGCCATTGAGATTCCAGCTCAGCGGAATTGGTAGGACGCATTCACCAATTTATTCTTTATCTTTTTTTCCCTTCCCTTTTTGTAAATAAACCCTTTTTATTAATTTTATTGTGTGTGTCTGCAGTTGAGTCTTATAAGTTCCTTTTATGTGCACGGGTGAGAACCCACAGGCAGGCACCACATTTTATATCGGGGCTGCCCTGCAACAGAGTCATTGTACAAGGGACAACCAGAGGCCATTCTAAGAGAAATGGCTTTGTCTGTTGAGGATCAGTGGTGATTTTGACCACCGTGATCCTGAAGATTCATCAAAGAAGGCGAACTGATGGGGGTTGCCGTGGTCTTATCACAAAAGAAGGAAGGAACAATTGAGAGGACCATGGAGATTCTTCTACCTCAATCTTCATAGGATTCCAGTTAACTCTGAAGGCATTCACTGGCCATATAAAGACATCATTTCTTGGCATTAGTGGTTGCCAGTGAGAGAATATTATAAACGTGCGTGTGACACATGGCTTTTATCTTTACTATTACCACTCTCTTGTCATTTTTACTGTAGCAGATAATGGAGCACCAACGCAACAAATTTTAGCCAATGTTAAAGTGGCATTATATTAAGACTTTCACTTCTTGGGCCTCCCAGGTGGCACAACAGGTTAGGCGTAGCACTACGAAGCTCTCCAGAGCCACTGCAGCATGAGTTTGATACCAGGCCAGGGAGCTTCCCACACGGCACAGCAGACCTCTCCTGTCTCCCCGCTGCTCCCCTCAGCAGTGTACTTCAGTAGATCTGCCTGTTCTGCTCCCCATTCTGTCTCTGGTGAATCCTTTCACTCCCCCCGACACACACCTCTGGCCTACACCCCAGCTTGTATGCATAAATAAATAAACCTAAAAAAAAAAAGACTTTCACTTCTTATAGAAAATAAAAATATGAGTGCATAAGGATCTTCTCTGGTCCGCTAAAGATGCTTGCCCCTCTTTTTCTCAAACTTACAGAATTTCATTGAATACAGGACTAACGGTTTCCTTCCTCTCAGCTTCATGCCCCTCTCCCTGAGAAAATCTTTTCTTTCCACAATATTTTCAGTGGTCTTAGGTCTTAGGGGTGATTCATTTTCAACTTCTAGCATCCTACATATCTATCAACAAAAATATGTTTATTTTCTCCTTCTAAAATGGCTGGAATAAGTCTCATTCTGAAAGTACAGAGCCACAAGCAGGTGCATGTTTTGTGGGTCCTGAAACTTTTCGTTTGGGGGTAGGAAACTCTTATTTAAGAACATAAACTGACCCATTTGGGCTTATTTTTCAAAATCATATGGCCATGTAACACATTGTTGGAGCCCTTTGCAGGGATTTGGAAAGAGTCCTTGCCAGTGAGGGCTCTGAAGTTAGCTTCACTGTAAATCCACTGCTGCTCATGAACCCCTGGTAAAACTGGGCGTTCCAAGTGCAAGGTACAAGAGAAAGACACTCACCTTCCATATCCACCTTTCCTGGCATGAACACAGTATAAACATCCCTGAACAACAGAATGACAGCCCCGTCTACCTACCCCTCCAAGCAGCAAAACAAGTCAGACAAGTCAAGCAGTACCCACAAACATAAGCCACCTCACCTTCTGAGAACACTTGTTTCTCCCCCAAGTCCACTGGCATCAATCCTCAGAGGCAACCTTTCCTGGGTCTATGGGTAAAGCCATCCTATAAACTCCAGGAGACAGACGGATCATGGAGAGTTCAGAGAAGCTCATGATAGATAGACCTGGAAAGTCATTTTGCTTTGTTTTCTAAACATAAAGAAGTATCTTGGGAACGTGGGGCATCATAAGTTTGGGGCCAGCCCCATGAAATCACTGCCATGAGTGTGGGTCCTTCACATGGATATTCCTTATGCTCTTTAAGACTCAAGACAAAGGTAGTCAAAATGAATGTTTTACTTCTCAATAATTCCATTATTGGGAAGTACCTCCAAAGGCTTGCATATTTTTAGGGGAATTTTCAACCCTGAATCAAATCAACATTTTACCAAGCATGTGACATCTGAAGATAACACCACAAACACCCTCCTCAACTTGGAAAAAATCAGAGCAATAATCATTAACACCGCTAAAAGTTCTATGCGTGTTAACTAACTTGGTAACTTCTTTCATAAGAAATATAAGCACCACAGAAACTTAGAAAAAAGTTATCATGAAAAAAGGATATACACCAGAAATCATCCAGATATAATACCCTAGAAATTAAAGTGGAGGAAATGGGACAATAGAAAGCTATAAAGGGGCCTCCCTGGTGGCGCAAGGGATTAAGTCTCAGCCTATGAAGTTGTCTGCAGCCACTGCAGCATGAGTTTGATCCCAGCCAGGGAGCTTCCCATATGGCACAGCAGACCTCTCCTGTCTCCCCACAACTCCCCTTAGCAGTGTATTTCAGTAGATCCACCTGTTCTGCTCCCCACTCTGTCTCTAGTGAATCGTCTCATGCACACCCCTCCACACACACACCTCTGGCCTACACCCCAGTCCTTGTATAAATAAATAAACCTAAAAAAAAAAAGAAAGCTATAAGGAAAATATTTTTTCTTAAATTGGTTGATTATTTCAGGCACAAGGGTTGTAGCACTGCACTTACCAAATATTACTGTGTGTTTCTTCTTTACTTTCATCTAAAGATGTGGCCTTATTCTTTTTTAAGATTCTTAAATTCTGAATATGATATGAAACCTCACTCAGTTTTTGCCCAAATGACATTAGGGGCTAAATTTTGTCACATTTCTTCACACTTTTAGGTAGATCAAACACTAATTTTCACTTATCTCAACAGCTCCAATACATTATCCTTTGAGAAAGATTTATTAAGCATTTTCAAAGTGTGAGCTGACATCACCAAGACTCCACAAAACTGAAAATACACATTTGCATTTAAAGGACCATGTAACCCATCATTTCAATTGTCTTCTGAAAGTGCTCCATTTGTGGGGTACAGCCAATCTCCACTGAAGGAAGAAAACTATCGACAGCCCATCCCATGCTTTGCTTTGTCACCAGACCATGCCAAAAGAACTCTGATGATGGAATCCCCACAAATGTGTGGGTGGTGCTAGGAAATAAAATAACATTTCCCAATTGAAGATGCAGAGATCCAGACCACAAGTCAGCTAAACTTCATGTCCTGTGATCTAAGAATTTTTTTTAAGTTTACCAATTTTCTTTTTGTTAATATTTTTAAATGGGGTATAGGCCAGAGGTGCAGGGGCTGAGAGGATTCACCAGAGACAGAGTGGGGAGCAGAACAGGATCCACTGAAGTACACTGCTGAGGGGAGGCACTGGTGAGACAGAAGAGGTCTGTTGCATCATGTGGGTTAGCTCCTGGGCTGGGGATCCAACTCGTGCTGCAGGAGCTGCTGATATCTTCTTCGTGCTGAGACTTAATTAACCCGTTGTGTCACCAGGGAGGCCCTATGTATATTCTTAAATGGTGTCTGATGACTTTTTTAAGATTTATTTATTTATACATACAAGCTGGGGTACAGGCCAGAGGCGTGGGACGGCGAGAGGGTCCACCAGAGACAGAGTGGGGAACAGAACAGGCAGATCAGAAATACACTGCTGAGGGGAGCAGCAGGTGAGACAGGAGAGGTCTGCTGTGCCATGTGGGTCAGCTCCCTGGCCAGGGATCGAACTCAAGACCACCACAGAAAGCCGTCACATTGGTAGAGCTGAGACTTAACCCCTAGGCCACCAAGGAGGTCCCCTAAGAATGGTTTTTACATTTTTAAATGGTTGGGAAAAACTCAAAAGAAGAATGTCATCAACATGAATGTCAAATGAAATCTTAGTGTCCATAAATAAAGTTTATTGGAATATAGCTACTCCCATTTACCTATGTATTTTTCTGGCTACCTGCTACAAAGACAAGTTGAGTAGTTACAACAGAAACCAATGAGCCACAAAACCAAAACTGTTCATTATGGAGCATCTTGCAGAAAGAAATTTACACAATCTATAAATAGCCCACGTTTTGTGGGTACTTACTGTGCACCAAGTACTGTGTCAGGCACCTTTATCTGCTTTCATTCACCTAACCTTCAAATTAACACCATTCATATTTCTCAATTTACAGAAAAAATAAAAATCTGAGGCACAGAGGGGTTACATAGCTAGTACAGAGTATGGGTGAGAAGCGCCATATTGTCTTGCTCTTGTAGATGCTGGAGTTCATGAATTCTGTATCAAATTTGACACTGTGCTCCCTGTCACCACCAAAGCCCACCACCACTACCATGGTCCAATAGCTGCTGTCAAAAGTCTTATGATCCAGGTAGGATGCAAGTCCCAATCCTTCTGCAGCAAGGACAGAGGGATGTCTTGCCCATCTCCTTCCTGCCGTGGTCATCCCATGTCCAAAATGACTGTGGGGGATTATTCCCCACACAGTCCCAAGTCTCTCTACTGTTACTCTATTTTACAGAGCAGATGCCAAATGCGATCCATGGATTACTAACACCAGAGAACCAGCTATTGCTCATTCCACAAGATGGTAGAAAATCAAAACTCTTTCAGTGGACAACAGTTTCCCAGGTGGACTTCAGTCTTGCTGCTGTGGTTACTTTGGTCTGCCCCTTGTATCTCTGTGCTATGAACTCAATGAACCAGAATCTGAACCTTTGGCTATACCCCCCAAAATGCTAGATCATCATTGTCCTGCACTGCCCAGTCCTCTGCTGATGCCCATTACATCACTCTCATCCTCTCTGTCCAAATGGTCACCGCCAGGACAGTGAGGCTACATGTCTGGTAAACAAGGAAGCTAGAAGCAGCACGAAAGGAAGAACTGTATCCTGCAGTCCAATGAGTCTATCCTAAGCCCAGCTAGCCAGTTGGACACCTGGAAATGTATGTCTGTCAGATTCCACATCTGTAAAGGAGTAATAACAAGCCATAGGTGATTGGGAAGAACAAATCTACAAAAGTATGAAAAGATTTGGCATAATGTAGAGCACTGTAAAAATGTGAAATAAAAGGAAGTCATGTCATATGAAATGTCATATGAAATGTCCTTTGACCTTAGCAGGCTGACATTGACAAATCCTAAAGACATTTTGGGATGTGATTCAGGAGCGAAACGTCATGCTAACCAAGACCCAATCTACAGGGATAAACCTGGAGGAGGGACCGCCAGAAACAGCAATAAAACAACTTGTCCAAGATACAAATAACAGAACACAGGATACACCCTCCATATGTTTAGACACATGGTTTCTTTTCCAGGGGGGAGGAAAGAGGTCAACATTTCTAACAACCTCATCACAAACTTTTTCTTTAATTCACATTTATATGATTACCAATTGCTTATTTAGTGTCCACTCTATGTCCAGTTCTGTGCAAAGCAAAAAGGTGACCAGAACAGAGATCAGAGCCTAGCAAATAACAAATTTTAAAAATCTGACATGCAATCTCCAGGAAATGCAAATTGCAATTTTTTTTTAAATGGAGAGTTTCCTTTTAAATTTTCAGTCAGACATGTTAGGTGGTTAACCAGCTAACAGTTGGACTTCTAATCCCATTTTGTGTTCAGTGGATAGATTATTTGCCTGGGAAGGGGTGGGGGAGGGAGTGTAGCTGTCACAGTCTTTCACCTTTCATTTTGTCAGTCTTTTCTCACCTTTTAGGTTGGTTTTGTTGTAGTGAAATATGCTTGTTTATCCTGACATGCTTCCTCCTGCAATAAGTATTGTCCAATACTTCAGACATATAAGGTTACCCTGAAGGCCTGAAATTCAGCGTTTCTTAGATACCCAGAAAGGCCTTTGGAAATCTGGATTTCCCAAAGTTCCTGAGAATTATTGTATCACAAAGGCATCTCTGAAAGCCATCTCTGGGTCTGGCCCTACACTGATGTCTCCATCAACACCACAATCACTGAGGTTGTAAGACAGCATGGCGGCCAGCTGAGAACCCTGGAAGATCTCTTAGAGATCTTGCTTTCTTGTCACTCTGCAGTATAAGCATGTCAAACATCTCAGTTAATATCAACATGCATTTATCGCAGCCACTCATACACTTAAGGTTTGCTGTTCAGCTCTCTACTCTTAACTCCAACAGACTTAGGCAAGTTGCAACGCTGATAGAAATGAGATTTCGTTTTGTTCAACAGCCAGACTCATGTACAGATTTCAATGGGGAAAGAGGGCTTGTATAAGTCTTTGAAAATATGAGTCATAGAATTTGATTTTAATAGAGAATGAGGGAGGCATTTTCGCTATTGAAGTGTGTAATAGAAAATGTCTGTCCTATGTAAACCTGGGCAAAATCTCATGGAGTTGGGGGAAAGTGGGGAGAGAATGACCTCCTAGCTGGGGAGTCCTCATCAGGTGATTAGCTCAACATCACTATTAAATGGGGAGATCCATGCAGAGCTCCGACCAGCATCGGCATCAGAATCACCTGAGGTGTTTGTTTAAAATGGTTTGAGCTCCAAACTCCTGGTCCTCCCTACTCTCCCTCCCCACCCCCATCCCGCCAGCTGCAAAATCCAAATCACTTGAGGTTGATTCCGAGAAATATTCTTTTAAGCCAGGGCCTTACACGTGATCATACCGACACCACCCAGCATTTACCATGCCCGGCGGCGTGTGCTGGGCATTTTCCTTTTCTGACAGTCTCCCCGGTGCAAGCTGGTCAAGTCGATGAAGTTGGTTAGCTGTGGGGTAAGAGTCAAATCGCAGGTCTGTCTTTTTCTCGCAATGGGACCATCTTTAGAGGTTGCTGCCCTCCCCCGCCCCCGGGGAACTCCCGAGTAAGACAGAGGTGACAGCTCCCGCCCGGCATGCGCTGCGAAGAAGGGGTTTCTGACACACAACCCTCCCGGCCCGCTGGCAGCGCCTGCTGGCGGGTGAGTGTCCCGCGCATTTGCGCAAACAGCCACCCGCAGCAGGAGTGCGGCGCCGGGTCATACCCCGCCCTCGTCAGCACCCACCTAGAGTAACAACCCCTCCCCTGCGGCCGGGGCCAGACCCTGTCCTCGGATGCCCCAGCGCCCTGGGGCTCTTCTTCCTCCTGGCTTGTGGACTGCGCCAGAATCAATCATATTCCGAGGGGCAAGCTGGCTGGCAGGCAGATCCTCTTAAGCGTTTTCAGGGCTTGCACAAGGGACTCGCCCTGCTCACAGAAAACCATTCTTCCCTCCAGCCAGCCCCGGGACTGTGCGCGCCAGCGCTGGAAGGGTCCTTGACCCGCCGGACCTCCTCTGGCGCGCTAATGCCACCCCTTCTCCTCAGAGCCCCCGCGGCCCGTCCTTGATCCCCGGCTCACACCGAGGCAGGCACTTCCTGATCCCCCCCTCTCCCTCGCCGCCCCCGCTGAGACAATCCCGCGGGCACAAAGACCTCCTAACCTCCTCCAGGCCCTCAGCCCGGGAGACTCGGAAACCGCGCTTTGATTTCTCTACTGCAAGGAATTAACTTTTCTTCCCTACTAGCCTGGAAGCCTCATTTTCTCATGAATACAAAATTAAATACTGTATGCAAGGGCGAAGCGTAAGCGAGCAATCTTTTGCCTTTCCTGTTCCCAAAGACCAGAAAGGCAGCGCCACTGAGGCACTTTTCACTGAGGCTTCAAGAACGCAAGGCGTTTGCAGGAGAGAAACCCGACTCCGCGTCAGCAAGCAGCCTGGAGTTGGACGAGCGGGCTCTCCATTTTGAAATGGCACTGTCCCCCGGACGCTGGGGACCGCCGAAAAGTTCCAGATGTGGCCAGCGTGGAACTGGAAACGCTGGCTCGACCTGTATTATTGAAGGGGACGTGTAGTCGGGAGGGTTTACTTTCACTGTGCAAATTAGAGACTGTTCCTATAGCTGGGAATAGTTACGACGCGCTATAAAATACAGGCTGGTAAAATCTGGAAAATAGTCCCAGGAGGGCCACCCAAGGGCACACCAGGACACCGGCTTTTTTTTTTTTTTTTTTGTAAGGAACACACAGTATTAAATGGGTTGGGAGCATGACTTCCACAAAGATAATGCATTTTAAACTGTCTCCACCTGGCTTAAATGTCTCCAGGAGCTCCTCTTAAGAAGGACAATAATATTTGAATAACGGCTCAGCATCTTTAGATCTTCAGATTAATTCCTCACATGCCTAGTGGATGATTGAAGTTTTCACATCATTGTAATTCAGCGTGTAGTTTGTTTTCCTTTGCTTTTAACTCATACAGCCCAACAGGAACAGCCAATTGATGATATACTTGAAGGCTTTAAGCATCTGTGAGAGGCTTGAAAAATATTTTGTGTACCTCAGCAGCTACCAGAAAATTTAAAACCATTAGGATTTGAGAATTATTTTTTAAATAATTAGTTAAGATTTAATCACGTGACTTAGAGACACTCCAATTCTCCACTTCCACTGAGAAACTGTTTTTCCCAGGTACTGTTTTAAAAACAAGCATCCTTCACTTTGTATAGAAGTCACTTTGTATAGAAGTCTGCCTGTCTGGATTCATCTTTTCGAAAGCTAGGTAAGTCACTGGTCCAAATGTCCTCCCAAAATTAAGATGGTGCTAATCATAATCATAATCATAAAAATAATAAATAAATAATAATCATAGTAAAGCAATGAATAGTCCCCGACTCCAGGACACTGGGCCTCTGAGGGCCCTCATGTGTCGTCGGTGAGGCTGGAAGTCTCCAGGCCTGGCAGGAAATGGGCCCTTTCTGGCCCCTGGGGCCTGGGGCCGCCAGCAGCGCTTCTGCCTGTCCTGTCCTGGACAGTGTCCCCACTCCACCAGGGCGCTGTGGGGACAGAGGGAGCTTTGTCACCCAAGCGACATCAGACCCCTCTGGGAAAGACAGTAAAGCACAGCTTTTTGGAGAGACACCCTCCCCCATCCTGAAACAGACTTGATCTTCTGGAGTATTCTCAACACATTTATAATTGAAGTGAAATCAAATTCATATCACAGGTTAAGACTAACTCATATTACACTATCCAGCATTTGTTGGAAGGAGCGAGTGTGATGGAAAGAACCACTTAGAACTGACCTTGGGATAGGGGAGCCTATGTCTGAGCCTTCATTATTTCATCTGCAAAATGGGAATGAGAAGATTTACCTCTTTACATTCTTGTGGGGATTAAATCAAAAACTGTGAAACTATTACTACCTGTTAATTGTAAGTGAAAACCATTTTCTTATTTCATTATTCAATGATTTTTAGTGACCAAATGGGGTTAGTCTTTAAAAACTGAATACCTGGCCCAAATTTTACTTAAATACAAAGCTTATATTCAAAGCAGTTATCTGAATAGCCCTCCCCACTCCTCACTGACCTACAGATACACTTTGACCTGTTCTTTGATAATCACACTGTTTCTGAAGATGCCTTGTTCCTTTTAGGACAGGCAGCTTAACCCCAGAATCTGGAAACTGACATGCATCAAATCTACCTCTTTCCTCCCTCCTTGGCTGGCCAGTAAGAACCTTTAACCTTTGGGCTTGATTCCTAAACCTTGTATATCATTTGCAATTAGAAAAATATTTGGGGCAGATGGAGGATTTGTTTTTATTCTGAGTTTCATTGGCTGCTGCCGCTATCTAAAGTTTGGATGTGAAATTCAGTTCTTAAAAGGTTCTCCTACCCATAACACTGAGATTTTTTTCTTCCTGAGTCTTATTCTCTAGGGTCAAATTTGGGATTGATGGCAAGACCTGGATTTAACACACACTATAAAAATCTCCAACCCTGAGGCATACTGTGAAGTGAGCCACTAAACTGGCCTCCATGAGAGAAATGAAATAAGGGAATTTCCTGCATATTTGTACCTCTATGTTTCCCTTTCCAAAAAATAATCTTCAAATTTCAACTTTCATAAACTAAATTTATTCTCTAGTTTGCCTTATCTACGCAGCAGAGATTTACTTTCCCAGAGTGTTTCTTGGGAGAGGAAATACTCTTACACACATACACACACGCGCACACACACACACACACCCACATACTCACACACGCTTGGGAGAAACCAACACAGCTCATCCAACAGTACAGCATTGTTGAATAAAACCATTCCCCACTTCCTGATACATTTTGAGATGGAAATTCCTAATTCCCAGAATCATATTACATTAAAGGCAGGAATCACATTGCTTCTGCCTGTTTTATATCTTACAACAAAAGGTAAGAGCAAAAGGTTGTACAAAGCAAATAAGCACTTTGCTGGTAATGTATGATTCTTCAAACATAAAGACGAGGCAAAGCATTATTCTAATCAATATCTATTAAGTACATCAAAATAAAAGGGGTTTATAACTACTCATCCTAACAGAGAAATTGTACTGAAAATTAACATTGTATGCAGAGAAAGGAAAATGCTAGTGTCCATATTTTTTTAATATATAAAACCAGAGGTGGTGATGCAGAATTCAGTATTTCTTAATTTATTTTTGTTTTAACGAAAAAAATTAAGAATACATCTAATAACATTTTTTGCCTTAGAATCAGAAGTTCAGTACTTTGGGATCATTCTTACCCTTTTCTCACAGATATATGGTGGGACTATGTTTTATCAAAAAGTAAAGTACTATTGTAGATCCATCCCTAGAGATGCAGCTTTCTAATCTACCACTTCCTACAAGCTCAGTGGCCTAGAATCGGTCACTTAGTTTCTGGAAGCCTCACTTTTTTATCTCCAAGATGGGAAAGCAGTGCTTTCCTGCAGCACAACATCTACATGACAAATAAAAACTGTATGCAAAAGAGCTAGAGAAAAGCAAAGCATGTTCATTATCATTGCTGGGTTATGACAGCTTTACTGAACAATATTTCAATTTGTTCCTTAAAAAACCAAGCAACTAACTTCCATGTACATGTTGCTATATTTCAACACCATAAATTCTTGACTAAGGAATAAAAAGTATTTGAGACAACACACATTTTAAAATAATGCTTTTCTGGGAACCACTAAAGAATCACCTAGAGCCACCTAGACTTTGTACCAATACTTTCAATGAGTTTAAGTGGCAGCAGTTCTGAGCACTACATCTTTCTATGTAGTGTACAATGCAGAATTCCTAAAACTATTAACTGATAAATTGTTGCCTTAGATAATCATCTCAGTATACAGTTTTTCAGGTAACCGAAGTAAGCAAACTTTAAACCCAACACTTCCAAAATTAAATCCACAAACTGAACTATTCTGGCAGGTGTGGTAGGCACATAATGAGTTGCCAAGGTGTTCGAGAAGACTGGTTATACCAGCCTCCCTCAAAAAGCCAAGAGTTTCACAGGCTTTTACTGCCAACTTTGAAATTTGCTGAAATTCATTTTCACAATGCTTACACTGACTTTGTAAGTGTGAAATCTGAATTCTATTCAAAATGTTGGAAAATAGGTAGAAAAAGCACACTAAATATCTAGCACACATGTCAATCTATATAGAACATTAGTTCTGTGGGGCTTGGCAGTGAAATTCTAGACGAGGAGGAAAAGATACCCAAGAAGACTGTAATATCGTTCTAACTGTCCGCTTTGGAGGCAGAGCAGGAGATGATTGACTTTCTTCATTCAAAGCAGAAAAAGAAAGTAAAACTTCCTACCTTCTACTTCCCTTCCCTGAGTTCCTGAGATTCTAGTTTTTCATCCAAGGGCCAGAATATTGGCCTGGAAACCCTATAATATAGCACATTTGCAAATGTTTTTGAAAGGACCCAAAGGCTTAAAACTATATAAATTAAATAAATGATATAAAAGCCAAGGGCAGGTTGACCTGTTCTTCATGAACATACATTAAATGTTTCATGTATGCCCTCCTTGTTCTCCGAGGCTGATTCTGAAGCTGCATGACAAATGCGGAAAGCAGTTGAAACATGTGCAGTGATTCAAAGTTTCTATCTCTGGTGTAACTGTAACTTTGCTTTCTGACTTCTAGCCAACTACTTCACTAACTCCCAACGCTTACATCCAGGAAATACTTGTAATAGAATCACAACCCCAATTTGGTAGATAAGTACATTAATTATGCTTGTAATAGAAATTGATTCATTTTTATCATCACTCATTTCTAAAACTATTCCAAACCAATACACCTTTTAAAATAAATTGCCCCCACCAGGATTTTTTTTGTAGATCTAGACAAACTCATTTTTAAATGTATGTTGAAAAGCACTAGAATGGCTAAAAAATAATTAAGAAAAGAAGACTTAAGTTGGCAAAATCAGGTAACTGGATTTTAAGAATTACGACAAAACTATAGTGATCAAGCAAAGGGAAAGGTGCATAAATCAGCGGAACAGAATAAAGTTCAAAACTGATCCACACAAATTTGACCTGTTGCTTTTGACAAAGGCACAAAAGCAATTCAATGGAGAAAGGATCATCTTTTCAATAAATGGTGTTGGAACAACCAGACACCCATATGTAAAAACTAAATCTTGTTTCCTAAACAAACAAACAAACAAACAAACAAAAAATGCTACATAAACTAATAATAGAGCATTGACCTAAATGTAAGAACTATGGTTTATAGGAGAAAAATATTATATCTTATTTTTGACAAGGTGGGTAGGCAAAATGTTTTAAGACATGATAGTAAAAAGCATAATCATAAATTAAAAATCAGAAACTTGAACTTGACTGAAATAAAAATCTTTCGTTCTGCAGAAGACTCGTTGGGAGAGTAAAAAGATAAGCTAGGCAGTGAGAGAAAATATTCAAAAATCACGTGTGTGGCAAAGGACTTACATTGAAAACATAAAAAGAACTCTTGAAACACATCAATCAGAAAACAACTAGGAAATGAGCAAAAGGGTAGAATAGGCACCACCACCCCCGAGAGGATATATGGATGGCAAATGAACACATGAAAAGATGCTCAGTATCATTAACCATTAAGGAAATGTGGATATCAGATATCACTACATATCTATTAGAATAGCTAAATAAAAAATACTAAGAACGAGGGCCGGCATGAACACAGAACAGCAGAAATGCTAGTACACTGCTAGTGAGATGCAGAAGGGTTCTGCCATAGAGAGCAGCAAGTTAGCAGTTTCTTATAAGTTAAATATTAAATATGCATTTAATTTAGGCCCGCACAATCCCATTCCCAGGCATTTACTCCAGCAAAATGAAAACTTGTATTCATAAAACCTTAAAACACACATGTAAAGCAACTCTTTCATAGTAAACAAAAACTGGAAATAGCCCAAAGTTTCTTCAATAGGTAAATGGATAAACTGTGGCACATCCATTCGATAGATGTTTATTGCTATTCAACAGTAAAAAGAAATGAAAAATTGACATAGGTAACAATTAGATGAATCTCAAAATAATATTACTGAGTGAAAAGAAACCAATCTAAAAAAGTTACATACTCTATGGTCTCATTAATACGACAGTCTTAAGAAGAACAAAACTGCATTGATGGAAAATAAATCAGAGATTTCCAGGCAGTAGGGGTGGAGGGAAGGTGTGATTTCAAAGATACGGCCTGAGGGAATTCTTTGAGGTGATGAAACTGTGCTGTATCTTAATTGTGATAGAACTTACATGAATTTATGTGATGAAGCTACAAAAAAGAACAAATACATGCACGCACATGTTCCTTGAGAGACTACTCATAACAGTTTCCACCTGACTTGTCAAATGTCCACCAATGGATGAATGGATACACAAATTGTGGCATATGCATACAATGGAATATGATTCAGCCCAGAAAAGGAATGAAGTACTAATACATGTTACAATATGAATAAACCTCTAAGACATTGTGATAACTGGAAATACATAAAATAACAAGATTATTAAGACCAAAGGGATAGAACAGAGATTTGTGGTTGCTGGGAGGGGGAGGAAAAAGGAGCAATTGTTTAAAGGGTATAAAATTTCCTTGTGTGGTGATGAGCATGTTTAAAACTAGATAGAGCTGGTGGTGGCTCTACATTGTGAATGCACAAAATTTCAATGAATTGTTCCCTTTAAAAAATCATTAATTCTATGTTATGTGAATTTCACTACAATTTAAAAAGCCCTAAAAGCCTATTTTACTCTATAAAATTTAAAAAAAAATAAAAATCACTATAAGAAGAAACTGAGAAAAAGTTATAAGAGTTTGTAGCCCCAAGCTCACATGACCTCCTTGAACAAAACATACAGGAAGAGTTGGAGTTAAATTGTTTCTTTCAAAGTTAAACATGCATTTAACTTAGTACCATATAATCCCATTCCCAGGCATTTACTCTAGCAAAATGAAAACTTGTGTTCATGAAACCTTGACATACAAGTCCTTGCAATTCAGAGGACTTCCTGTTTCTGTACATCAGGTTCTGTTCTCAAAAATTATTGTGGCAAAGGGGGCCTCCCTGGTGGCGCAACAGGTTAAGTCTAGCACTATGAAGCTATCTGAAGGCACTGCAGCCAGAGAGCTGACCTACATGGCACAGCAGACCTCTCCTGTCTAGCCCACTGCTCCCCTTAGCAGTGCATATCAGTCAATCTGCCTGTTCTGCTCCCTACTCTGTCTATGGTAAATCCTCCCACCCTCTCCTTACCTATGGCCTGCACCCCAGCTTGTAAGCATAAATAAAATAAATCTTTAAAAAATATATATATAGGGCCTCCCTGGTGGCACAGCGGTTGAGCGCTGGGCTGTGGAGCTGTTGGCAGTGCGCGATGCAAGTTCGATGCCCAGCCCGGGGAGAATCCCACATGGTGCGGCAGACCTCTCCTGCCTCGCCCGCTGCTCCCCTCAGCAGTGTGTTTCTGTCCTGCCTGTTTTGCTCCCCACTCTGTCTCTGGTGAACCCTCTCACCGCCCCACGCCTCTGGCCTGTACCCCGGCTTGTATGTATAAATAAATAAATCTTTGAAAAAAAAATATATATATATTGCGGCAAAATGGTCTCTCATAGTAGAAGAAATTTTTGTCCAATTAAAAAAACCAAGTGTATGAAATTCATTGTCTTTTCAAACAACACTTACTTCTTAACAAATGTTAAAGTTGCCTACCTATTGCAACCATAGGAATGGACCTTAAGGGCATTGTGATAAGTGAAACAAGTCAGACAGAGACAGACAACAATGGTATGATCTCACTTATAAGTGACTTTGACTTTTAAAAAGTCAAATCACACAGAGACTAGAACGGTGGCTCCTAGAATGGTTGGACAGGGAAAAGAGGAAAGATTGGTCAAACAATTCTGTAGAAACTTCCAATTACAAGATGAACAAGTTCTGGGGGCTAATGTACAACATGGCTGTTATTATAGCTAATCATGAGTTGCTAGGGTAATTGAATTATTATGGATAATATAATTGATTATAATAGAGCTGAAAGTTGCTAAGAGTAGATCTTCCACATTGTCACCACAAAAAAAAAAAAAAGAAAAGAAATATGAGTTATGGGACATGATTCAGATGTTAACTAATACTGTGGCAGTAATCAATTTGTTGTCACCTTTCATGATTTGTTTCCTCACATTTGTACTATCAAGTTGTATACCTTTAATGCAATGCTACGTGTCATTACAAATCAATAAGGCTGGCAGGGGATGGGGGCTGCTCACCTCTCTAGCCCTTTCTAAATGGCGTTGAGTATATTAGTTTTGATCATTTTTAACATTAAATTCTGGTGACAGCTTCCCTTGTTGTCTTCAATTTCTAGCCAACCCCAGACACTGTCTGCTCCTACTCTTTGCCCATGCTTTATCCTCTACTGGATATGCTTTTCCTCTAAACTTCTTGCTCTGTCAACTCCTAGACTTCAGTCCTGGGATCTTCAGCCCCAGGAAGCATCCCTAAAACTGGGGATTGGCACTGGCCTTACCCTGTTGTGCCCCACACTTCAACACAGGAGATTGGCCTGATTTGCCCATGTGACCATATTGCCTTCCAAGACATGGGCTCCCAGGAAGAAGGAGTAACTATGACATAATAGGCATTCAGTAAGTGCAACTGGTTGTGCAGACTTGTCTATTTCTCATAACAATCTGAACTGATTTCTGGACAAGTCCTAGAGTCTCCTTGTTCACACAGGTTCTGTTACTCTGGCCAGAAAATGAATTCTGAATTCAGGTTCCATGCCTTCCCAGTGGGTGTCAATCACCGGCCTCCTGTGGATTCATGGAGAAAGCATTTTCCTGTCTTTCAGGATGCTGAGACAGGCTTCAGACAATTCCAGAGTAGGCTGGTGGTTTTGTCTTCTTTAGTTCATGAACATATGCATAGAATCTGACAGATCCGCTAGAATTCTCAGTTATGCCTATGATGGCTCAATAAATTATTAGTTCTCCTTTTGCATGCCTCTCTTGAGGTCACTTGCTGGGAATGTTGCATAGAAACATGTTCTGATTGCACCCATATTTCCTCTCATCTAGACCACTCAACAGCACAAAGCACACTCCCAGAGCAATTTGGGGTTCATGCAGGTAAGAATCCTAAATTTGAAACTATTTTAGCTTTCTGGGAAATTTATCTCTGTGTCACACCTCACAAGATTACCAAGGATAATACCTGATGCTTATCAATGCATTATTGATATTTACTGAATACTTACTATGTTTGCTATGTATTTCTCCAAACTTTTTATCACAATTTGATAAGGCTCCATTTCATAGACCTACCAGCGGCAGAAGCTCATGTCACACTCCCTGAAAATGGGTCCCCTCCTCAATACTTGCTTGATGCCACTTGTATTCCCAGAAGCCACACACCAGGTGACACATGGCATGACTCCCTGCATCCCAGCAGCTCTGCTTGTGACAAGCAGTGTTACCTACCTCTCTAAACTTCTGCGTCCTTAGCTATAAAATAAGGAGTGGATTGCTTTGTTATCTGTCTGTCCCTTAAAGGTCTCATTGTTGGTCCAAGACCAATTTTTATCCAAGTGAGTTTGGAGGAAGAGAAAATTCTGATTCAGGGGAACCACAAAAACGATACGATCCCAAGGAGCCTCTAGTTTCCAGGGATTCCATACATGTCCCTAGGAGGCAGTGCCGGGAATGACCCACTTGAGTTTATTGCTTGTAAACCAGAAAAGCCCTGAACCCATGTTCAGCAAGAGCTACAGTATAAAGCTGTAGCTCTGCTCTGCAAGCTAGATTTAGCTACTGGATCACAAATTCACCAAAGTAAATGTTAAAATGCAGTTTGACCTCAGAAACACCATTTAGAGGTAGCACCATTCTAACTGAGAGTTCAGAAAAGTGGGCAATGTTAAAATGAGAAAAAGGAGCCACAAATTTTCTTCCTTTCCACTGTGCCCCAGCCCCTACTCCTGGCAAAAAACATCAGGGGTATGTACAGGAGAATGTATTAGAAAAAAGAGGCTAGAATTGCAAAAGTTGGTGGAAATTTGCAAATCACCCAGGAGAGTGGGGAGTAATGAATAAAAAGTAAATATCCCCATTGAATTTATGTGAAACACACATCAATGTTTTCAGTATCCTAAAATCACGACATTCCTTCATATTTCCAGGTACTGTGGCTTTTAGGCATCCTGAAAAAGGACATCAAATGAGCCATGCATTTTGAAAACTAAAACAACCTTTCAAAATAACTCTGAGAACAGAAATGTCTTCTTTCTACAAGTGGCAGTTTCCATGGTTACTACTGATCCAAACAGTCTAGCTTATTCTATTTCTACTGCCTGAGAGTCCCTTATTTTACAATGGTTTTTTAATTAAGATTTCATTATCATTTGGGGGCTTGCGGGTCTTTTTCTCCCTGGACATCCAAGAAAATTTGCAAATTCACAGTCGATTTCTGTTGCTAAAGCAGTTACTGCTCTGTTATCTGTAACAGAAGATAACAGACCCCTTGGGAAACATCCTTCAGCCTTAACTTTAAACAGGACAGAAAACAAAATTTATGAACTGGCTTTACTAAGTGCTGAAGTTATTCATATGTTCAAAAATTAACCATCTCATTTGTTTTCATAGTTTTGTATACAATTCATCCCCGGGTTGCCCAAATTAGGATTTTTTTTTTTTTTTTAAGAAAAGGAAAGTTCTCAGGAACCAGTATGCGGCTGATGTGTAAAATGCAGAGCCAGCGAGCACTTCCTTCAACGACGGGCTTTTTACAAAAGCAGGAACATTTATGTTAATAGTTCCGTTCTGGAACAGTCTGTCACAAAGCTGCGCACCAGATCCTTCAGATCTATTACTGGCCTCCAAACAAAACCCATTATGCACAAACTGCAACATCAAACAACAATCGGCAACAGCCCGCGTTGCAAATAATCCGAACAGAGTCCTGGGGCCTCTTTAAAAGTCGTCAGGGTTTTGCAATCACAGACACCTATGTGCAGATATTTACATGGATGCTGGGGTTTCCCCCCTCTCTTACCCGTACACCCCTCAGGGTGTCTGGACAGCTTTTTAAAATCGGTTGGCGCACACTTTCAAAGTAGTGCTTGGTTGATGTTCTTGGGTTTTTTTATAATGACCAATAAAAGCGGAATCCAGAAATACCCACCCCAACCGCAGGAAGAGAGCCGGATCAAGCCTCCAATGGGCCCTCCGTCGCCCTCCCTCCTCCCCTCGCCTCTCCAGGTAAAGTCTGCGGCTGTTGGAGATTCCTGTTCTGCAGAGGGCTGGTGGCTGCCTCCCCCATGGTGTGTCAGCAGTCGGCACTCTGGAGACCCCAAGAGCCGAGCTGCCCTCGCGCCCGCAGTCTCCCCTTTCCACCGGGCAGGGGGAGCGGTAGCCGGTCCTTCGCATTACTGGAGCACAGCTTTTGCAGGCTAACTTTTTTTTTCCTAAAAAAGAACTTCTCTAGATGGGTAATCGCGTTTGTCTTTGAGTGTTGTTAAAGGAGAAACCATTTCAGCCAGCCCCAGCTGAAATGAGTTAAGTGATTCTCCTGCATGCTAATGTTGGAAAATGCCATATTTGTGCCATATTTGGACTTTTTTTTACTAAGAACTCCACTTCAATAAAGCCTCCCAGCACGCCCCTCTCCGGGCCCTCACCCCTCCTCCTCCTTTATGTATATATGTTGCATAATTATGGAGCAGTGAGTATTTATCACCTTTTCTGGGCAGTAAGCAGAAAGAAATACAATACCATTACTTCCAGTTACTGCCTTTCCCAAGATAATTAGGTGACACAGTGGAGGAGCTGGGTAGACCTAATGCTGTTCAAGTTAAGTGATTGACATGGTCCTGTCTGGCTGCTCTATTAACTGTTTCATTTTGTTGCTATTTGCAGTTTGCTTGGCTAATACTCCGAACAAATACAGACTGTTTCTTTAGCCTCTTTTTTCTCTTTGACCTTCTCCTGCCCATTTTCTTTGACTCACTTCAAACTGCCTTGAAAAGGCCTGTTCAATGCGTACAGTCCATCAGAGGCCCAGGTTCATCCCTACTCTTGCCCTGGATACCCGACTTCAAAGATGGGCCGCATTCTTTAATTGCCCTTTGAATTAATATCAAAGGGTCACAATGCGAGTGCCAAAAGAGAAAGGGGCTTTAATGAAGCAAAGAGCTGCCATTCATTTGCAGATAAGCACGGTTTTATGCCTGAATGGCCAGCGCTGGCTAAAGGCTTGGGGAAGGGGACACAGTCCTGGAGGACTCTCCTTAAGTAGTGATTAGTTCAAACAAACAAGAGTAAACAAAAAAAAAGTCTACAAACAGCGAAGACATAAAATAAATAATAAGGTTAAATTGGTGAGTCGCTCACCCCCCTCCCAATCTTCCCTTAAAAAAAAAAAAAGACACTGCACTTAATTAACGAGTCCATTCACCATTTTAATCCCATATTTCAACGTTGAAATTCCCAGGCTGGGGTTCAACAACATGCCAGAGATCAAGTTTTCAGTCTGAAATTTTGCATCACGGATAACACAGAGGGGAAATGTTAGGACTTTAAAATGCAGGGAGAAGGGTAACTTTTACCCAAAAAGAAGCCTCAGGACCCAAGGCATAATGACTTGGGATGGGAGTGTTGCTTCAACTGCTGATGCTTCGCAAACTCTTCCAGTACAGAGCAGTACAGAGAATTTCCTTGGAGCCTAAAATAGTAAAACATCTACCTGCCTCTCCATCCACATGAGCGATATTTTCCGTTTCTCCCGAACAAATCACTACTGAGTGACCATTGCCCTCACTTTCCCCTGATAAAACTGTAGCTGCAGCTATACCAGCAGCACCCGAGGTCAATGGAAGGTAAAATCCAGCTCCAATTATGATTACAGAGTGAAATAGTAAGCCACGCTTCCCCTTTTCATCACGCTCCTTTTGGAGAGGCTGGTGATTAAGGAAGGATTTCAGTCCTGGTGAATTATCATCTTAGCCTGAGCTTAGACTGCATCCTTGGTGCTCAGCTACAAAGGGGATGTTCTGGCCTCTAGCAGACCTAACATTCAGCCCAAAGCCTGGGCCTTTCTCTCTTCGGTGGAAGTCTGGGTACACAGAGCTTATGTTCCTCTCAGTGACGTAACAAGGAAGGTCTTGTTCCCATGTTTCCATCAGGGTCCAAAAGTGAGTGCCACTTCTGAACTCATGCATAGAAAATCGTGCTGCTGTGTTAAAGGAGAAGGAGAAAGAGCTCTCCCTTATCTTTGAAGAAATCAAAGTGAAGAAAAAGCATCTTCTCTTCACTGGCCTTATTTTCCATGAGCTTGTCCATCTGGTTCAGAGTTGCCAAAACAGAGTGAGAAAAGGGCAGCAAATAAATGTCAGAGAGTCTCCAATCTGCATAAATCTCCAGCTCCTTCCAGAGAAACTCCTTCCTGCTTGCTGGGCCTTCCCATCCTGTGACATGAGCCAACTGGGCATTGGAGCAATGTGGAAATCCAAAGACTTATTTTGCCCAAATCTCAACCCTTACAAGCAGTTTCTCCCATTCCGCTTTTCCACTAGTTCTGCACCCACGAGCTCCTGGGCCAGAGAGCAGTATGAGCCCAGCAACGAGGGCCCAGACATACATCCAAAGACAGAACGATCTCGCTGTCTTCTGGGCTGATCATAGGCAGATCCACTTCCTTCTGGTGAAACTGTACTCTGAGAAAGCACTGAGGTCCAGCTATCAGCTACCAAATCTTGTTTATTGAGTACAAAAGCCAGTGGCAGATTATAAGTAACTAACCCTTTATGTGTGTCCCGAACAACAAATGTGCTCAGGGCCAGAGAGACATCGCAGGCAGCCTTTGAGGTACTGCAGCAGGGATTTTCACTCCCACTAGAGAGGGGTGCAGCTCCCCAAGGCCAAGTGACTTTACCATGATCATACAGCTACTTAGAAAACAAACTGGGCCAAAAGCCAGTCTTTTAACCCCCCAAGCCCTTCACAGAACTCTGGTCCAATCTGGTGTCGAACTAGCTTTGGGCAGTCTAATGTTCCACGGTTTCTTTTCCCCACCCCATAGGTGGGATAAACTTCAAGATACAGCAAATCCACTTCAGTAAGCCCAAGAAGAGGGTTTGGGCCATCTGTTTCTGGGCTGCCCAGTTATCTACATACAACCACTGGCTGTTCCCTTCAAAGCTAGCAGCAGTGCTGGGGCTGGGGCTGACGGAGGGGGCGCCATTGATGATGATTTCTTGCATTTGTCTAGGGCTTTACACTTTTTAAGGTGTTTTCACACTCACTCTCTGATATAATTCTATGATTCTTTGAGATGAAGGGGAAAATGTTTTGACTTTAATCTCAAGTGCCAAGGAATAAGGCAACAGAAGCCTCTGATATGCCTTGATGTCAGGTGAAGGAGAGAAACGTGACGCTTTCAAGTCTGAACAGCCGAGGCACTGAAGTTACCCAAGTAATAGCTTTCTTATTTCCTATGTAACTCAATAAAATTAAGGGGCATCTGATACCCACGGAAAATTTCCACTCCCCAGGGACACATCCTTCACGATAGCGTTCTCTTCTTGAGTCACCTTTCCAGTTGAAAAAGGCGCTTCTGAAATGTGGGTTCATGTAAGAGACCCCTGTCTCGGCCTTAACCTGCGTGCTGCAAAAATGCAACAGGAACTGTTTCCCACTTCTCCAATAGCTGTTTTCTGAAAGGGCCTTCCCAGATTTCAATGAAAGCCTTGTCCCGGTGGCTGGACCTCTCCCCTGAAGGTTTTCTCTTTCCGCATGTCATCAAGTCATATAACCACAGAGCTGCTGGCGCTGCCTGCAGCCCTCCTGCCAGACAACCTGGACGGGATCTTATGACTCTGTCGTCCAGCAGACACGGCTTCCATGCCACCGGGGTTGCTCCTGGCGGGGAGCTGGGGCACCCTGAGAAGGAGCGCCCACCTTGAGTGAAGGCAGAGTGGAGCCGGCTGTCCTGAAATGTGGAGGTGTCCAAAATGGTATTAACGCGACTTCTTCCAAAACGTCCGCCCACCTCTTGGGTGCTGTGGCCTCTTGCCCCGGGAACAGCGCGTTGCCCACGCTGGGGCAAGTGTGATGTCAACTCGACTTAAAGGGGAAGAAAACGTGATCTAAACAAACCTCGAGGAGCAGACATCCTGCTTTAGGCTTCAATGGGAAACATTTGTTATGAAGTAATAAGAATTTGCATAATTTGGGGAAAGACTTTGTTTTCAAAGTCATTCTCTTTTTCACCTGCTTAGGCCTTTGCCGGGTATGGCTTTGGTTAAGTTTTGTTGATGGAGGCTCATGTTTAACCAACTGTTTTTAATTTACAAATTAAACTTGTCAGAAGTAGAAATCCTTCCCTTGGAACTCTTCCAATATGTCAAGAATTAATTCTAATGAAAACGGCATTGCCTAAATGCAGAATGGTCAGTCACTTATTTTATTTACACAAAGTCCTTCTCAGTTTCTTTGATAAAAGCAGCTAAATCTTTTTCCTCTTTCATGTTTTGTCAGCACTTGATTCCTTTTGTCCCTTGGCTATTTGCCTAGCTGTGGACAATAAGGCAGGAAGAATAGAAGCAGATTGTTGGAATGGTCCTCAATAAACCTAATTATGATATGTTCACTGCCCTCACCATGACACAGGCGAGAGACCCAGGCTTATTCAATTACCCTTGCCAGGTTTCTCTTTCAAACCTAAAGTTATCCTTTGACTGTTTGTATTTCTGAACAGTATTCATGTTCACTGTGAAAGAAAATCCCCTGGACTTTGAGGGGTTTTTAAGTTGATGCTGTTATTGTAGCTAATTTTTATTAACTGAATGATAACATGATAAAGAAATAGACTTTTGTTATGTAATAAGAACAAATCAGTGTGTGCTTAAAGTTACACCTTTCTTTCCTTTCTCTTCCAGCCAGCCTGGCAGGATATGTAACCTGAATGAATAAACAAAATAATTTCTTCAACCTGTCTGTCCCTTCCCACATGACACTGGGCTTCGGGGCAGGCGCTGATGGAGCCACTCTGCCATTCTTCTTAACTAAAAAAATAATCTTCATCACATGATTTGGGGACGTGCCTATGTGGTGATGTTTTTTCTAACCACGAAGAAGACTCTTTGCCCTATTAACACCAGAGAACATAAGTTCATTGGTACCTTTACGCCAACAGCTATTTCTTCAGCTGTTTGAGATCGACAGGATGAACAGTATTTAATTAAAACTCTGGCTGCTGGTTGGAGGAGATCTTTCCTCCTCCAACAGATTGTTCCGCGATCACACCAGCGGTTCCCGCAAAGCCAGTGTATAAAAGCTGTGTGTCAAGTGAACAAAAGGGTGGAAAAATGAAGGAATGCCAAAAATCAGCTCCTGATCCATCCTAGCTTTTAAGTCAACGAGGTCTGATAGAATTAATATTCAATTGTATTTAAAGCTGCACAGAGCTTAGCAGGGAGGATTGTTTTGTAAGTTGCAGAATCTCTGGGTAATTTTTTTTCTGTTGAGAAACTCATTGTTCCCCTTTAGGTAATTCGACAGCTCTTCGAACTATAATAGAATAAAAATTCAACTGCCGTGGAACAAAGTGGATGCTATGTTGTTGTTTTTTTAATTGACTCCCCAATTCATTTCCTTCATTAGAACATTCTCGTCATTTGAATAAAAGTCGATCTAAATTGTTATCTACCCTGCATGTGAGTTTGGACTTTGGTATTTTTTTAGTTTCTATGGAAATACCTTTTTAGTTCTAATGTGAGAAAATTAACTTCACCAAGGCCTTGTGAAATAAAATACACAGAGTTCTTAGTATTTGAAGAATGTTTGGGAAAAGTACTTCAGAATGTGTTTGTGCCCTGCTGGTCCCTGGTCTCGAAAATAGCAGTAGTTTCATTTTCTCCAACTTCTAAAGGGATATTTTTAATCTCAGAC
The DNA here is from genome assembly GCA_004024925.1 of Scalopus aquaticus. Classification (NCBI taxonomy): domain Eukaryota; kingdom Metazoa; phylum Chordata; class Mammalia; order Eulipotyphla; family Talpidae; genus Scalopus; species Scalopus aquaticus. The sequence continues at coordinate 179,903 of PVIJ01001326.1, forward strand.
ATCCAAAATGAATTATACAACAAACTCTTTAAGTGATATTAATATGAATATGTTCAGTGGAATGTTATATTTACCATATAGGATGCCATTCTATGGTCTGAACATTTGTTGATTTCATTTTCTTTCATGCATATAAATTTATATTTACATGACTTTGAAATCCTGCTGAACAAATGCAAAAATAGTCATAACAGCACTCTACCTATAAGTAAAAAATACCTCTTTGACTAGCCCGGCGAGAAACAGTAAGTATCTCACCACTAGAAAGTTGAAGTGTCCTTCCAAATTGTTCAAATTACTTTAATCAGCAAATGTAACCTCCTGGATAAAGGAAGTTAAAAAAATAAGTCTGCTTTTGCTACTTTACAGTGGAAATGTTATTAAAATAGCCAAGATGTCTCAATATTTTAACCCGAAGCATATGTATTTTTGCATTCCCTAAAATGTTTTAATGTTTTTATATAGTTAAACAGAATAACAACTCTTCTTCGAATCTCAACTAGCACTTCCCTAAGAAAACATGAAAAAAAAAAGTAGAGGAAATCAAATACTCAGATCAAGTACTGCTCACCACCCCAAACTTGGCAAAGCATTATAAATGCCTGCCGTTTTCAAAGTTACACGGTTATCTTGCTGTTCAAACTATATTAAACAAATATATGCCATAACTCTCACAAACTCGACTTCTTCAAGACTGTTGCAGCCCAATTCACGTGGCCATATAAGTCAGAGATTGGCTTGTGGATACAGAAAGGGGAATCAATAACTCGAATTGTTTTGATTTGTATGGAGTTACTCAACAAAAATTCTAATGTTGACTAAAAGCTAAGATCAGATTTCTACTTTAATCTATAGGTCAAGGAGTGACTTTCTCTCTTATCAAATAAAAATTTTAATTTGTGATTCAAGGTTCAAAATCGCAATGCATTTGATCTGAGCACAGGATAATCACTAAAAAAATAGAAACAAACTCTTTCATATGTAAACAGTGGTTCTTATTATTCTAAATATATAAAGGGAGTACAGATCCTCCTGAGGTGCTCATTTCATAATGTTCAGCTTCTACTTTAAAAGATTAGTAGATATTTTGTAGCAATATTTGCTTACATGTGTTTTACAAAGTAATTTTTTAAGATTAAGAAAACGACAATAAACCTTCAGTAATAATATCAGATACATAAGGAAAATTATGCAGGCAAATTTTAGTTTGGTTCTATTACATGCTCTGAAAATGCCCCCCCAAAAGACATTTTCACCGCGTATTTTACATTGTTAATTTGATCATTTGGTCTCTGCAGTTAAGGATTACTGCATTGGAATGAATCATCATCTATTTTCAGAATATATACCTTCAAAGTCAATATGTAGTTGACTTTAAGTAATTTTCCTCCACAAGTAAAAAGGTGAGGGAAAATTCATTAAAATCTCCTCTTGATAGCCTGTGTTTTGCTCTGAATTGTGTTCAGTATAACAAAAATAATCCCCGTGTCCTTTCCAAGTTTTTTAAATGTTTCATAGCAAAAATCTCACAAAAACAATAAAAGTTTTCAAATTGGAAATTATCTCCTTTAACCTTTACTCGATTTTTCTCAAAGTTGTGCAAGGAGAAATTCAATTGACTCAAATAAGTTTGTTCCCAATGGTGAGCATATATGTATGTATTTTTAACTCAGAGACAAAAAACAAACAAACAAAAAATCATGTTTATCCCATTCAGTTTCCGACAACTACTAATGGGGGAGCTAATTTAAGATATGACAGCAGAAACAGGTGAAGTACACACACCATTGTCCCCTCTGCTCGCTCCTCAAGCCCAGATAGCTCCTAGTCTTGACTGGGTCAGCTACCAGAAATCTCATCTGTTCCTCTCGGCCCACACAGAAAATGCCCAGGCACACACAATTTGAAAGAGGGAATGTTACTTACCAACCTTTTTAAGCAACTCTAATTTACGGGGAAACTTCCTAAACAATGCCCCTAGAATTTTCCAGTCTCTTCTGGAAGCCACAGCTTTGACAGAGGTGCAAGAAAGAAAGTCTGATTCTCCCTCACGTGAATGGGAGTGATCCAGTCCATTCGCGAATGCAAGAGCGCAGTCAATGTGTGTTCCATCCTTACTCTTCCAGCACCCAAGGGCATCCTACCCACCTAAGGCAAGACAGCTAGGAGCTGCTCCCTTTCTAAGATTTGGAGGAGCCATGGCCTCTCCATACTTGCCTCGATTCCTCAAGCAGTTGCCCCAGGCTCCCCAGAGTCAGGTTTGGCCACAGCTGCCACCACCCGCAGAGCAGGGGAGACACTGTAGCCTTACCTCACCCAATGCTTCAGAGGAAAGGAGAGTGAGGTCCAGGGAGGGAAAGTACAGTAATAGTGTCAGACACATACAAAAACATCTAAAACTTGCCTCACGCAACCTCTGCAGCTGGGGATCTGTAACTAAGGATCTTGCCTACATGGGTGGCTATTCCTCACCTTCTTTTGAGATGTTGGTCCAGTATGCCTCGAAGGGGCTCCCTGCAAGGACCCAGGGTGCTGTGGGGTACAAGTATCACAAGAGTAAAATCTCAGCAGCTCTGGGCAGTCAGACCCAGAGAGGGCAGAAGAAATGGGGAGGCACCCTGCACACTCAAAAATGCAAGACACGAGGGTCTCCCTGGTGGTACAACGGGTTAAGTCTCAGCCTATGAAACGGTCTGCAGCTGCTGCAGCACAAGTTCGATCCCCAGCCAGGGAGCTTCCCACATGGCGCAGCAGACCTCTCCTGCCTCACCCGCTGCGCCCCTCAGCAGTGTACTTCAGTCGATCCGCCTGTTCTGCTTCCCACTCTGTCTCTGGTGAATCCACTCACTACCCCACACCTCTGGCCTGCACCCCAGTTCTTGTATGCATAAATAAATAAATCCTTAAAAAAAACACGCAAGACACTAGTGAAAAGTGACTAAGCATTATTATCATTATTGTTGCCTTCCTCGTCTTCTTTGTTTTGGTCTCACACATGGCTGGGCCAGTCCCATATTCCATGCACAGGAATTCCATCGCTTTACCCCCATGTTTCCCATCTTAAACTGAACAAGGTCAAGTGTAGATATCATTTTGTAGGACCTGAAGCTTTTATAATTTAGGGAACCCCTCCAGACAAATAAATACCAGCACACCTTATTTTTGCAACATTTGCAAAAACCTAATGGCCTGATGACAGGGTGGGTGGGAGGCACCACACAGGAAAGGGGCAGAAATGGAGGCTCTGCAGTAAGCCTACTCCCATGAGGACTCCTCCTCCAGCCTCCACTTGAGAGGGACTGGGGGAGCTGTGGGCTGTTTCTAGATGCTTCTATCCACTGTCCTAAACTACTATTTATAAAACTTCAATCAAGTCTAAGTGCCAAGTTTAGAGACTTAGGTATTTGAGATCATCTAAATCATCCACAGACATAGCGAGCTGTTCCTGAACCCCAGATATCAGGGGTGCAATAGATCTCTGCAATAGTTCCACTGGGACTCTCCTGGCTTACATCGTTCAAAGTGATGGATTTCTGAGGCTCTCCAGGCCCCAAGCCCTGAAAGTTCAGGAGTCCCTGGCCTCCCAAGTACAGAGGCTCTCCCGGCTAGTGGCCTCATTATGGACGCTTCTTGGCCTTTGTCCTCTTGAGGAAAGGAGCCATACTTCTGCAGACCACTCATAACTGCTCTTGCCCCACTGGACTAGGGAGCTGAGATCAGAAGTGTGCTTTCTGGGGGAAGTTTTGAGCTCTTAGGCAATCTAGCTCTTAGGAATCCAGAGCACCCTAACCATCTATGTGTCCAGACCAGAACAGACCCTTCCTGCTCTTCTCCTGGCACTGCTCCTTGCCCAAAGGGTACAAGTCAAGGTCTTTCCCTGGCACTCAGAAAGTGTGGAAAATCCCCAAGGTGAAAAGTGCTCTGGGCCCCACCTGGCCCTGCCTCTTCCGGGATAGCTCAGCAGGCACGGTGCCCTGGCAGGTCTCCCCTGCTCACACTGGGTCTCCTCATGGCAGAACTAACCCTACCCCTTCACAATGAAGATTCAACCACTGGGATATGATTTGAGGGGTGTCAGACACCTATTTGTTGACCCCATTGAAAAGCTTTCCTACATGGAAATCTGGAATTCTACCATTAGAGATTCATTCCTTTGGCTTTGTTCTCAGTTTCCAGGGTCCTTTTTAAAAATGCAAATACCCCTAAGAGAGGGTAACCAGTTGAGTCACCAAGTGATGGAGGCAGAGCTGTGAGAGCGCATCGTGCAGAGTAGGGGTGCCCAGGGGAGGATAAGCCAGATGCAAGCAGGACAGGGATGGGGGAGGCCAGTTGCAAGGAGGGAATGGAGGGCAGGGGGCAGATGACAGCTGAAACTTTGCCCTCTCTTTACCTAAAGTCAGCCCACTGAGTGCTCTGTGAGAGGAAAGTGGGGGAAATACCTTCAAAGGGTTTGGGGGAGGTGGGTGGGGGCAGGAGAGTGTCAAAGGCCCCTCTGCAAAGGATGGTAACATCATTTCCTATAAACTAATTTGGAATGACAGTTCCTTCTATTTTTTCCTAAAGTTTTTCCAGAAGGATTTTCCAAGAACCAGAAATTTCAACGTGAAAGATAGTCATTGTCTTTCCTAATGAATTTAACGTGGGTTTTCAATTTAAAAAAATAATAATAAAAAGGATTCATTTCAGGGGAAAAAAATCGTTAAACTAGTAACATTAAATTATAGTAATTCAATAAAATGATGAAAGTGAGTCAGCACACAAAGACTCAGACCAAACTTGGGTCTCTATGTCATTTGTATTTTATAATAAGAAAATTGCCCCTTATCTGCCCAAGGAGTAGACTCTGGTAGGAATCAAAGCTGGTGCAGAGTGAGGTTCGATGTTCTCAAACAAGGCATCGTCACTGGAGGGTGTACCAGGGAATGAGGACTTCTGTCCCCCCAACATCTAGAAGATGTAGGACTCCCCCTCCATAATCCACTTCCTGAGCCTTGAAAGGAAACAAGGTGAGGTCGCCTTCGGAGTCAGCAAAAAGTCAGCTTTTATGTGCAGGAAAGCCCTAGAAATACCAGTCGAGACTTTCCCCACCAGCAAGAAACAGTGAGATGGCAAGACCCTAGACACTCACTGAGAAAATCTATCTGTTGAACCCAAAGTAGGTCAGGCCTTGACTTTCTACTATGGTCTCCTGACTTCCCATGGAGTAGGGGGTGTAGCCCCCAGCCCCTGCTGTTTCTGGCCCCCCCAGCCCTCCATTCTCCTTCTTTCAAGCTGAAATCTAGCAAGTGTTCGGAGCTCAACGGGCATTGTGATCATAAGCAGACTTTGGCTCCTAGTGAGAAACTCTTGAAGTTGCTTTCTACTGCCCTCTGACAAGTGTGTGCTGCACACACAGCCCCAGCCGTGCCCTGTCTGCACAAAAGCCACACAGGCCAACACCTGGAACATTTCCACACTTGGATGGCTTCCCAAGGCCTGCCCTACTCTGGTGCGCGGCCAGTCTGCAGGCGCCGTGAAGAGACCCCCATGTATTTGCTCTACTTCCTGAAATGGAGCCCCCAGTCCCCTTGAAAAATGGTCTGCGAAGATGTTAAAAGTTCCAGAAGTTTCCAAAGTCCAGCCAACAACTCCAGATGCTGGGATCCCATTTACTTGAGAATGATGAAATGGGAAATTTTAGCATCACCTCCAGGTAAATTCATGAATCTCCATGTCAAAAAGTCACAATTAGACAAATCCTACCCAAAGCACAGAGGCTGACACTGACCAATTCTCAGAAGAACAGGTCTGCCTCTGACTTCCTCTCACCTGCAGGGGAGAACAGCGGAGGATGTGCCCGGAATCTGAAGTTTGTTTACCTCATCCATGAAGGCCTGACAGTCACTTCTTTGCCAGGGTCTGCATTTGGGTGAAAAACACGAGAGCAACCTGACCAACAAATTGAACTGTTCCTCACGGGGATTAGCCCTCCCAGACCTTCTTCCTACACGGACAGCTGTGTGATGGCGCAGGTAGTAATCAGATGTCACAAGTGATGGGACTGATTCAATCCAAACTATGCACAGAGCTGAGCAAGAAAAAGGAAAAAAACCTGTTTTTTATTCTGCTCAGTTCCTTGCAGATGCTCTTAATGCCAGGCCTGTTTACATCTCTGAACTGAGTCCTTTAGATGTTCATAAGCAAGTAGGAAGAAAATGCAGAGCTCCCAGGCACAGCCCAAGTTCCAGCGTTAGGACAGGGCACCCCTCTTTCTGGTAGTTGGGGGACGGTGGCCACTAGTGCTCTGGGGCCAGCTGGGGGTGTGCCGTCAAGAAAGAAGACTTATTGTTGTTTCTTAAAACTGAATCAAGATTTTGACTTTCAAAAATAGATTCTGAGCCCCTAACTTGGGCTCCCATTTCTCAAAGGCCCATTTCTTAAGAGGAATGACTTGAAACATTTGCTTGATAACATTTACTGGCATCCACATGTCTGCTGTTCTCAGGAGGGTTTGGAGAGGGTTATTTTTCTCCTATAGTTGGAGCATAGTTCTTTCTGGCTCGTTTCACAGACTTGAACTTCCAGCTTTGGTAAGCCAGGTATACAAGAGCAGCGGCAACAACTGAATTCTCAAGCATCAGATTTAAGGGAAAATAGGCTGAAATGATCTGAGGGGGGCAAGGTATGTGAGAAAACATAAAAAGGCTTTTGTGCATAGAAGGGACTGGACACAGACTCCTTAAAACTTCGTAAAATTAAAAATCAGCCATTACCAAACTCAAGAAAGCCCTGGAGTAGCAGGCCGGCACTTCTCAAAAATTAGACATACAAGACCATGTCTTATTGTTCCTAATCTTTCTTACTCGTTCAAATTTAATTCAATGACCCTGAAAGACAATTTCTCTTTTGTAACTAAACAATCAGAATAAGTTGCAGCTAGATGGTTCTAAAACTATCCATAATTTTTCTGGCACAGAAAAATAAGTACGTATGCTAGGCATAAAAACCCACTTTTGGATGGGCGTAAAGTAAAATGAGCAGTAGACAAGAGGGAAAAAAGGATAAAAAGAGGAAGCAGCAAGTCAAAGAAAGAAACTTTCCTTGGATGAAGACAATGTTCCTTTTGGGAAAACAGTAGAATATTGGAGGGGTTTCCAGAGGGTGATCACTGAGAGCAGAACAACTTCCTAAGCCAAAATGTCAAAACCCGTGTTCCTAGCACATACAGTAATGGAGGGAAATGTCTCATTTTTCTTGTGCAAATGGCCACAGGCAATGCATACCTGCTGTAGCTTCTCAGTTCCCCATTTGCTCTCTGCACAGAACCTAACTTCCCCCAAAGTTTTTGCAGTCACAAATGCCATTCCCTTTGTCCTGCCACAGAGGAGTTATTTTACAAATAAACCCACATCTGTGCCAAATGGCCCTGTTAAGTTAGAAATGACCTAACTGCCAAATAAACTATCCTTTATCAATACAACGGAATACTATGCAACTAGAATAAGAGGCTGAGGAAGAACATTAGCCCCTGGTGCTCAGCTACAGCCTAATGAAAAGGGGGAAAAAAAATTCCAAGCACAAAAGAGTTGACACAGTAGGTTACCTTGATGCAAAGGGGAAGGAGAGGCTTTTTGTTTGTTTGTTTAAAGATAGAGAAGGAATTGCTTACAGGCAGGCCCTGGAAAGAGAGCCAAGGTACTGAGAGACAGGGAGAAGGGGAAAACTTTAACATCTTTTTTTCTCTTTCAAGTTTTGTACAAAGTGAACGTTTACCCAATTGAAAATAAATATGATTTAAAAACATAATTTGACAAAGCATGTATTTCTCTTTGAGTGTTTCGAGTTATGCGAGTACCATCTTTGAAATTTAAAAAAAAAATGCCCTTTTCAGGCTAGGAGTTGGCCCCCCTAATCCAGGAGTCCCCTTGCATCTAAAAGCCTTCAGGGGGCCAGCTCCTTCCAGAAGGAAAGCCCCAGGACTCACCAGCGAATTTTGATCAGTTCACGAGGGGCCGGCTGGCCCAGGAGCGCGGCTGCCCGCTGCGATGCCTAAGCCGCAACAGCTGCATAAACTGGCTGTGCCCCAGCCTGACCTATTTCGGAGACAGGTCAGACCAGTGCATGTGGGGATAAGAAAACAACCCTCCTGCTCTGCAGTGGCTGCACTGACAAGCTGTTCCAGCAGGAGAAGCGGGGGCAGGAGCTCTGCAGTCCCCAAGAACCTCACCCACCAGGCTGCAAATTCGTCCTCAATTGTACCCCAGTGACACGACTTGTGGGGACTGGCTAGAAGGAAATCAAAGAGCAAGATCACGGAGATGTCTCCACCAGCACAAAGAATGCTACTTTGGAAAGTTTCCTTCATATTTCTGAACTCCAATTTTAAAGGGGAGGGATTACGAGGAATCATGCATAAAGAAAGGGGACTGCACGCAGCTCATATCACCCCAATGAAGATGTCTCAGAACAATGCAATAGGCTGAAGGAGGGTCCTAAGGAGAAATGGGACAAAGCCAATCGCATAAAACGAAGGGCTGCGGCAGGACGTCTGGAGCAAGGATATACATGTGAGATCCACTTTCATAAAGCAGCTTGGATGTCAGTCTCTGAGCCAGTGAAAGAACTTGTGAAAACACACAGAAAAGTTAGATTGAGAGGAGTTTTTAAAAGGTCAGTTAATCTAAGAGGAAAAGAATCTTTACAAGATCAGGAGGAAAAGTAATTAGGAAATGTCTTTTGACATCTCAGGGAGTGATTTTTAGAATTTCATGATTTTCCACGTGTTAATAAATGCTTTCATTAAGTAGTTGCTGATGAATTCAATTTTTTTTGAGTAGTGGAAGTGGACTTTGGGCTGTGGAGGGGTGTGTGTGTGTGTGTGTGTGTGTGTGTGTGTGTGTGTGTGTGTGTTGGTCTTCATTGTTGCTTCTAAGCCCTGAATTAAGCTTTTATCTGCCCTTGGGCAGAGCCCATCTGCCAGTTTGTAGACTGGTCAGTTTCTGCATGTTCAGAGTTCCCCACTATCACCACCCCAGACTGTGAGTTTTGCTACAATAGGTTTAATTTACACACAACTTGTGTCTTCTCATTTCATTCTCATACCACCCTGGGAAGTTGGGATGATGTCCCACATCTTACAGACACCAAAACTGAAGTCCAAGGGATCACACCGTAAATGTGCCTCATCTCCGTGTTAGAGCAGAATGGTGATATAAGAATGGACCACTTACAGTCCCTTTGGGCACAGTGATCTCCTAAGCAAGCAAAAACAAGGAAAAGGAGTTTGGAATATGTTTAAGTGAGAGCAATTAAGAAGACTCAATTAGTTTTAGAGAACCTCAATCAGGAAACTAGCCAAGTGGGGATTCAGAGAGAAGAAACCTGTTGCTTTTCTTATAATAAAATGAATTGGACCAATTAATTTTCTTTGGTTCAGATTTAACTCAACCATGGTAATGGAGAGATTTACTTAATCATGATAATATTTTGAATATGGGAGAAATTTAAAATATATGCTTGAAAATAGACTGTGAATCTGAAATTTATTGCAAAATAAATTTTTTTAAATACCGACCCTATAAAGGTAGCAAGCAAGATATGAGTAGCCCCATAAAATGCTCAAGAGCCTATTGGCGGGGTGAGTTACATTTATACTAGGGTTTCCCAAACAAAACAAGAAAGAAGAGGGTCTGATGTTTGTACTTTTAGCCTTTCTATGTACCTATGAAAAACACAGGCTTTCTGATAAAAGTACAAGTTTTTATGTGACCATATAAGCATTCACTTCATATGAAAGATGCAAAAAGGAACCGAGTCCATGTTGCAATACAAATTGCACAGCAATTAAATTTCCTTTCTTGATTATTCTACCCTAACGTACTTATTCCTGTCTGATGACATAAGGCCAAGTACTTTCAATTCTACGATTGTTTCCAGAAATATGCCTACCATCCAATTACAAAAAGTCTGAAAAGTTACATCTAAGTCTCCATAAAACTATACTATTTGAATTTTCAATATGAGCCTGGAAATTTTTAAATGCTGAAAATCAGTGGTATTTCCTCTCCCTCACTCCTACGTTGGTCAGCCAAGAAGAATCTCCCATCCTTGTCAGAAAGCATTTTGATCAGCTATTTTAAAGTGAAATCCACTGGAATTAGATCCAGAATGAGAAGGAAACTGGCTCTTAGAACGGAGAATTTATATTAATATACTATTGCTGCAGTAAATCTGGCCAAGTGAAAGTTCCTGAGAGTCAACAAATCACTAAAGGGGTTTAAGGAGGCAAATATACAGCTAGTTTGTCATGAATTCTAATTTGCTTTACTGGGAAAGATTCACTTCCCAATCATTGTAATGTAAGAAGGAGGGCTCAAAAATTCAGACTACTTTGATCAAGTTGCTCACCACAAAGAGAAGGGCTATTATTGCTATTATTTAAAATTCCGCAGCAAAAATGTCAATGTTTTGTGTTTTGCAGATGCAATGTGCAAGGTAAAACTCCAAATGTGCATCAAACCAAATACTAAATCTTACACCACTGCCTTTTATTAAAATACAATTTCTCTTTTCAATAAGGAATGGTCAATTCCATAGCAAAGTATGCTAGTCTTTTCTTAGTTCGTGTCAGGAAGGAAAGAAAACAGACAATGAAGTAAGAATTCTTAAAGCCTACTATTCCTCAAGGGTTTTCGGTACTTTTCATCTCTCTTGGACCGTGGGGAAGTTTCTAACTTATCTTGCTTAAATGGATATTTTAGAATTTTGCTGGACATTTTGACAATTGTGCACTTTCCAATTAAAAACTGGAGATTGTATGTATACAGTTCATTCGTAGGTAAACCCCAACACAGATCATTTGAAATAAGAAAGCTTAGAGCAGAAATGTCCTGTTTCCAGCAGAAAGCTCAGTGTCACTAGAGTTCAGGGTTTGGCTCAATACCTAAAGGAAGAGTTGAAAGCAGGGCTGGGCCAGTGTCTACCAGAGACTGGCATGCATGGAACAAAATAGCAAAGGAAGGTCCTCTGTCTTCACTTTGGTTACATCTTTTAAGAGAAAGGAAGCAACTGAAATTTCCTTTCACTTTCTCTGCTTCCTTCAAGATGACAGTACCCCAGCTAAAGACAATCAGCCCTTCTTTTTTTTTTTTTTTACAAAAATATCAAAAATGTTTTAATTTCTTCCCAACTTTATTGAGATACAGTTCACTGAACCAGCACTTGAGTCAGTAATTATGCCTTGCAACTTAGATCAGACTCAACTGGAAGTTCAAATCTTGTTTCCCTGGCAATATAGGATACAGTCTGCACCCCAAGGGGATTAAGTCATTTTAATTCCATGTATATGAAATATACAAAGAACTCTCTAGTGCTGCATCTGGACTTAGGACAGGGAACTATAAGAGACCTGAGCTGACTCACACTTCCAACTTGATCTACACCAGGCAGTTTTTCTACACAGGAATACTTGAGCTGAGGTAGGTTGATTAACTGGGAGATTCTAATAGAAAATTTTTGAAAATGTCCAAGAATGGCTCTGACTCTGTATTCCAAGATTTACCTTATTCAAGCGTGAGTAAAAAAATAAAATGACAATTTTAAAAACTCTACACAATTATTTCATACTGACATTAATTACAATCAAGGAAGGGGGTTGAGAAGTCCCCACACACATACACAGACAGATCCAGGAGGCACAGCTGAATATCCAAAGCCTGAATCTGGCATAAATTTCACAACCTCAGTTAGAGTGATTTGTTGGAATTTGCAAATTAAGCGCAGAGATGGTATTTTCCCAAAAGTTCTTGCAGAATTCTACTTCTAATAAAAGAAAAATCTATCTAAAAATATTCAAATCTTTGACCAAAAAAAAAAAAAGTCAAACAGTTCATCTAAAAATCAGCAGCCAGAAAAGTCATGATATCACTCGGGGAAATATGTTTCCTTGTACTTAAGAGCAGTGCTGGGTTAAGTGCTGAACTGGAAAGCTGTACTGTTGCCTCAAACTCTGATGATTCTAGAAAGTGTAATCTATAGGACAAATAAACCATTATTTTGTGCAACTGGGTATAGTTTACTGCCACCATAATTCATAGTGACCGATTTATAAATAAACTTTAACGATGTGCAAACTATGCACACAAACACACATATATCTACTCCGACATTAGAAGGGATTTAAAAATATACAGAAGATTCATCTAACCATCTATAAACACAAAAGATATGGAAATACATGTAGAGAAACGTAGTCAATAGAACTCCCAGTTTCCTGTGTATTTCACTCTTCCCCACCTCATTTTACATAAAAATCTGGCATCTTTCCTTCACATCTTTCCTGGGTGACTTCAGTCCAACTTCCATATTTAGAAATGTGTGACTTGCCCTATAGTAGCTGCCTATTCAAGCCTCCCAGCCCATGAGAATCCCTCCCCAATGAGAATCTATGTGGTGATACCGTCACCATCTTACCCTGAGTTCTAAACAAGAAATCACCCTAGGATAATTAAAAACACCCCATGAATCTCTTCTCTACAAACCGACGACATGTAACTGGTTTCAGTTCCTATTTCTTAAAGAGAATTTGGTCAATCCTCCTTAGAGGTTTCAGAGGAAAAGGAGGATTTTCCAAGACAGATAAGTTGAAATGATCCCGCTTTGATCTCTGTGGTTAAGAAACCCTCACAATGGAAGATGGCCACTGAGGGGCCGCGATCCCAGCCTTTTAAAGCCTAACAATGGTACCAACAAACAGCTACTTAATCAATATTTGGCCAGAGCTGCTGAAAACTTCCTTTTCAGATTTTAATTCCTGGTTGTAAAACAACCCCACAGCAGCCAGTGAGATAAGGCATTAAACTGACTGCTTAATTGCCTTTTAGTGTCTTGTTAGTTATATATGTACATTCTTAATGGTTCTTTAATCTTTATTTATCCGCATAAATAAGTTACCTGAGTGTAGAAGCCAACCGATCTGGACCTTCTCCGGAAGCCCCCAGCCCAAGCGAAAGGCTCTTTCTCGCCGTGTGTTACTGCTGTTAGGGCTTTTAGGTTTCATTGGCTATTTACTTATGTAAGACTTAAACATTTAACCTCAGGGTTTAGAAGACTTTTTCTTGTCCTCAAAATGTCTGTATTCACGGATGTTGAAGTGGGGTTCAGTGGCAATGCTTCTATTCACCTGATTGATTTCCATGGAGTCCACTCCCAGAACCCAGGCGCACTTGCTGGTTCCGCCTCACCGCCCGGCTGGGTTTTACCGCGCAGCCCTGGGGACTCTTAAATGACCCTTCAGTAATTATTACGCACTTGAAGCTCCCACGTCTCGTTCCGGTGCTATCAGCAACCAAATCAAACCCCAAAATAAACACACGATTTCAAGCATTAACTAGAAAATCTGCATGTTTTCAAGAAGGCCAGAAAGTGAGCAGACAGCAGGCAACCAAACCAAACAAACAAGCGGAAAAAGAAATGCTACGAGACGGGCCGCCGCTGCTTCCTGCTAAATCGTTTCAATAGGAAAATCGCTGCCCCTGCGTTCTTGAAAAGAGCGCAGCGTGTGCTCTAATTGAATTCCAATCCTGATATTTCCAATACATTTTTAAATGGATGATATTTCCTTGTTGATGGTTCCAAGAGTAAATACGAAATTTACTCTTAAGACGAGAGACCGCACTGGGGTCACATTAGTGATTCTGACAAATGGACTTGGAGAGGGGGCTGTCCGCCTTCATAAAGGTTCCGAAGCCACAGATCTAACATCTTACACCCCATGATTTTAATCTGTGGGAAAGTTCCTCCTCCAGCCTCCCCCCACCCCACCCCTGCCCTTTGCCTCGCGCCAAAACGTCCTGCCCTGCGAACTCTGGGGGAAGAAACGGCTTTCCGTCCCCCCTCCCCGACTTCAGGAGCGCTCCGGTTAATGGTAAAGTGCACTTTTCACGAGTCCACTGGAAATGGAATACTTCGACTCCTTTTCAAACTTTCTGCGTGTTTATTGACTTTGTTTTAGGTCCTGTTGAACAGCTGACGTTGTCCTCGTTCAGAGTAGAAAAGCTCACGAGTTTACAAACAAAATGGGACTCCAGTCAAACTTTTGTCACTTTTACTTTCTCAAAGGGAAAAAAAAAGCAGCAGTTTTTTCTTTCTTTCTTTCTTTCTTTTTTATAAATGTCAAATAGAAAAGGGGAGAGATGGAAGGAGCGTGAGCCCCAACCCGCCGGTGCTCGGGACCTCTTAGTCCAATCTATGAAATTGTTGCAAACCTCCCACGCTCACCAGTGACTTTAAAAGGGGGAAGTCCTACAAAAGTGTATCTGCAGCCCCAATCAAAACATCAGTTTGGCAATCTGGCCTCTCTCCCCCTGCTCTCCCCAGGGCCACTTCAAAGCCGTCGCAACAAGTCAGTAATTGTAACGTCGCATCTAAATATTTAAGCGAGAGTCTTGCTGTCGCGTGTCCATTTACAGTCCTCATCTGTCCTCTAATTCCATTACGGCACAAAGCAAAAATGTTTCCCAAAACTCACAAACAGGAAAAGCGTCACGCAGCAGCAGCAGGAGGGAGGAGGAGGAGGGAGGAGGAAGAGGAGGAGGAGGAGGAGGAGGGGAGATGAAGGAGCAGTTTCTATTGATTAGTCACTGCTTTTGTGTTAAGGGCTTTCTTTAAAATAAGAAAAAAATGGAGGGAGGTTGCAGAAATTTCACTAATGTGAGCCTCAGGCAAGGGAGAAAAAAAAAAAAGGAGGAGAAGAAGTGGGGGAGGCGGGCTGTGTCTAGATGAAAGTGAGAAGGACATAAAGGAGGCAATTGAGTCGGCTGCAGCCCGGCGAGCTAAGCTTCGAGCCGGCCGGAGCACAGGGGAGGGGGCGGCGCGGCGCGGCGCTTTGGCGCAGGGCGCAGGAGTGGGGGCCGGCCCATTGTGGCGGCGCCCGCGGGCCCGCTTGGCCGCGCCGGGGGAGGAACAGAGGCCCATTGAGTGGCCGCCGCGCAGGCCGAGCCCACAACCCCAGATGCAGCGACTGGAGCTTTGCTCCTCGGTCGCGCCTGCTCCAATCTCGGTGCCGGCAGGGAGTGGAGATGGTGGGTTGGGGGTAGGAGGAAGGAGGGGGTCTCCTGGTTGCTCAGCCTTCTCCCTCCACCCAGGCAATGGAACTGGATAGAGGAACCCAACAGGGGCGCTCAGCGTCCAGTGCGCGCCAGGGAGCACTGGCCTGAGCGCACCGGGTGGATAAGCTGCGCTGCTCTTGGATTGGACAAGAGACCGGAGAAGTTGAGGACGTGCAAGGGGCCATCTAGATGGAAGCACAAGACCCTGGGGAGAAGAACGGGGTTCTGGTCGCTTCCAGAGGGCCTCTCTTCCTGGGTCCCGGGTCTGACTAGCAGAGATGTCTACCGGAAGCCAGTCTCAGCAGCACCCTCCAGCCACAACGAAATTGGAACCTCCAGAGAATGCAGCGCACTGGACAGGACATCCAAAGGTCCCTCCTCAGCCAGCCTCCCCTCCTCTGCCAGGGCGCACAGAGCCTTTATCAACATTCGTTGGATTTTACAAGCGGAAAGTTCTGTGACTTTGGAGGCCCAAACAACAGAGACTTTCTGAGGTCTCTAAACTTCCCTTCTTCACTCTGTCCTGTCTCTGGGCCCCTCTTGCCCTCCAGGGCCTCTCTGGAAAGGGAGCTAGAGGGATGAAGAGACTGAGCTGGATCTTCCTTGACAACCCCAAATTAAATTAGGCTTTAGCCTAGGAGACATGTGTGTTTTCAACATATAGCCCCTGCTGGGGAGAATACTCTGGTTTTTAAAATGGTAGCAATTGCCCTTGAATGGCAGTTAGCCCAGCTAGACGGCCCAAAAGACTAGAAACATTTTGTAGGTGAAATGGCCACTTTTTCCACACTGGAGAGTCCATAAAACTTCCTGGCGCAGCAGCTATTGGGGCTCATTGAATAATTCATCCCTCATTGCAAGCCCATAATGTCTATTCTCGGCCCTTTGTGGGGCTGTTTTCTCTTCTTTTCTCCTTGAATTATAAAAAGGTTGCCTTCCTTTGTTCACATCAAGCTGCTTCGAGCTGGAGCTTTGTCTGGGCCGAGCTAAAGTGTGAGTTTCAATGGACTCTCCAGGCTTTGTCTCCCAAGTTCATCTCCAAGTGTAGATTGTGTAGAGAAGGCCTTCTTTGTAAAAGCTGGAAAAGTTGTACAAATGTTTGACCAGCTCATTTGGGGCGTTTTGTCTCCTGGGCCTCGGCTGCCTCTGCTTCCAGGGAACTGCTGATCTGCCTGGCCGGCGCCTCCAGCAACAAGTAGCAAAGTCTCCAGCAACAAGTAGCAAAGTCGCTACTTCCCCCCCACCCTCCCCCAGCCTCTCTGACCACTCAGGCCTCCTGCCTTCCCCCCCAAGGGGCCCATTAGGGTTGGGGTTGGCTGGCTTCTACCCTTTTTCCCTCCCCAGCACCTCTATGTTACACCTAGTCCTGGAATAAAATCCAGGGGTCTTCTTAAACACTAGAGTAGAAACACACCCCTCCAAAAGGAGGGACTTAGGCTGAGCCTTTGTGGGGTCTCTGCTTTAAAGGCAAGAAAGCAAGTGTCTGTATCGCCCTGCCAATCTGCCATAGGTTAGAGTCACTCCTTCTGTGCCATATGTGCCAAAGCACCTCAGCTTCTGTTATCCCTGAAATCAGTTATTTGGCTTTGCATGTCCAAACCTCGGTGGCCCGTGGAGATGGGGTACAGATTTTGCATTGGTTTGTAAAGCTGCTGCTCTGGAGGGCTAGCAGGTCACCCCTGGGAAGGAAGGTAATGGGAGCAAACCTCAGTCCTGCCCTGGACATCCCCTGAGTAGGGGCAAAGCCCCGGCTGCTTTCAGTAGTTACCATACCAGGCTCACCTGCCCTTCTAGGATGACACAAAACTCAAGTCAATCGAAGAAAGTATTGGCTGCAGGGGAGGTGACCCCAGTTGGGGCGGCTCCCCAGCTTTGAATATTTTAAGAGGCACAGCCATCTCCGGAGACTCTGGCTGCAGGTTTAACTCCCAACAGGGTTAATTTGGGGGAGAAGGGCTAGTACCCCAGATACTGAAGATCACTCCCAGCAGGGAAAAGGGAAGCAGGCCGTACTCAAGGCTCCCGGGGAGGTTTGCTCTGGATGCTAACAGGTTCCAGCTAACAAGGAAGGGGTGGTCTGCACCCCTGGGCAGAAAAAGGGTGCCAGTGCTGCAGACCCAAGAATCCAGCCCTCAGTTTGTAACCCTTAGCTTAGCTAGTTTTACTTTCCAGGAAACCCAACCCTACCACAATTGAAAACCAACTTAAAACAACAACAAAAAAAGCCCAGCCAACTCACACACACTTACAAAGCAGCCGATGTGGTACAATTTAGGGGTCCCACTGCCAAGAGTTTTGGCGTTTGGGGTTGGCCCCCTCCCTTCTTCCTTTCTTCCCTCCCTCCCTTTTTTCTTTCCTCCCTCCCTTCCTCCCTCTTCTGACGTGGGAACTCTCTGGGGACCCAGGCCTGTCCTGAGGGCAAAAAAGTTCTCTCAACCTCCCGGAGGCTCACAGATTGTCCGCACCTCCCCGCGAGCCTCCCCCTCCCAGTCGCTCAGTGACCCCCAGTCTCCCTGCCGGAGGGCAAAAGGGTAATCCCGACCCTAACCCATTAACTCGAATTCTAGACTCCGATGGCCTGGGAGTAGTGCGGAGGAAAATGTCATAAAAATTAAGCAGAACAGAGACGATTCCTGTGTTCACCGCAAGTGCATCTCTAGTCTTCACTTGAATGCCCGCCAGTGGTTACGAGCGAAGAGGGGGCTTGGCCCGAGCTGGGGCTGCGCGGCCCCCGGGCTCCCCAGGTTGTGGCGCCGCTGACCTTCCAGGCGCAGGCCCTCTGCGCGCCGCGCACGGCTCGGCGACTTACCCCGCTCGCTCAGGATGCCGTCGATGCTGTGTTTCGCCTTCTTCTCACTCTCCTCGGCTTCCTTCCTCTCCAGGTCAGCCTCCTCCTCTTCGCCTTTCCCGAATTTACTCCTCAGGATGCGGCTGATGGAACTCACTGGGGGCAGGAGGAGGGAAGGCGCGCAGAGAATTGAGACGCGCTGGTCTGCACCGAGAAGCCCTCAGAGGGCAGCTGGGCCCTGGACCGGCTGCGCCGCACAGCTCGGTGGGGTCTCCTCCTGCCTCTGGAGGCAGCTCAACCTGTTAACACCTCCCACCCTCCCAATCAAAGCCCCCACCCCATTATCCCGTCTAGGTGCTGGGAGAGGAGAATCTGGGAAGCTCGCAACTCCAAGTTAAGGCCGAGAACGACCTCTTTGTCTGTTCCCAGCAGGAAGCGTTTCCCTTCTTGACTTTAGATAGAATTCTAGGTCCGATCTGAGAGAACTCTCCCTCCAGCCTACACTGCACCCCACCCTTCCTGAAGGTATTGCGCCCCGCAGTTCGCGTCAAGGGAAGAAGAACCACAGCGGACCCATCTCTTGCAACTCAACTTTTTTGGAGGCTCTAAAGGGTTTAAATTTCAGCTGCAGAATGGTTTCCTATTGTAAAAATCAAAAGAAAATGCACTCTCCCACATTTATTTTTTCCAGATTCCAGACTGGTAAACAAATCCATGCTCTGAAATATCTCGTTCTCGCAGGGGGAAAAAGGGAGTTTCCTTTTAATTAAAAACAAACTCTCCCGCGCGCCCTCGCGCTAGCCCTGCGCTCGCTCCCCTTCTCCCTCCTCCTCCCCCAGGCTGCCGGGGGCGCCGGATGGTCCCCGGGACTCTCGGGGAAATTTCGGGCCTTCCCGAAGCTTCCTCTCCTTTGCGTACAGAGCAAAGTCTCGGCTGGCGCGGCCCCATCTCCCTTCGGTTGGGGTTACCAAAACATTTGTTTCTCTTTAAAAGGGAACATCAATATTAATAAACGCTTGGCCTCCGCCTCGCGTTTCCTGCCCTGCCTCCTCCACAGAAATCCTCTTTGGGAAGCCCTCTGCAGCGGTCTCTCAACCTCCAGGACGAGCCGCTCACCCCTCCCTCAGTAAAACGCCAAAGAATATCCGCTTCTTCAATATTTCAGGGGCCAGGAGGGACTGCCTCCCATGCGCCCAGGTAAGCTATCGGGGTGATTAAGGCTCGAATGGCCAGTCCGGGGAATGGTGGCCCACGACCGCGCCTCTGGAAGATATAAACGGGCCTGGTACCTGAGGGCACAGTGTTGCGATCGCAGACCGCGTCCTTGAGTAATTTGTCTCGAATTTCCCAGCTGAACATTCCCGGGTTCTCTCTTTTGTATTCCTCAATTTTCTTCTCCACGTCAGGAGTTGTCACCTGCTTTAAGAGAACAGGCAGGTCAGTACCCTGCGTCAGAAGTGGCCACCCCAAAGCCTCCCGGCCTGGTCAGGTTCTCCTTCCAGCACCCCCTGAAAATGTCCCCCTTGTTAGTAAAAGGACCCCAACTCTCCTGAGGTGCTTTACTTTAGATAGGCGCAGACAGGAAATCATCCCACCCAGAGCAGCCTGGGGGTCCCCCTGCCCCCCAGATAAGCCCAACAATCAGGATTAAATCAAAAGGGGTTTTAATATCTTGGGGGAAATGTGCTCTCTGATGCCTCAAAAAAAAGAAAGGCAATAGAATCTACACAGAATCAACACGAAAATGAAACTAAAAAAGGAATGCTGCAAAAGGGCTCAGAAATCAAGTTAGATTTGTCACTTGTGGCTCTCAAGCCAGAGAGCACAAGATTTAGTCCAAGCTAAGAGTGGAATGAAAAGTCAAAATTGAAAAACTAGGTTAAAAAATTTTAGCGTGGATAGCAAGTATGGATAATTTGAGATACTGGTTTTTTTTTTCAATAAAAGGAATTTTCAATTATGGGTACTTTGGTGGTGGGTGTGGTCTGGTGACCTATCTGAAAAGGTGTGAGCCTGTACCCCTAAATCATATACAGTGTTGTAAACCAAGGTTACCTCAACAAAAAATACAATATTGAAAATCTTTATAATAATAACAACAAAGGATTTTCAGAGAGTCTTTGAAAGGTTGCAAAGGAAGCTGAGGTGGGAGAGAGAAAGGTGTTTGAAAGCCTTCAGTTTATTAGAGCTCTTCTTCTGATTTGCCCTATGGCAACTAGAAAACTACACCGGATTTTCCTTCCTCCAGAAGAAAACCTTCTTCCACTCAGCCCTAGTCACTGTGACTTTTCTTTCCTTTTTTTAAAGGAAACCAAAATAATTTGAGGATAGCACCAAATTGCTTTTGAAAAGTCTAGTCCTCCCTCATTGTGAAGAAAACAAATCAGCCTAGCTTTTGTCCCCTCCAAGACAGTTTTGACTGGAAGACACTGGTGAAGGGAGTTGGAGAGAAATCACTAGAAACTCCAAAGTGGCTGCTTAGATTGGTTGGGAAAGGTGGTGCAGTGGGTGGGAGCTGGGAAGCTACAGGGGAAAGAAATCAACAGGTGGGCACATGAAGTTGGCCTGCTTTAGGTACTTGCCTACTGAACTAATCGGGTGAAAAATCCAGGATTCCAGGGCATTAAAAACCATGCTATATCTTGTTTGCAAAAAGACTGGGGTTTTTCTTTAGAATCTATCAAGCAGCAAGACTCAGGCAGTTACCCAGTTCCCTCACCACCCACCCCCAACACACACACACACATACACACACACACTCACACACACATACTTTTTTGGACTATGAAAATAACTTCTTGCAAAATCCCAGACTGCCCCCTGCCCTCTTCCCTAAACCAGAAGACCGCAGGTAGGGAGGCCTCCAGCTGTGCCCCTCACCTTGGGCTTGCTGCCCCCGATGGCACCGGGCCGGATGGAGCCTGTCTCCTGGTACCTGCACAGGATCTTAGAGACGCAGCCGTGGGACACGCGCAGCTGGCGGGAGATGACGCAGGGCCGGATCCCGTGGTGGGCCATCTCCACGATCTTGTGGCGAATGTGGTTGGGGAGCGGCCGACCGTTGATAAAGACACCGCCGAGCTGGTTGACACGACCCTGGCCGAGGGGAGTGGAGACTGGAGAAGGGGAACAGAAGGAAAGAAAGTTATTTGGGGGAGAACAGTTAGCAATCCCCCCAAAGAAGCCCTTCTAGCCCTGCACTCCCATGGCCAGCCTGTATGCTCCAGCCTCACTACGGAAAATGTTCCACCTCGGTTCCCAGCCAGAGACTCTCTTTCAAGAACATTTGTTCGAATTGTCGAGCAATTCAGAGGCGACCATCATCTGGATTAGAGAGAGCAGCCAGGACAAAAATAATTCGTCCCAGGGAAACTGTCTTCTCTTTAGATCCAGAAAGGTGGCAACTTTGGGGTACGGGGGAGAACCAAGGCCTGCTATGAAGTATCTTTACCTAGAAAGAACCTCCTGATGGAGAAGTTTAGGCTGAAGCAGCCTTTCTCAAACTCTGCGGAAATCAACTCCAGTCCAATTGGGCAGTCCCCTTCCTGAGGGGGAGCCGACAGCCCTTGGCGTTTGTGGCTGCCAGTACAACCTTTAAAGGTCAAAGAGGGTCTCGGAAGGAGGCCACAAGTTGCAGCACGTGTCACCTGTGACATCTCGGGACAGAGAGGACAGTCGGGTCTGCTGGAGGCCTCTTCGCCTTCCCCAAAGTCTGAGTATTTTATTCTGGCCCCAGAGCGGAGGGCGGGCGCCGCGAGCAGCCAACCCCCGCTCGGCGTCTCAACCTTGAAAACTGTCTAGGACTCAAGCTTGCGAATCTTTCAGCGTCCCTGGCATTTCCAGAACCTGAAACTTCAGGGTAATGGAAACTCCCGGATGCTACTTCAGATGAATGGAATCGAATTAATTAATCAATTAGTACGAAAACTTCCCAGGACGAGGCCGCGCAGCTTCAAGCCACAACTTTGCGCCGGCCAGCTAGTTTGCTCCCGAAACTAGCAAGGCTGTTGCAAACACGCGTGCGGCCGGGATCAATTTTGAGACACTTTGGGGCAGGCAAAATGCAGAGAGGTTGCTTCCGACTCAGAGGCCGGTCCTTCCGCGGCATCTCCATAACAACAGTGGGAAGGGGACCTGCCGGGAGCAGGCCCCGCCGCCAAGCTCCGCGAAGAAATTTACGCACAGAAGCCCGCCCCGCTTGCAGAGAGATCGAGTGGGGTCTCGCCCCGACTGTCAGCTCCTGGGGTGAGGGCGCCCCTGGACGCGCGGGTGGAGCGGTGGAGACCCGGGGTGGGGTGGAGCATCGGGTCCCCGGCCGCGGACTCCCGGCGGCGCCCAGGCCCTCCCTTACCTTCCAGCGGGAAGCCGCTGCGCGGGTAGTTCTGCCCCGGGCCCGGCCGCACCATCCTGGGCACAGCTCCGGCCAGCGTGGTCATCCTGGGGCAGCTTCGCTTGGAAATTATATCCAGGTGAAAGCGAAATAGAGCGGCGAACGCGGCGCTGGTGACCCTCGGGAACTCCGCGGAGCGTGGAGAGCCCCTCCCCAAAAAAGCTGGAGAGGGAGGGAGGGACGCGGGGAGGGGGACCGCTCGCTTCTAGTCCTGAGAGGCTGGAGCTGGAACCCGGGAAACGGGTAGACAGGGAAGCCCCTGAGTCCAGAAGCCAAAGCCCAGGGCGGAAAAGTTTGGTGCGAGTCTGGGCGAGTGGCCCCGCGGCTGGGGGCGCTGGGGAGGGGCTCGGAGCGGCGCGAGGAGCCAGGGAGGGGTGGGGGCGGGAGCGCGGCCGGCCCGAGTCTCCTCCCGTCGTGACACCGAGTGCGGGGATCCGGGCTCGGGAGCATTTATTAGTTCTTTCACCCAAAGCTTGGTCAGGAGCCCTGAGCTGCGATTGGCCGACGGGGAGACCGTCCCGGGTGGTGGAGACACGCGCTGATTGGGCGACAGCGGCCACTTTCTCTTCCCATCCCTGGCGCTGCTGAGGCTGGGCCACCGGCCCCGAGAGGGACCCGCACCGCGCCCCTTCCCCGGGAGAAAAGCGGCAGACCCGTGGAAGCTGGGAGACACTGCCCAGGGAGCTGGCAGCTGCTGAGAGTAGAGAGGGGTCCCTGCCCTCGGCCGACGTGGGTCTCCCTCCCTGACTTTCTGTATCTCTGTCACTTTGTCTCTGTCTCTCTGTGCATCTCTCTCCTTTACTCTTTACCTCTCTCTCTCTCTCTCTCTCTCTCTCTCTCTCTCTCTCTCTCTCTCTCTCTCTCTCTCTCTCTCTCTCTCTCTCTCTCTCTCTCTCTCTCTCTCTCTCTCTCTCTCTCTCTCTCTCTCTCTCTCTCTCTCTCTCTCTCTCTCTCTCTCTCTCTCTCTCTCTCTCTCTCTCTCGCTCCCCTCCCTCCCTCCCTCTCCTTACTGCCACTGGAGGGGGCGCCACTCCAGTAAGAAGGCATTGGGAGCCCCCAGATGCGTTCCACTTTCCTTTCACTGGTCAATGCCCCTCGCCCGGGTTTCTTCAGGGTCCTCCCCGTGGGTTTCTTCCCACTAGGAGGCCAGGGTATGTTGATAAGTTCCTTTGTTTTCTCAGTCTGGGGGCAGGGGTAATGTGAAGCTTTATGCAGCCCAGGGGAGGCCAGAGCTGAAGGCTGAGGATGAGAGGAGGGAGAAAAAAAATCCCACTCCTCTTCTTGATTGCAAAACCCACCCCGGGCAGCCCCAGCTCTAAATCTCAACTTATAGATTCCCAGTGCGTCGGCAGAAATGCATCTATAAGTTAAAGTTTTGCCTGGCTGCGGCATTTGTCCTCAGGAATTTATTATGGTTTTCAGACTAAACTGCTGGAAAAATAAAAGGATCGAAGTCTTGGCGAGGAGCTGAAATGTCCCCAGCAGGATATGACGCCAGGAGAGTTGTAAAGACTGTCTGTCCTTAGAGAAGGTGCCATTGTGCGTAGGCTTTTATTTATAACTTGGTAAGTGCCAGCGAACTCGCCTCCTTTACACCCCCAGTGCCAGCCCCGAGCTCTGCACTTCGCTTTATTCGCCGGAGTCTATTCAGAAACTGTCACTCCGGGACTGCGAGGTATTCAGGGCCTTAATCAATCAAAAGGATGAGAATCAGGCAGGTTTTCCCTTTTGAAATAAAGGACACAATGACTTCTGGGCTACAAGTTCCCCCTTTCCCTTTACGATTTTTGAATTTTTCCTGCACCAGCGTTCTCCACCCCTCTCTCCTTCCCTCTGTCT
Source organism: Scalopus aquaticus (assembly GCA_004024925.1). Lineage (NCBI taxonomy): Eukaryota > Metazoa > Chordata > Mammalia > Eulipotyphla > Talpidae > Scalopus > Scalopus aquaticus. Next base: position 204,006 of record PVIJ01001326.1, read on the forward strand.
TCCAGCTCCTTTGACACTTTTTAGGTGAGCTCCGGCTCCAAACCCCGCATGCCCACCTCCCAATTAGGGGGAATTCAGAAAGCAAGATTGTTCTATATATAAGCCTGGACTCAAAGTCAGAAGGCTTGCTTGACTCTCAAAGCAGCCCAGGCAGGCCTCTGGAGACACCCTAAAATGTCTGGACATCGCCTCACCCACGCTCTGGGGGAGTGCCCCCAACTTTCACAGTACAAAGGAGAGGTATCTATGTGAATGAAACCCAGCTTAACCTGGTTTTAAGTAACATGAGTGTATTTGTTAGGGGAAAGTGTTCTCAGTTTCCTTGTTGCATACTTGGGGGCCACCAAAATCTGGGTCCTTGTTTCCTCAGCCACTTCTTGGGGATTCCACCTAGGGAGCTAGACTTTTCCCAGATTTTCTGTCTCCAGAAGAATGTGTGGAGCAGACAGAGCACTTTGGGAAGGGGGGGATAATTGTTGGAGGCGGGAGTTGCTCCAAGCCCATCTCAACAGGGTAAATGTAGACTCCACTGCTGCTCTAAGGAAGCCAGAACAGGCAGCAGCGGCTAAAGAACGCCCAGGCACGGGTCTCACTTGTTTTTGAGCCCAGGACTCATTCTCAAGCCCTGCCAGCTTGGCCCAGCCCTCTTCAGCCGGGAGTTCGCTCTCACAAAAGCTGCGGATCCGCGAAGAACGCGCTTGTTGCAAACTTGTTCTCCCGGATTATTCGTCCACGTGCAAGCGGTAGGGGTGCTGGAGTTGGGGGGGGGGTGAGAGAGGGGACGTCTGAATGGAGGTACTGGCAGTGGAATTGGGTCTCCAGTGCCCATGGGTCCCATTCAGCACGCGCATCCATGAAGGAGCCATCACTATTACGAAATGTACAATGGAGGTTCCAGGCTGTGTGTAGTTGGGGACCTGGAGGCGTGGGTAGGAAAGGGACCCATTTTCTCTCTTCACCCTGCTCTCCCCTGCCAGAGAGCTCTGAGGTTTATCAGCAGAAGGAGGTTGACTCGCCCTTCTCCTAACTTCTAACTCACCCGGGCTTCGCCAGAGGACCCCTGAGACCCAGATGGGTGAGGGAGGGCATCCTTTAACTCCCGGCACCTGGGTGGGCAGGCTGGGGGGCCACTTCCAAAGACCACAGGAGCCCCCAACGCCCTGAGGCTGCTGTCCCCGAAGTTCCACCCGGCAGGGCCAGAACAGGCTTCCAAAGCGCGCATTCCCAGCCAGCTCACAGCAGGCCCAGAACCGGGGCTGGGCACCGCCGGAAGCAACAGGTTGCAGGAGAGCAAGAGCTGGGTTGTTTCTTGTTTGCCCGACCGTTTTCGCGGATGCTTCGGGTTCTACACTCCAGCCACGCTTTCCTCAGATCGGAAGCTGCCACCTCTCCTCACTTCTTTCGGACGTCTCTCCGGAAGCCGGAGCCTTCCCGCTCCCCACTCCCGGGAGCCGAAGGGAGTCTCCACCCAGGCCCTTAGCTCAGCCGGGAGCCTATGGGCCACCGAGTGCCCGAATCTGCCGGCGAGACAGGCGCTAATTGGCAAAGAAGTTACCCTGCTGTGGGGCTTGGAAGGCGAGTGCCTGCGCCCTGCAGTCCTGAACTTAGATTTGCGTCGCAGCGTCATTTTCACAGGCTGACAAATCACGCAGAAAGCAGCCAGGGGCGTCTGCGAACGAAGGTGTCCGAACGCGCTATCTGCAAAATGAAACTGAAGCCTGAGGAAAAACCGAGATAATTTGACAAAAAAAGGAAAATAACTTGCCGCTAGCCACCTCCTGCCCTCCACTTCACTTCAGGTGAAATTGACAGCCGTAGCCTGTGCCTGGGTGTGTGTGGTGGGGGGAGGGGAGCGCGCCCCGTTCTTTTGAAGATTCCCCTCCCCGCGGGCTGGAACCTGGGTCCACCGTCCAATCGCTGCTGATTCGCGTCCGCTCCGGGCGCGCGGCACCCTCAGCACTCAGATTCACGCTTGTGGACCCTGGGGGACAAGGATTTCATGACCACAGACTTCGGGGGCCTCTGAGGGATGACCTCATTTCTAGCCAGACACAGGCCTTAAGAGAAAATTATGATCAATGTCAAATATTGTTCCTGATTGAGTGGGGGAAAAGGAGAGATAGTGTCTGCCACGTAGGTCTTTTTCTTTTTCTTTTTTTTTTTCCCCCATCTGGAAGGCTGGGCTGGTGATAGGCAGAGTCCAGCGCGGAGCACCTAGCAGCCAGCCTGTCCCAGGCTTCACTCCCAGGCTGCAAATGCAGGCTTGAAAAGAGGCCACGCAGCCCTCTACTGCGATTGCAAAGAGGTTTTCCGTAGTCACGGGAAGGAAACCCCTAGCCCAGATCCTTGACCACCGGCTCGCTGGCCAGA
>PVIJ01001327.1:0-112345 GCA_004024925.1 Scalopus aquaticus
CCCCCTCCTCCCCTCCCCGCCCTCCCCCTCCCCGCCTCCTCCCTTCCCCGCCTCCCCTCCCCCGCTCGTGGCCCTGGCAGCCCGAAACTCTCCAAACTTTTCTGCCTTTTGTGGACGGGATTTGTTTGCACTTCGCCATGTTCTTGCTTTCAGTTTGCTGCCTCGTGATGTTGGGGAGACCCTTCTTTCCAAGCAGGGCTTTGTTGGGGGGGAAAAAAATCAGAAGAACTTCTTTATTTTTGCGCTGATTCCCCCTCCCCCTTTGGTGGTGGTGTTTGTTTCTTCACCCTGGGAAGATGACTGTGTGGCTCTTTCTTTTCTCCCTCTCTCTCCCTCTCTTCCTTCCCTCTTCTGTGGCGTCTTGGGCTTTCCCGGGTTAACCCCTTGGCTGCCGCTGCCGCGGGGACTGGCTGCGCCCGACGCGCGGGGTAGGGTGGATTTTCCTCCAGGCGTTGGACTTGGGAAGTAGCGAGCGCGCGGAGCCTGGGGCCTTGGAGAAGCGCCGCGGCTTTCTTTTTCGGCCGGCTATTTATTTAGCTTTCTAGTGGTGATCGCAGACTCAACCATCCTCTCCCTTTCCCCTGGAAGGGCACGCTTTCCCAGACTGGTCCGTTTGCTAACTTGGGGTTTCTGGGCGTCCTTTTCTTTGGCACCTCCGTAGGGCCGCGAGCGCCCTGGGCGCCGTGGCAGGCTCCAGTGCCCGGCGCGCTGGTTGCCGGCTCTCCCCGGCCGCGCGGGGTTCTTGGTTTGTGTGCAACCCGCATGGCCGCCTCCGGGCGGACTCGATGTATTTCTAGGGAATTTTGGTGCCATGAGGTTTATAGTGGGGTCTGTGCTGGCTGCTTCCGTGAAGGCCCTCTGGGCCCTGGGGGGCCAGAGACCTGAGTGTATGAGCGCAAGGGGGTGCAGAAGGGGAGGGAGGCCAAGGGTGCTCTCTTTTGAGGGGGTGGGCTGCTGCTATCTCAGGCCACCCAACTTTGGGGGCTCTAGGACAGTGCGGGGTGTCAGGCTACGCCGAAGGAAGGGGGGCTTCCCGCAGCGGGAATTCTGCGCCCACCCCTGACATTTGTTACTAAGACTCATCCCCTCCCCCTACCGGCCTCTGCCCCCTGCCCTGGTCCTGAACCCCCTCCCCCGTCCCACCTTCCTCTCCCAAGCTTGGATTAGGAATCTAGACCCAAACTCCTCACGTTTGTGCGCGGTTTCCCGGGATTGTCATTTTGCACCTTCTCAGGTTTGATCCCCCTCCCCCTTATTTACACACACTAGTTTTGTTTCTTCTCTTTTGGTAACTCGAGATAGCAATTTGAAATAATGCACCCACTGTTGCAGCCGGGAATTCGGTGCTCAGGGCCGAGGGCTTGCCGGACGGGAGTCGATCAGATCTACAAGTGTTTTTTAGGCATTAAAATATTAACTATCAGGTTTGACTTGTTTTTTGGCCCTGGCAAAAATGGCATGGGCATGCTAGACCGGTCATTTTTTATGGCTAGGAAAGAGAAATATTTATCCCCCCTCCCCTGCGCCTAGGCCACTGCATGCGTGGGAGGCTGGGAGAGCGTTTCAGCCCGAACTCCTCTTTCGGGGCCTGACCTTTCAGGCTGCTGGGGCCGGGTTGTGGGCTTGCAGCTCTCGGGGAAGCAGAGTCCGGGCACTGTTGTATTTTTCTTGGGAGCTTGTGGGCATCTTAAACCGGCGGCATTCGGCTCGGGATCCGAGGGTTTACTAACCAACCCGACCAAACAACATTCCAAAGTAACCCTGAGAATTTCTTCCTCTTCCCCCTCCCCCTGTGGTGATGGAAGCCTCCCTGGTAATATTTTAAACTCCACTTAGCCATCTGAAAGGCCATCTGAATATTGCGCTTTCATGGCGGGTTTGCTGGTTTTCTCGACTCTTTGCAAAACTCCCTGTCTGTGACCGCTGGCAGTCTGGCCATGCTGTCTCCTAAAACTTGAACAGTTAGTGTTGTGCTGTAATTAGGAAACAGGGAAATTGTTAAAGGCAAATAAATGATTTCCCGGTGCGAAAAGGAAGGCTCCCAACGTTTGGTCCCCTTTGTGGGTATTATAGGAATAGACGGCGTCTAGTTATTTTAATTGTGGACATAGCGGGTGGCCTTGTGCTGTGACATCAGATTGAGTCTGAGAAGACATTTCTGAACTCAGTAGGCAGTTTTAGTATTTGCATGTCAAACACCCACAGACATCTTGGTGTGCACCGCCCTGCCTCCTTTCTGTCTGTTACCTGGGTTAGATTCTGTGCTCCCAAATTAAAGATATTTATTTAGGTCGGTAAACAGAGCAATGGGAATGAGGATGGGAGGCTGTTGTGTGTCACTCCTGACGTTTTGGATCAGAGGGCCAGCTTGCAATTCCAGATTTGATACAGCTGCCGCAGGAATCTATAGACAAGATAGCGGTCTTTTCATGCTCATCTGAAATTCTTAGTGCTTCATAGAGTGTGTTTTGAGAACAAGGTGTAAAGACAAATTAGCTGTATGCTTTATGCTTTTCCCAACCGTTCTTCTTGGTGGTGTCTGCTGCAATTTTCTGTTATTTATCAGTGTACCTAGAAGCAGCTGCATCCTTTATAAAAGCAAACTCTTTTAAACCCCTGTTTCTGCTTTTCTATTTAAGCATGTAAAGAACTAAGGAGTATCAATCAGTCGGCTGAGGGTGAATAATAATACTTATTCTCAGGACTGATGCTGAAATTGCTGAAGATGTCTTGAAACTTAATAGCAATAATTTTATATTAAAACGACAAAGATTTCTGCTTAACATTTAATTTAGTCTTTGACACAGTACTAGGAATGTCTTTTAAAAGGACAGCTTTGAACGCAAAAATGCATTAAGGAGAGTTCTTGTTGAGTAGATGGGAAATGATAGAACTGCAAATATTAGAATTGTGGTAACATTTGTATACTAAAGATAAGAATACTGTTACCTTATTAAAGTTGAGAGGGAAAAAGTAGTTTACATTTCTTTTTCCTTCTTGCCAAACACAAGAAATAGGAATATGGGGGTCAAAATTCCAGTTAGGTTTGAAGTTTCTTCTTAAGGACTTGCCTATGAGCGCTCTTGCATCTTTTTTAATCCAAAGTTATTTGCTTTTCAGCTGAGCTGTTTGCTACTAGGTTGAACAAATAAATAAGCAGCATCTTGAATTCATTTTTGAACTTGGAATCCAACATTTAAAGGAAACCAAGAGGGGCCTATTCGTGGGGGTTTTATTTAGCTGGGCAACAACTTCATTTTCTGGCTTGTGAAAATGGATGTGTTTTGCTCACTCGAACGACGTAATCCCTCCTAATACAAAAGATTTAGACCCTGGCGTGGGAAGGGTTAATGGTGGTCCTTCTCAGTTGTCCTCCCACCCCCCACCTTCACCCCTGATTGTTTTGACAACACTTTTCAAAGTGTGACATTCCAGGTCCCTACATAACAATGTAATATTACTGTAATTACACAGGTCATTACATTTTAAATAGAGAACAGTAAAATGCTTATCGCCCTGAAAAAGAACAGGTGTTCTTGCCCTTCTTTGGTATTTATGCTAATTGTTTTTCATCTCCTTCAGAAATATTTATGGCGAACCTATTTAGATTTCAATCTCAATGCAACAGTATTAATTCTGTGCTAATCTTTATAGGTTGGGGTTTAATGTTTCCAGTCTGGATTATGGGCTCAGCCTTCACCCAATAAGTCATATTTTAATGATTACAAATTTAATATGCCAACGCTTTGCACTTTGTTGAAATTAAAGCTTTCTGAAGCCCCCGAAACAAACTAGTAGGTAGTCGGGAGCCGAAAGTGCTTATCTGAAAGAAGTGTTTTTGGAAACTTTTGACTGGAAGGGAAGCAGCTTTCACGGATGCCCCCATCTGATTGAGAAAAGATTTGGAGGAAAACAATCCCAGCTCTTGCTAGGAGTTTTCCACCTTGATTTTAATTTTACTGATATGGATTTCATTTAGAGTCCCTGCTGGAAGTTGGTTAGCTTTCTGTTTTTTAGCAAGCTGTGAAAAAGTTACAGGAAGGTTTCCGGGGGCTGGCAGATCAAGAATGCTGTTCTGTTAGCAGAGCCCGATAGCTGCAGTTCTGCACGCCATTAAAAAAATATTTGCTTTAGAAAACTTGCATTTTAATAGTTGCACCAGAGGCTGTGCTTTTAAAGATTACAGTAGAAGTCTTTCCAGGTTTTGAATGCCTCCTCACATCCCACGAGGTGCCTGTGTGCAGGCAGAGTGGTGGCTGGATTCCGTGGTGGGGAGAGCCGGGTGCAGCTTCTCTTACACAAGCACAGTGGGTAAACGCGAAGGTATCTAAGAGGATTTTACATTTTGTCAGATGTTTCACAACAGGGGCCCCCGAATCACATTAAAAATGCACTGTAGAGAAAGGACAGCTGCAAATTTTTGTGTGGACGCGTGTTTCTGGACCATGACTAAAACTCCGAGGACCTTTTCCCCAGCTGTCTGGAAGTTATGTGGAAGCTGTTTTATTGGCAGTTAAGTATGAGACAACCTGGATTTAGCAAATGCTCTCCTGCGACACAGGAAGTAGATGACAGATTGGGGGAAGGGACCAGACTTCAGACAGGGAGTGATTTACTCCTTTTCTGTGGTTTTTTTCATTGTTTTTCTAAACCGTGGAGTTGCCAAATAAATAAGCACTTTCCAAGGAAGTAGGTGTAAGCTTTTTAGTCTTGGTAAGTCGACTTAGATAATATCTTTAACCACATTTATAACTGTTTCGAGGTGACACATTTCAGAAGTTTTGAATCAGAGGGGTGAAACAAATTCTCGAGGCTTTCTTTCTGAAGGGGTGTGTGATGTGGGCGTCCTGAGTTTCTTCTGGGAGTGAATCTTGGCAACCCTGTAAGTTAATCTCCAACACTGACTTATAATTGAGCACATTTGTGAAGGAAATGGTTAATTTTACAACCAAAGGCAAACTTGCACCTCGACAGGTCTGCTGAAAGAAATGTGCTCCAGTCCTTTGCTGGCAAGCGCCACTGGGTCATAAATCGCAGGCTTTATTTACAGCCCATAACACTTATGAATGTTAAGATATTTGACGCCACGTTGGCCTTATAATATTCAAGGTCCACAGACATTGGCAGTAGCTCAAATTTCTCTCACTAATTATAAGCCGCGAGATGGGGTGGGGTGGGGGAAGCCTAGCACGCTGCTGCCCTCCCCCTCCTCTGCCCCCCACCCCTACAATTTGAGCCCCCTGAGAAGACCCTCTCCCCAGCCCCCCAGTTGATTTGTATTTCTCCTCTAGGCTATTGTCATACACTTTTATAAAGAGCACCTTTATGGATGGAAATTAGTGGGGTGGGGCTTCAGGAAGACTTTTTTTTTCCAAGGAAAAGTTGCTCTAGGTGTTTGCACCTCCCCCCCTCCCCGCCCCCTTCTGGTTTCTCTCCCTTTTCTTGCTTTTTTTTTTTTTCTCTTTTTTGGTAGGGTAATTGTTGCCTCTATTGTGCATATTTCCCAGAATACTTAAGAAACCTGATACCCAGACTACTTTTTAATTTCTAAGATGTTCACCTCCAGCTGGAAGGAAAAACACACATTGAACAGGACACTAGTTAACGGAGGGTTATAAAAAAAAGTGAGGTGTGGGGTAGGAGGGCTGATTAAAAGAGATGAATGGAGGAGGGAAAAAAAGTCCAGGTTTAATCTTGGGGAGGGGAAAGGCCACTCACACATTTGGGGAAGGTGCACTGATGATGTCTGGGGGAAGACGTGGAGAAAGAATGGGCCAGGGAGGCAGAAAAAAGGCTTGGCTTTGAAAAGTAGAAGATAGGACAAGAATGTGGACTTGGAGGGAATGGCTTGACTGCAACTGAGGACTGCAAGTTTCTTAGAGGTGGAGGTACTGTGTGTGTGTGTGGGGGGGAGAAGTTGCTGAAAGTGAGATTGCTTTACTCAGCAAATACTGCCCCCCCATTCTCTCCTCAGACAGCGCTCTGTCCAGCAACAGATAGAGGTTTCATATCAGTTATTGTGTGAGGTTCTGGGGTTGGGGCATATGTGGTGGAGACCCCGATGTGAGAAAGAAGCCAGTTATCCTGCCCGACATTCTTTTATATTGTTCAAAGTGAGCTGTTCTGGTTGTGTGTGTGTTCCAGTGTTAAAACTGACCACATGGTAAAAGGGAAATGGGATTCCGAGGCATGTGGGGGGGACGGTCTTGGCTCTGTCATTTCTGGCTGCGTCTTTCCCTCTGTTCAACCCAAACTTAAAGACCCAGGCTGAAGGTTTTATTTTCTAATCAATGGAATGCAGAAACTTACTAGCCCTCAGGGACAGATATGAATCCCTTAACAGCTCATTACAAAGATGGGACTGTGGGATCTTTGAACGGGTTATCAGCCCTGGTGTTCCTTGGTTTTCCCAGGATAGGTTTTTCTTCCTTAGGCGCATCTGATTCCGGACTGGTAATTCAGCCTGTTATGTTTTATTCTTTTTTGTCGTGGAGTAGCCCCAGTTTGGTCTACAAGGGAAGGAACGGCTATTTGTGGGATCGGCTCTGAAGGAGTTAAAGTGGCTCGCTAAAGTTTGGCATCATGAAAATAAATTTGAGGCCTGGTAGGCATTAGCAGGGCACAGCACATTTACAGAGCTTAATTAGTACGAACTGTAATTGTTCATGGTCTGCCAGAAGAAGTAATGTTCAGGAAAAGTGGAGTCCTTCTCTTGCAGTCTTCAGTTTGAAACCGATAAATCACTTGCATATTTGTGTAGTGATTCAAATGGAGCTAAGACCTCTCCCATCCCAACATGTGGTAAATTGTAAAGTCAATGAATTGCAGATGTAGGCTACAGTGAGATTCTCTAAGAAAATGCAGAATGAATGGGAAAGAGTGATGCTATAAATATTTACTGAGAAGATAACTAGGTTCCTGCGTGCTGGGCCAATTATGATGTACTAAATATATTAGTAAAATGCTTAAGAAATCGAGAGGATTTGTGTGGGTCTTTGGGTGGGTTGGTTTGTTTTGGAGAGTGAAATAAAAGGCAGCATGTTATTGCCCTGTCAGTTTTATGAAGCTTGAATCACAATGGCATACCCGGGGAAGGACACATGAAACCCACATTAATGCAAATTAATTCGTTAGGAGTTGCAGCGCTGTGACTGCTAAGTGGAGTAATGATGTGGCATCATTTTAAGAGTGTTAGTGTAGCAACTTTTAATGAAATATGCTGTGTTAGGAACATGTGTCAGCATTTCAGCCCACTGTTTTTATATGCAAGAAGTGCCTTTTGCACAAGAGCCTGAAGCTTGATTAGTTCCCTCTACCTCCGCAGTTGAAGAACTTTGTTTTGATGGTTAAAGAAAATCATTTAATTTTTCCTTAAAAATCATCCTAGAAATGCTTATCACCATAACCAAGTTCAGCTTCAACTTTTTTTTTTTTGCATCAGACCGTAGCCCAAAGCGGAAAAAACAATGTATGTTGCATCCCCCTATAGACCTTTAGATAACAACTTTCTCGAAGTGATTTTTTTCTCCTTTTTTTTTTTTCCTTCTTAGAGGATTTTGGTCTCAGGCAATGTTGCAAGTCAATACTTCTTTCCCCAAATGTGAGTAGGTGGATGTGTATGGAAGCTGTAAAAGTTAATGATCGCTCTCTGACTCATAGCTGATGGTTTCAGGTTGAGGAAAAGAAAAGAAAAAATTAATGAGGGTAAATAGACATTTGATGGAACCCGGAGACAGAAGGAGAGATTGTTCTGGCTTCTGAAGGCATGCGTTTTGTTGTAGCAGAATTTCTGAAAGGAGAATGCCAGGAAGTGAAAAGGGGATGCCTTTGTTAAGTTGTTGTTTTAGGGTGTTACAAATGTTCAGGGTCTGGATCTTTGCAGGAATGTTTAGACCCTGTACCTACCAGTCAGTGCTGGTTTTGCCTTCCCTGAGAAGTTAGAGGCCCTCTTGGCACTTTTTAGAAGAGCAGGCAAGACCCAAAGCCCTGGGCAGAAGTTTATTCCCCACTAACTGTAAGAGGTTTCCAACTTTGGATCAGGGGTGCTAACTCTGTCCTGAAAAATGTCCAACGTCCTAATAATAATAATAAAAAAAGAGACTGTCTTTTAAGCTGAAGACATGGAAATTAAATTGCCAGTGGCTCCTGGTGGTGGCTGTAGGAGAGGAAGGAGAGTGAAACCCCACTGCCTCTCAAACAAAACCCTTTAGGAAATTTATCTGGGTTTTCCTTTTTGCATAAAAGCAGGTGATTCATAAAACTGAAAATAAAGCAAATGCTCACTTCTTCCCCATTTAGTGCAATGAACAGGCATCCAAAATTAATCTTCATCACACTGGAACTTCACTTAGTGCTGGAAAAACCAACACGGACCTTCAAGGGTGTTTTTTTTTTCCCCCTCTGAGAATGAGAGATTCCTACAGTTGAAGTTGAAGATGCTGTTTCCCTTTCCCATCTGGATATTTCTGATGCCTTATATTTGAAACATCAAGTTTAGGGCCAGCACCAGTGATCAGAAATAAGATGAGAGAAATCAAGGTATGGTAATAACAGGGAAAGCGGTTAGTCGGCACGTGTTGGAGGATTGTGTAAGTCGGTGCAGAGTGCAGCCACATCTTTGTGCGCCTTCCTCGGGACACGTGAGGGCCGGGTCATCTGGTTGTGTTAGAATGGGTGGGTTTCGCTGCTGTAAACATGTATGCGAGAGGGAAGATTTGTTGACCGTTTCACAGGAAGAAATGAAGTGAAAAGTACCTTGGAGTTTTCATTTGGTGATTGCAGGACGCCCGGGGAAGGGGGCACTGTGTTAGGGGTGTGCTGCTTGTCCAGCGTGTAGACAGGGGAGTGATGTGGTCTGTGGCAGGTAACCCTGAGCATTTAAGGACTTGGTTCTTCAACAGAGGTGAGCTGTCCATAGCTGCCCTGGGTCTCCACCTTCCCCCATCTTCCAAAAAACAAAGGACCAGCCCATCTCCTGTTCCCGCCGTCCTTATAGCTCTTTATAGAGATATAAATAAATTATTGTTCCTGATTAGAACGCCAAGTCTTTACTGGGTTCTTGTATTTTATCTTTGTCTTAAAAAGCTAGACTATAACGAACAAGGCATCTTTGTGTTTTACAGGGAAGGAAAAAGCAGTTAAAATGTGTGTTTTAGAAAAGAGTATTTGCGAAAAGAGGGGGTGGAGACCCAAAGGAGAAACAAGAAAATTGTAAGTCTCCCTGGCTGTAGCTGGGGAAGTTTAGCTCAAAATCTTTCTAGCACAGTGGTTATGGCTGGGAGTAAAAATCTGATTGGAGCTCCTTGGACTGTGGGTATTTATGAGCTAGTCCAGGGGACACCTAAGGAGGGAAGTTACATTGCTTGGAGGTGTTAGAATGAGGGGTGTGTTGTGTGTCTGAAGGTTAAATTAACTTTGTCCTACTAGATTCTTAAGGACCTTGCTGTTGCATTTTGACTGTTTTAATTGCAACATTCTCTCCGGGGTATGTTGTTTGGTGGTGATGATGATGAGTGCAAGGATTAAGAATGGAACCGGACAAGTGAAAATTGAATTTGGATTAGCCACAGTTTCATTAATTTATTCATAAGACTGTGATTATATGACATTTTGTTTCCACGACCTATACTTAGTTATCAGGTGTCCATTCAATTTTAATTGACAATCTGAGATTCCCGTGGTTACCCAGAGTGCAGATTGCCTAGGGCTCCACAGGCTTTGTGGGAAGAAAAGCTTGGACAAGTTTCCATTAAGCTCTGAATCAGGCAGTTGGAAAAAAAGAGGAGAATAAAACTGGGCTGCAAAGGAGGACAAGTGGTTAGTGTTGCTTTCTCCATGTAGGAGAAACCCCCCTCTCAGACAGGAGGGCTTGGGCCAAGAATTTCAAACTTGCAGAGAAACCTGTCCTGAGCACAAAAGTTGTTTTAACACGATGGGGAATTGTCATAGTAATTAGTGCAATCTCCGCTTTCTGACTGGCAGGTTTCACAAAAAGGACAGGGGCGTGGGGTGCAAACTCATCTCTCTTTTTCAGCGAGTTGCTGTGGATGAACTGCGTCTGTGAGTGTGTGGGGGTGTTTGGGGGGCGCGTCTCCAGTGGCTCAGTGTTCATACTGCTGCTTTAGGCAGTGAGCTTTCTTTGGCTGGTTTGCACACTGTCGCAATATTTTTTGCCCACTTTTATTGTACCTCCCCCCCTTTTAACTTGGATTAATACTATTTTGGGGGGTAAGCTCACTCATAATATGGATGGACAGTGTTTGGGGCAGATAAAATGATCTCAGATGCCACTTTGTCCTAAAAATGATTAACAGCATTAGCCTATGAGCAATATGGATTTAGACTTTTTTTTTTTAAACTGATGACTACTGTGTTGTGTTTATTTTGAGTTGGTTGAAAGTTCTTAGGTGAATTTATTTTTTAAAAAACCTCTGAACAGAATGATTTTTCTTGCAAGGGGCAAACTAAGCTCTAAAAGTCACTGGCAGGCTAGGATATACTTTGTTCTGGTAATAGTAGTTGTACCAGAGTGATAGCAGTAGCTTGTCACATTGTAGATCTGTGTTTTGAAATGCACCTGATTTGCCTATTGCTGGGATTTCGCTGGACCAGCCAGTCCTTCGGGCATCACTTGTTCAGAGGATGGGAAATAGAAGCGCATTTTCAGGTCTTAGTGATGAGGGTATGGTTTGTGAAGGAAATGGGCAGATAGGGTTTGCTTTCCCAAGGGGTCGGATCCCAAGATTAACGAATGTCATTTGGGAAAGGAGAATTTGGTGAGGACCCTGGGTATTCCCTTCTGCTGGGGACACCTCCCCGTTTCTTTGGCAGGTGGCTTCAGAAGGCAAGGCCAAGGAGAGACTTCCGCCTTGTGAACTGGTGACATACTTTTCATCCAGGGGCCGCCAAATCAGTGGACCTTAGAGAAGTGGGAGAGCCTTGGCAGTGGCTGGCTCTTTGGGGAAGTGAGGGCTCCTAGAATGCACGATGCCCTGGGACAGACAGCTTAGTCACCTCGAAAGAATGTATAAGGCATTGGGTGGCCCCTGATTCTGCCTGACACATGTGTTTTCCCCAAAATAGAACAAGAGCCCAGTTATTAGGAAGGGGGCGGGGGCTTGTACCTGTTGCAGCCTTGTGGCTTCACGTCATCCTCCTCGCCTGGCCCTTCCCTCCTGTCTCCATGTCGCAATGCTGATGACTTTTGCATCACACAGTTAATTTTTCTGTAGCATCCTGCTCAGCACACTGGCTTCCTTTATGTCTTAATGGGTATCCGTCTTCCCTTTTCATGTCATTGATTCTCACTCCTCGCCCCTCCCCCCTCCCTTGTTGCTTATTGAATAGGCACTTAAAAAAAAAAAAACTTTTCCTTAGATTATGATGATCACCTTGCCCATAGCAACAAATAAAAATACACAGGTCTTGATTGAATGCCAAGACTACAGCTCAATCTGGGATGGTTTGTCTGCTATTCATAAACTGCTTAAGATGTTTTCTTGTAGTTTGTGACATAAGCAGAACGCTTTGATTTGGTTTCTTTCTACAGCTCCATTTTCAGTCCGGGAGCACACATTACTCTGCGTACAAAACGATTGAACACCAGATTGCAATTCAGGTAGGAAATGCAAGAGACCCTGAAGCTTCAATGGTCAAAATGTAGGTCTCTTGTATCTTTTTATTTTCCGCCCCTTTCCCCCACCTAGCTGATGGTGATGATGATGGTGGCGGTGGTTGATTCACTGGGGGGAGATGGGCACTGGTGGAGAAACAAGAACAGAAGAAATGCTTCTAAATGGACTAAAGTCTTGGAAAGAAAGGGAAGCCTGTGTTTTTTGGTGAAGAGTTTCTTGATCAGACATAATGGACACACAGACCCCTGACTTGGCTACCGCTTATTGCTTATTTGGGGTGTGCTGTTTTAAATTGGAAGTAAAATAGGATGACAGCCTGTGGATGGGGAGACTCAAGGCGGAGATGCCGTGCCGAGTAGGTCCTGTGGCAGCAGAGGTGTTTCCGGTGGATCAAAATCGTGTTAAGTGGTGCTAAGAATATCACTTTTGACCTGATTGTCCTGAAATGTTGATTTCTCTGGGACCTGTTGATATATGACACTAAAAGTGCTGGAAGGGAAAGGCGACAGATCCCGGCTTCTGATGAGTGTCCTGTTTCCTGCTCACGTAGAACTTCCATTCTCTTAAATCCAAAGGCTAAACAAATCACGGACTAATATAGACTTGGAGTTGAACGGATGCCAGCAGAAGGCACTCGTGGAGGGGAGCAGACTAATAGGATTTTCATTTGTCTGCCTGGCCTTGCCTGGCCTTGCCAGGGTGACTGTATCTCATGGTGTAACTAATGGCACCGAAACTTCTTGCATGTTCTGGTTTAACCCTTTGAAGGGAGGGTTTTGAAACCTGTTGTGTTAAAGGCTGGCTGTTAGGTCTTCTTTTCTCGGAAGTCGGTGTTGGTTGGTTAGAGCTATGCTTTCTGCTGTGGTTCCTTTCTCCTCGTGCCTCCTCACAGATACCTTGGGGGTGTGGCTGCTTGGAACTGCAGCCACGTGGTGTGTTTGTGGCTCTGCTGTTTCAAAGCTGCATCTCCCTGCGTAAGGCTTCCCAGTGGCTTCCTGGGTAATTTGTGAATCATTGCACCAGTGAAAAGAAGGGCTCCTCAGACATTTTTATTTGCAGGATCCCTGATATTTTTGTTCTCATTTCATGGTGACAGCAACGTTTAAAAAATCTTTTGAATACTTCTGCAGTGGTGCTGCTGATTTACTCGGTGTGTGTTTTAGTGGACAGTGTGACCCTTGATTTAACCCCTTTACCCCCAGATAATTTTCCAGACTGGTGCCTTTAACTGGATGTGGCAGTAGTCCTCGCTGGCACACTTCCTGGCAGACCTTCCTTCTCTTACTTATGGCCCAGTGAGACTTGCCCCCAGGAAACAGCTTGGACTCAGAGCTTGGTTGGGAACAAACCCCAATGCTGAGTCTTGATGAGGGCTAGATAGATGAGCAGGTGGTGATGCCTGCTACCTCTTGGGGAGCACTGAAAAATCCTGTGAGCCAGGGTGTGGGAATTGTTGAGGTTGAATAGTGTAGTGATCTCTATCTCGGGGTGGAAAGGCTGGCTAGGGCCACGGCACCGGGAGACCAGCCCAGCTCGGCTGTTGTCTCTTAACACCCGTGGCTGAAGTGCCCCTTGTTAGGCCGAGCCCTTGTTAGGCCGAGCTGTGGGTCTTTCTCCAAACCACCTGGCACAGTGCAGGCCATGTGATGCTTTCTCAGGGGGAAGATGGAGTACATTACAGAACTCATTGTTTGGGGACTGAAACCGTCACTATTTCTCCATGAACAGGTAGTATTGTTCTCCCCCCTTCTCTTTGGTGAGGCCCCGATGCCCATGTGGACAAACAGAGAGACACTTTATTAGGGACCCAACACCAGTGCGCTTTCAGGGTTCCTTCTCCCCTATCTCTGCTAGACCAGGACAAGCCAAGTGGCACCTAGCTGTAATTTTAGTGTGATCATCAAAGGATAAATGGTGAAAAAAAAACCCAGGTGAAACAATGACAAAACCCAAAACTGAAAGAAGCAAAAGGAGAAAAGAGGAAACCTCAGACACAATAAAATCATTCCTGAAGCTCGTGGCAGCTCACTGGAGGGTGGACGAGAGAGGGGAGGGCGGTCCTGCTTTGGTGCAGGGGACAGCTTGCCTTTTTTCCCCCCTTCTCTCCTTTCTCCAATTTAAGGCTTAAACACACTGTGATTGTCCGGGCAGAATTTTCTTTCCTGGAAACTTAAAACTGTTTAACCTTAACAAATACTGTATTTCAATATGAGCTGAGCTTGTTGCTCTCCTTAGCTACATCCTAAAATAACCTCGAGTAGTATGACACCGTGCATCACATGAGATCCATCCCCTTTCCCTTCCCAGCCCCCTTGTAATCTCAGGACTCGGCCAAGTGCACCGTCTATATGAATGGCCTCTGAGTGATTCTGAAGACAGGTCATGTCTTTATGAGAGATTTGGCTATTATCAGTTGCTGTGTTGCAATCTTTCCTGCTGTTGACAATCTCTTCACTCCTCTCAGTTTTGAAAAGACGAGTAACACAAATGGCCATTTTCCTTGAAGGGTTCACACAAATATAACTGGAATGGAAATTCAAAGACTTTTTTTAAAGACTGTTATTTAACTCGACTTTTATAAGGTCTTGCAGAGAGGTGGAAGAACTTTTACACATGTGAGTATCCATGAAACCATCACCCAAATCAATATATAGAATAGAGTTGGGATGCTTTTTCTGTGAAGAGCCAGAGATAAATATTTTTGGCTTTGGGGGCCATGTAATCTCTATGACAGATACTCAGTTCTGCCATTGTGGAGTGAGAACAGCCAAAAAGAATACCTAGAAGAATAGGTATGCTGTGTCCCAATAGAACGTTATTTATAAAAAACAGTGACTGGATTTGGTTCATGGTCTATATTTAGCTCCTAATAAAGAATATTACCAACCCCCCCAAAGTTAGGTTGTTTTTTCTTTTCTCATTCATACAGTTTCTCCCAGGCACCCCCAAAATCCTCACAATGACTGGTTTTACCTGTCACTGAGCGTGGTTAGTTTTGCCTGTTTTTCAATGTCATGTGAATGGGCATATGCATGTATACAGATGCATATAAATGGGACTCTCTCATGCTTGGTCCACCTCAATATTTGAATCTGTAAGTTTTAGTCTATTATTGTGTGTGGTTTGGTCTTTTTTATACCTTTTACTTTGAGATGTAGTATGGTAGATTGGTTGAGAATATGGACTCTGGAAGTATATGGGAAAAAAAAACATTGTCGAGATGTCTAGTTTGCATGCATGCTGATTCAACTTTCTAACTAGATGAGAAAAAGAGTTGTACTTTTTATTGCTGTATAGTATTCCACACCAGAATATGCCACAATGTTTTCTTTCTATGTTGTTGGATGTTCAGATGGCTTCCACTTTTTTTTTGCTATTATGAATAAAGCCCTAGTAACATACATCTTTTGGAGGGATATGTGTTCTGTTTCTACCCACTAGTAAACTTGAAGAGGCGTAGGGTAATATGTGTGTTAGGTTAGCACTGACATTTGGAGAGAGACTTGGGCACTGGATTTTAAGTGTTGTGATTGAAATGCACCAGCAGAGTGGTGGTTAGGCTTGTGAGTAGTGTGTGTAGGGGAGCAGTAAAATGATCTATTATAGTTGTGATCAAAGGACAGTTTCCTCAGGCTACAGTGCCGGTCTCTTGACTGGTTTGGCCAATGGTCCCAGTTTCTAGTGGCTCCTCCCACTATTTCTATTAACCTGGAACGAGATTTTGCAGACTGAGTGCAGAGATGACCTTCCACTGTAGGTGCCTCCCAGGGACGCCCTGAAGGTGCCGGTGGATAAATGTTTAGGCATCTCTGTTTCCTCCCTGGAGGAAACTCTTCCAACACTCCCACGCTCATCATTATTCCAACTCCACGAGCAGCATTGCAGTCAAGGTCAAGGCCCACAGAGGATGTTTCCCTTGGTTTTTGGAAGGGCTACTTCAGAACCAATTAAGCCTCTGTTTAAGAGTATTTTGGCCAAAGGTTGATGTTTTAACACCAAGTCAGATGTGATTTAGTTGGGGGGGGGGGGAACTCCACAAGCAACAAAAACAAACTGTGTGGACCTTCCTGGGTTGTTTTTCTTTTAGATGTGAAGTGGGGTGTGTGTGCATGTGTGTGTGCGTGTGCGTGTGTGCCTGTGTGTGTTTGCGCATGCACAAGACAACTAGGAGAGAATCCAGAAGAAATGGACCATTTTATTTGTTTATACAGCTGAGCAGTGGAGACTTTGCAGTGGGTGTTACTTTTCCACCCGTCCTCAGACTTTTAAGTTCCTCTCTGAGTTTTACCAGAGATAACCCTTCTGCGTGGGCTGAGAGCCCACCCTCTGATGCTGTGTCGCCCAAGGACCCCCTCAGGGTCTGGGCTTTTGGGAGCAGGGAGAGAATGATAGAAACTAGAGCACGTCTGTGTCCTGTATTTGCTCCTGATTCCTGGATGTGGACTTGATGTTTAATCTTCTCTGTGTCTTAAAGAATTAAGATTTCTGAGGTGCTGTATGACTCATAGTTCGTCTCTTTGCCCAACTAGACCCTTGGCATTGATGGTGCCAATGGTGAGGTTGGGACCAGTGGATGTGGCCAGGATGTCTGCGAGGCTCCTGGTTTCCCCCAGAATGGTAGTTACCGTGTCCGCGCATGTTCCCTGCCCCAGCCCCACCAGGTCCCTTGCCTGGCAACTCGGTGAGGATTTGTGATCTCAGTTACATCTGGCCTGAGAGGGAGAATGTCCAGAAACAAGTACAGTTTTTGGTACATTTTCTTCCTCACTGAGATTTCATGTGTACTTTCCATAAAGAATAAAGTGTGTGTGTGTGTGTGTGTGTGTGTGTGTGGTTTGACAAGTCTTTGGTTGCCGATTAACTTATTCAAAAGTTTCATTCACTTGGTACACTGTCGAGTTTTTACCTAATTGTCTTACGTTAAGTCCATACCTCTGATGGTCATTCATTCAGAAATCTTGTGTGTCTGTTGTGTGGCACCTGGGAAATTCATCAGTGAGAAAACAGACAGAAATCCCTTGCTCGCACCAAACTTAAACTCTAGTGATGTTTGAAACACTAATTTACAGCACTGCACTTGGTCGGTTTGAGTAGGTTTTGGGTGCAGTGCAAGAGTTGTGTTTTATTAGGGTTCTGATTTTCAAGCTATTGAAGTTTGGAAATTGCTGCTCCAGAATTTCTAGGTATCAGTCAGGTTATGATTATTGGCCACTCAGTCATTTTTGCTTGTTGAATAAAAATTGAGGACTGATCAGCTACTTTATTGGGATAACTTTCTCCTTTTGAGTGACTATCCTTAGATTCTGATGAACTTTTGAGGCCTTTCCTTCTCCATGGTTCTGATGAGAGCAAGGTACTTGTGCAGGGTTCAGCGAGAGACATTTCTTGGTCTTAAGGGGCCAGAGGCAACAGTGACAGTTGGTAACAATAGCAGCTTAGGCTTACTGGATTTTCCCAGTGCATCAGGTGTGGTATATGAATTATATATTAATTCTGCATAACAGTATAGAAAGTGCTGACCTCACGTAGAAGCAGCCAGTTATTCATAACGACAAAATAGATTTATTTGGAAACAGTTGAAGAGAAGGCAGATTGGAAAGTGTGTTTGTGGGGAGACCCGGGTGCATGACCCTGAATCCAAGGCTAACAACCCCTGTATTCTCTCTGGAGTCGCTCCCCCAGAGTTCCTGCAGAGGGGGAACAGCACTCCCCCCCAACCCCCCTTGAGAGATGTGAGGCTTGTCGGGTCTAGAGGCTTGTCGGGTCTAGGCGTGAAGCTTGCTCTGACTAGCCATCCCACCTCACTAAAATGGGGATTCTGTGTGCTAATGTCCTCAGAGGAAACCCAAAAGGAGTAGTTACTTTTATCATTACCACTGTCCCCATTTTGAAGAAATGAGACTCCAATCCCTGCAATATTTGCCCAAGATCAAGGAATTAGAATTCAAACCTTGGCTGTCAGACTGGAGAGACCAGACCACACAGCCATATGCCAACTACTGTTAGCCCTGAAGAATGCTTAGGAGGTGCTGAGGTTTCCTAGAGCAGTGCCAGCCAGCCACTGGGCTGTATGCAGAGGAATCCCCTGGGAACTGCTGAAAATAGAGGCCCTGGGTTAGACTTGGAGGTTCCCATTCACCAGGACTACCCAGCCTTTCACCAGCTGGAGCAGGGGGCACCTGGAGGGCTTGGAGAGATGCGGATTTTGGCCCCACCTGCAGGGTTCAGGTTCTGTAGGGTTCGGTGGTCCCCACAGTTGCAGCTCTCACGCTCTCAGATAAGGCTGATGTCTTTCCTTGGGGACAGCACTTGGAGACCCTCTGGACTCTAGCAGTGGGTCCCAGCAATGACAGTCACCTGGGCCCAGGCTTTGAGGACCTTTGGATTGGGAGCTCTGCGGTGGCTGGGTTGGGCATCTCTGTCTCCAAACCGTAACCCAGGGCATTTTAATGTGCATGCAGGGGCAGCGTATGTCGTCATGTTAGAGAGTAAGCGTTGGAAGGCCGTTTTGTTTATTTTAGACTCTGTTTCCTTGGGGGAGAAAAAGTTCTAAAGACAGTTCAGTGGTCGGAGTCTATTTTGAAAACACTTTTTAAACAGGCAGTGTTGGTCACTGTCTCCTGGAGGGTCTGTCCCTTAGGTGGGTCTCTGCTTCCTTCACAAGGGTCTAGGGAAGCCTGAGGCTGAGGGGCCTGGTGGTCGCCTGCTGCTTATACTGCAGGTCATGCTAAAATGCAGATTCGGATCCAGTAGTTCTAGCGAGGGGTCTGAGGGTGCATTTCTGTCCCGCTCCCCAGCCGTGCTGATGTTGTCGGCTCTGCAGTGAAACAAAGGGGAGGGTCCGTTTCACAGGTGCAAAGAGGCGAAGTGGCTTTTCAGAGATTCCACGACTTAGATGCAAAAGGGACCAGGAATCCAGGAACCCATCTAGGCTTGATCTTTGAAGTTCAAATTCTGGTCTTGTCACCACCAATGGCAGTTGTATTACATTGGCTGGATAAAACACAACATCTAGCTTTACTGAGACCATTTTTTAAACTTACATCTGTTCTGATTGTATCATTGTATTTATAGAACTTGAGATAACTGTATCAGTTCATTTGCCGCCATGTCAGGGCATGTGGGGAGCAGCCTGCATGGTTTGTACAAGAGCTGGTGAGGATGCAGATGGACTGGTAGTTCTTGGCTGGAACCACCAGAAAGAATGAAAGCAACTGTTCCGTCCGCCATATGTCCCCTGTGGGCCACAGACGGGGCATACAGAGAGGTCTGCCTGCCAGTCACCTGCTTGTATTTTCCTAGCGTATCTCTATTTCAGAAGTTGTGCTTTATAGTGTTTACTTTGTAGAAAGTCTCTCAGAGTCATGGGTCTGTGTCGCTAAGCACGGAACTTTCTAAGCGTGCCGTGGTTGACATTTGCAGGCTTATCAAGCTTAGCACTTAATTTGTTTCTGGAGTTGGGTTTGGTTGAATGGTATCAGATCCTGATCATACAGATAAGTGGTGGCAATTTTTTTTTCTTTTAAATAAAACCGTTTACCTTGAAATCCTAGCATATTCTTCAATTACCCAGAAGTGGCAAGAGACCCCTGTTTGGAGTTCCACCAGCATTGGTGACTGGCTGGCATTGTGTTTCTGTAGTCATGAATAATACATTGAAATTGTAAAAATATGTTAATTTTCAAAGTAGGTTCATCATTTACCTGTCTCTTTATAGTTTGTTATAAGAAGAGAAATGTTAGAATCAAACATTTGCGATGTCTTTGAAGCATCCTCAACAATTGCTGTTTAGGGAAAAGCACTTGGTCACGCCAGAGTGCACACAGGTGGAGCCTGGGCTGGAACTGGATTGTCTTTGCTGTCGTTTCGTAGTTGGGGGTTGGATGAGAGGAGCTTTCGTGTGGCGTTCCTCAGCTGCCAGCTTGATGTTTTTGGCAGAACAGTTGCTCAGGGAGTTGCCCTCTGCATTGTCCGATGTGTTCAGCACCATCCTTGGCCTCTACTCTCTCCTTACTGTTGGCGCCCAACAAAAATATGGTAACTGAAAATGTCTGTAGAACTTGCGAAACTTCCCTGGGGATCCATACTACCCTGGTTTGAGAATCGCTGACTTAGTGCAGCAGTGTAAAGTGAATCCCTCCCCTGGACGCTGCTGAGTTCCTTAGCATTTCATGCTTCTGGGGTTGGGTGGACCTGGATTTGGCTCCCAGCCCCAGTCTCAGCTGCTAAGTCACAGTTTCCTAATCTGTAAATTGTAGGGAGGTGTTTTCAGAAGAAGTTGGAAGATGAAATGAGATACACAACCAGGTGGGCAGAGCAGCAGCACCCTGAAGGGTGGGTGATAGATGAGAGCTGTTATTTTTACCACCGAGAACTATGTGGAGCCCTTGTCGGCAGATTTCGAATATGCCTGATGGTGATATGCATTGTGTATTTTTTATTTCCTGTCAAGGATATCACACATGATAAATTTGATAACCTGGACTCTCTTTGCTGGGTAACAAAGATTTATGACTCCTGTTGGTTGCTGTTTGCATTTCTCTTATGTCACTTAAAAATTCTGCCTAGTCCTGGTAACCTTGGACTAGAAGATAAGCTCTTCTAAGGCTGTGCCTTACTCATCTCTGTCCCTGTCGCGCTGTGCAGGAATGCCAGCACTTAGTAGGTGTGCAGTGCGAATGCATTTGCAGACTACATTCTGTGGGCAGAAAGAAAGGGCCTAGGGTACAGGGGTGAGGATGGATGGTGGCGCCTGTTAGTAGTCCCTGAAGCATGTTTTTTGCATTCTAATGATGACCCTTTAATAACATGTGAGGCGCAGATTGAGCCATATATGGAGCTAGAGCTCTTCGGTTGGTCATTTGAGCTAGACCTTCAGCCCTTTGTAGCCTTGATGTCCTTTCCCAGATACCATATTTTGATTTCAGCTCCCTTCTGTGCGTGAGTGTGTCCGATGTCTTAATGACTGGCATCTTCCAAACGTCTTGGGTAACGGCTGGGTTGGTTTAAATTTATAGGATTGTTTTCTGATTTTCAAAATGCTTGGAGGTTAGTTGGTTTTCCAAAGCAGACTTAGCTGCTTCTTCTTCTTCTTCTTTTTTTTTTTAAAGATTTCTTTCTTTATGCATACAAGCTGGGGTGTAGGCCAGAGGTGTGGGGTGGTGAGAGGATTCACCAGAAACAGAATGGGGAGCAGAACAGGCAGAACGACTGAAGTACACGGCTGAGGGGAGCAGTGGGCGAGGCAGGAGAGGTCTGCTACACCATGTAGGAATCTCCCTGGCCAGGGATCGAACTTGTGCTACAGTGGCCCTGGATAGTTCCGTAGTACTGTGCTTAACCCATTGTGCCACCAGGGAGGCCCCAGACTTACCTTTTTTTTTTTATGACAAGTCACATTTACCTATTGGATCACAATCTTTTCTCAGACTTTCTGATGGCTGTTCCTTCTTGCAGGGCTTCAAAAAATTAAAACAAGTGTTTTCCTCCTTGTGGGTGGGGGAGCTTGCACAAGCAAATGCATCCCCTTTCTGTTTCCAAACCTGATGCCTCCCCGAATGTTGAGGTTGAGATGAGGCCCCAGAAGAAACATCTGTGATTGAACGTCAGAAATGGTCTAAGGCTTGAGAAGGGACATACGGGTGTTGGTGGCCCACCTTAAGGGCACCTGGGAGTTCCTGTCACCAGGGCTTTGGGCAGGCTGCCCTGTGGGGAAGATAGTGTTATGTCAATAGTTTTTAAGTTGATTCAGTAAGCATTTTTGGTGATTGAAATTGAAGAATGGTGAAGACAATTCATCTTGAGGAACAGAGAGCATCGAGTGTGAGCCGGCCTGCTGGGAGCAGACATTGACATACGGGCCGTCATCAAACTAATTGTTGTTTGAATTACCTGTTATGATCCGATGACAAATCTGCCTTGCTCCTGCCACTGGAGCAGAAAATGTAGCTTGAATTGGCGTGATGTTAGCAAGTGTAAACTGTACTTCAACAAGATGGATAAACCCAATTATGGCGCAGACCTGTAGAGAGAAAATCCATTTAAATCTCGTAATGTTAAGCAGAGCTGTGTTTAATTCATTTGGACCAATTTGGGAATGATGTATGAGTGTTGCTGAACATTAGTCAAGGGGGGGACCACTTGGGGGAGCGGGATGCGCCTGTGCTGCCAGCCGCACTGGGGAGGCAGAGGCAGCTGGGGTGTCGTCTCAGCAGCCTGCTCTAATGGCGGGGAAAGGCAGAAATGACAAAACGATGTACTTGCTGCTGGGGAGAGCAGGCTTGTAAATGAACCAATAAGGGAAACATATGGAGCAGAAATGAGAGGAGGTGTTTTTCTTAAATGTTATTGACAGTCCAAAATATAAAGGGAATTTGAGGTTCCTCTTCTGTGTTTCCACCCTCCACTCCCCTTCTGTGTGTGTTTCCATGTCTTGTAACTGAGGCCTAGAAAATGGTTTTTATTTCTGCTTAATATGATTTAAAAGTGAAGAAAGGAAAAGGGACTGCTAAATTTAAATGGGTCATCTTGGGGGTCATTTGATTATTGGAAAGTAGTTAAGAGGGGATGACTATTCAGAAATACATATTATACATATTTGGAAGAGTTTTGAGTCTATTTTTTTTTTTTTTAAGTAACTACCAAGTGTGACCCAGCTTGGCAGGTTCATAGGGGCTCAATATATAATAATTAGGTGAATGAAGACATTGAACTTGAGAAGGAGCATCTTTCAGGGCTAAATATAGCTGTTACCCTTGAACTCATTAGGTTCTGTAAGGACCTTGTATCTCAGTTTCACCCAATAGTTTGTTCCCAGGAATTTTATGACCTATGTAAAAAAATAAAATTTTATTTTCTACTCCTGCTTCTTGAGTGTTGATTTTTTTTCAAGGATGTTCTCTGTAAGGCTCTAGCCTCCTTCTATTTGGGGAGGAACTGGTAACACCGCCCCCTCCTTCCCCCCAACTCCCCAATGGTTATTGTTTCATTTTCACCTTTTGGATTGGATTGGGTGTTTTCTTTTTCTTCTTCCTTTTCTTTTGTGGAGTGGACTGGATAGACTTGCAGACTTTGGTTGTTGAAAGGAGAACTTAGGAAGCCTGAAGAGCAGAGGAGCTTGGCCTTGGAGAGCCAAGAAATTCACGGGTGTGACTTTTGCCCTAGCACCCATAAATCTCACCATTGGACGTGCTGGGTGGAAGGAAAGGCAAAAGCCTAGAGGTTCTTTTTTTTTTTTGTCCTGTAACTGGGTCACAGCTCATTGTATGGGGTCATAGTACCTTTAGTGTCTATTTCAAGCATATTTTCCTCCCAGAGGCAAATCTGGTGGCGTTTTGCTTTCTGTCTTCCAACTTCCAACTCAGTTGAAGAATCAGTAAGGAGGAAAAAAAAGTTAAGACTTTGCAATAACCTTTCAATACTGAATTGTGAGAATCTGAATATTCCCATCTAGTTACCAGTAGGATCTGGGTAAAACACTTTGAGATGATTTAAACTACCATCTCCACCAAAAAATTCTCTAGTATGTTTCATCTCAATTTGCTCTGCCTACTAATGCTAGACCTCCAAGTCATTTCAGACCAAGTAAGTAATGTGTTACATGAACTTGGAAGAATATTGAGGTGTGCCTCTGAGTCTGGAGATCTTTGCACGGAAGACAGGAACATCCCTTGCATTCCATGAGTTTTATGGAGGCTCAGTCTGATTTGGCTTGAAAACACTTGTCAGATTTATACTCCTGGGGGCAGGGGGTATAGACAGTGTGAATTGGGCAGACAGTGAATCAGGGGGTTTCTGGAGAACAGGTCCTTAAGGAAAAGAAAGCTGGTGGGTGTGTGTGTGTGTGTGTGTGTGTGTGTGTGTGTGTGTAGGCTAAGTCTTCATAGGACCCGTGCTCTCCCAATTAACTTGTTGCATTCTGATATTATCACAAAGACAAAATCTTGCAGTAATGTGAACAAAGAGGAATTTCTTGTCCTTACTATCAAATCCTAAGCTGGAAACACATAGTGAGAGATTTAGGAATACTTAAGGTGATGCAGAAATGAAATAATGAAATAACATCAGTTCTTTAACTTTCAGTACCTTTTTTTCTGTAGAATTAGCACAATTAACTTCTCCATGATAAGGTCTTGATTGATGTGTGGGGTCTGTCACAGTCACTCAGGGGTGTCTCAGGAGCTCCAAAGTTCTGAATTTGATTCTGAATTTAAAAACAAACCTCCCCTTGTCCCTTTTCCTGGTCTTCAGTGGCTTCATTTTTATTCTGGAATCCAGCAGCTTTTATTCTTCAGTCGTTGTTGAAGAAGCCAAGAGTTTGCCTGATAATTAAAAAAAAAAAACAAAACAAAACTCGGGACCCAATGTATCCAGACATGTATTTGAAAGAGAACTTAAAGGCAGGCTTGAAAATGCCCCTAAGCTGAGGACATGTTTACTGAGCCACCAGTGCGCTTTCTGCTCCCGATTTTGTTTTGTGTGTTTTGAAAACTTGTCACAGTTGTCACATTTTCATAATGGTGAGTGAAAGCAGATGACAAATGTCTCCCTGCAGAAGACCTGATTTGTGAAACCATTTGTGTCTGAAGATTTGGCACTCAGAGTTTGAATTCTGGAGGGAGGGAAGAAGGCTTGAATAATGCGAGCCTCTTTCCTCTCAGAAAGAGGAAAAGAAAAACCTGTGTTTTGCTTGGGCGCTTTTCAGTTGGGTTAAATCTGCCAGTTTATCTTCCTTAGAAAATAAATCCTAAAATACTTAGTTAATATGTCCTTGGCCCGGCGGGCCTCTCATCACATGGTTTTGCCCTGTTGGCTGGTTGAGGAGAAGCTTCATGGTGGTTTGTATAGACTGGGTGGGGTCCGCTGCTGTCTCCACCTGTTTAACCCCTCGTCATCAGCTGAGAGGGGCTTGGGGTTTCCTCTCACCACCCTCACTGGAGTTTTGGCCGAGATGGGCCTCTCCAGCCCCCTGGTTTGTGTCGGCCAGTCTCACGGCACAGGAACTGACGAGCAACGTGGAGAACGCACACACAAAACCACATGCCACATGCAAAGCAGATATGGTTTTGATTTTGGCCTCCGTGGTTCTGTTATCGTTTCTTTTTCCGTGAGAGTGAATTTTTATCTTTTGGTCTGACTTCTGGTTTGGTTCATGGTTTGTGGTTTTCATTTGCCATCACAGATCAAGAATCTGGCTGTTTGGGGACCCAGGGAGTCAGTGCTCCCAGTGGGGAAGTATGAGGACAGGGAGCCCCAGGATGCCATTGCAGGGGGATGCGTGCATGGGGCCCCGCCTCCGCTGCAGAGCCATTGTCCCTGTCCCAGTCCCCAGCTGTCACATGCTCCCCACCTGGGGCTTCTTCTCTCTTTTTCTGTGTTACTTATGTAATGGCTCTGAGGACTATTTTGGAAACATCTAGACCAGCTTGTGATTGATCTTCCTGTTCTGTGTATTTCCCCTGATTCCCCTGGTTTGCTCTCATCTCCTTTGGCAGGAAATACTTTCCTCCTCATTAACTCGTTTCCAGGTCAAAATTTCTTCAAAAAGTATTAACTTTTCCTTATCCTAGTGTATTTGATTTCTGCTACTTTTTTTTTTTAACATAAAACTGGAAACTTTAAATTGGGCAAATTACTTAATTGCTCTGTGCCTTCATTTTCACATCTGTGAAAAATGGGCTTAATAACAGGACTTGTCTCCTCTGCGGGTTACTGTGAGATTAGGTGAGGGAATTAGCTCAGTGCCTGGCACCTAAGAAAGGTGTGTGATTATTACTGTTAACAGTAATTAATTAATGAGTTGATGGGACTGGTTTTTTTAGAATCACCAATCAGGCGTCCTGAGAAACCTGTCAGCCTTGGGTGAAACAGCCCTTGGTTGCCCTGACAATACCATCACTAACGCATTTTCCAAGTTTCCACGATGGGCAATAATTGTATTGCATATCTTCCTGTGTTTTTCTTTTGCGCCTCTCTCCCCACTTCCCCAAATTATCTGGTTTGTAGTCATTTCTCCTGTTGGAGAGTAGACTGAGTCAGAAGGCCAGAATACCTTTGAAGAGCTTGAGGGTGAGTGTCTGTGTTGAGACATAATTTATCTCCCCCGGGAGGGCAGACAAAAAACCTATAGGGGAGACTGGATTTAGGATTATTCAGCTGCTGATGGGCATGAAATTAGTGACAGCAAGACAGGAGTTTGAGGGCCTTTTAGTTGTAGTGTCTGCTCTGTTCTTTCGGTGAATTTCTATTGCTTAGAACTTCATTTAAAAAAATAGATTTAAAAGGCATCCTTTTTTGGTTCTTGAAAGGCAAGAGGGCTGGTTCCTGGCTTGCGAACCTAATAACACTTATTTCTTTCTTTATGAGGGAGTTTCCTCGGGCAGCTGTGGTCAGGCTATTGTTTGTCTGAAAGTGTAATAAGCGTGTAACAGCCCCCTCCTCCTCCAATTTGCTTCAAAGACAAGCGGCACCAGTGGGTTGGTAAGGCCAGCAGACATTCAGTAGTTGGGGTTGGAAGCTTAACTGCTCCAGAGCCTCTTGGGTGTCAGCACCCCTGGAGGAACAGCCTCAGTCTCTGCACTTGACTCCCTCACAACACAGGTCAGCTGGCTGGAGCTTTCCTGCGGGCTCTAGCAAGAAATCAGTGTGAACAGAGTGAACTCAGACCTGTCCAGCCAGAGACTCAGAAAATAGCAGTGCAGTAAGGAGTTTGTCCGGAGTGAATTATTCTTAGTGGTGATTAAGAAATGACATTGCTTCTCCCTCTGGACTTGCCAGCAGCCTCTGTTTCTTTAACACCTTCTGGTTCCAGAAGGTAGCGTTCAAACCTCCCTCGTTTGCCAGATTGAAACTGGGGTTTGCGATTTGTCCATTTTTATTGTTATCTTTCTTTAGCTTTTCAAAGGCCATACTGAGAAGAGATGCAGTGAAATCTGAGGAATCTGAAAGCCAGTCTTCTCAATGGACTGTTTTAAATCCGTACTCCCCTCTTTGTTTTTGGGAGGTGTAAGACAATAGAGTAGTGTGAGGACCCCTGAGCTCCCCCAGAAAGAGGGACTTGTATTTCAGCAGGCTTTGTCCATCAGAAAGCTTTGGTATTTTTGTTGGCGGGGACCACACCTTTGTCATTCTTTGGTGGCCTCAGGCAGCGGAAGTTGCCTCTACCTTCTGGCCCATCTCTGCAGATTGCCCAGGCTTCCTGGCTGATGCATCCCTTTCAGCTGGAGCACCGCTTTCCCTTTTTCACTGGGTGGTTCCTCTAAGTGAGGATTTATTCCATACTTAATAAATCTTCCAGTTTGTATCATCTAATGTTTGTCCTCTTCTCCCTACCTTGCTCCCCCCTCACCCCGGTTAATACCACGAGCAAAACTATTTCTGTAGCACTTGATGAGAGGAAGTCTTTTTCTCCCGGGGGGGACTTTGTTGTTGGGTATGGCAGTGGGGAGAATTAATTAGGGAGAGGATGCAGATTAATAATTAGAGTTAGGGGTCCAGGAGCTCTGAGCCCTCCTAGGTCTGCTGCTGAATCATCTGGGTGTAGAGAGCTTTATTCTCTGGGTCTCAGTGTGCTCATCTGTGAAATGCCTCTGCAGGGTCTAGACAGTGGGAAGACCCATTAGAAGCTATCAAAGAGCTGTTTGATCTGGAGTTAAAAAGTTTTGTCTGTGAGAAGGCAGCATTCTGGGATGATGGATGGGAGCTCAGGTACTGAAGCTGGACACCCGGGGTAGGGGAGGTCTCAGATCCACACCATTTATTGCACTTGGCCAGTTACTACCTCCCCGAACCTCAGTTTTGTCTATAAGATGGGATAAAACTGATGTCAGAGGATCCAATGGGATAATATACACACAGTTCCAATACAAAGGGGAATAATACTCTGGTATCCGCATGCATTCTAGAATGGCTGGGGTCCTTTGATTCCTTTTTATTGTGTCATTGTTTGTTTTATCAAATAACAATTTTATTGAGACATACACATTGTGTTTTTGGGTTCCATCTTTTCTGGCTAATTTTTTTTCTGCTTCTCAGATGCCATAAGAGATCAACTCTATTCTTGGCAGATGGATAACAAAATAGGGCTTTGAAATCAACTTAAGGATCCTTCCCTAGGATGGAAACAAATTCATTTGCTACTCAGGTTTTAATTCCTATTTTAGCTCTCCCCTCCCCCAACACTTACTTAAACACATACATTGATTTCTTTCTTTTTTCTTGTATTACTACAAGGATCAGTTTCTTCTGGCCTAATTCCAGAAACAACATGCCTGTCTTTTTTCATCGTTGAGGAAAAACAGTCTGAAGGCACCATAATTCCTTAAATTGGATTTCAATTCTAGATCCCCTTATGTTCGGTAAACAGAGTTGTCTATGAAACATCATTGTTTGGGAGCAAGAGGCTGGCAGCCTCCCTTTTCAGAAGGAAAGGTACCTTGCTGGAGGTTCCTGGGGTGAGGCAGTGTGTGGGGTTCCCTGGTAAATGCCCACCTTCACTTGAGGTGGAGACTTTAATCCCTTAAGAAAAACATGCTGGTGAAACATGGAAAGGCTGCCTGTTAGTAAGCAGAGTTTGGCTTGGGGAAGAAGCCTGTTGTGTGTGCGCATGCGTGTGTGCGCTTGCAACACACTACTATTGCCAAAGGCAGTTACCTTTTGAAGACCTTGGGACTCCTAGAATCAACTCAGCGACACCCAGAGCAAAGATAAAGGGGACAGGGTGATCTTCTAAGATAAGGAAATAGAAAGTAGGGGGGACTATTTTCTGTTAATTCTCCCCACTTCTCTTTTCAAAATTAAAAAAAGTTTTATGTCTATAGTCAGCTATATCCTTTCCTTGGTGGTTGGGTCTCCGGTCAAGCCATCGGCAGTTGAGGGAGCAGGAGACGATGACTTACAGAAGGCAAGATGGAAAATGTCTCGTCTGGTTTGGAGCTTGCTTGGGGAATGATTCTGCAGTGTTTCTCGAGTCCTCTCTCGCCTCCTCTCTTTGAGCCAGTTTCACTCTGTTTGTATAGGTCAGGCACCCATGAACCCAAGAACTGATTAGTTCCTAAAAGAAGCAGTAAGTTGATTGCTTACTGAGATGATGTAAGCTTTGCTCTGGGGTACATCAACTTGGATTTCTCATGCTTTATCTTATAAAGCCTAAATTAACAGCTGGTTTGGTTTGAGTTCTCCGGGATCTGACTAAGGGATTAGAGTCCGTTCTCAAGTGAGCCAATCTAGTTTAATTTATTTCAGGTCTATCAAAAAAGATCAATCAAAGCTCTTTTGAAAGTAAAGCTATAATCGGCCTGCACACTTAGAAGTCGCTGTTGTTACACTTGGTGTCTCTCTGGTGCAGAAAGGCTCGCGCTGTGGTTAAGAGGATGCATTAGGGCCCTTTTCCGTGCACCTCCCTTTCTTGTGGCCTCCCTCCTCCCCAGAAGAGTTTGAGAAGAGTGTTGTATGTTCGAGAACTCTGCCAGGGGTTGCTCCTGGACTCTGGTGATGCTGGATCCCTGGTCTGGAAATTTCAAGATCATTCTAATTGAATACCTGAACCCAAGCAGATCTTGCCCGTTTCATGTCAGTTTTTGCTCCTGGACAGCGATTGGTGGGAAAAGACATGAATCGAGTTCTTTTCCCAAAATATCTGTGTCAAGGAGTCACTCGTGGAACGTGCCAAGTTCAGAAGCTGCATCCTCTGCTGTGGTCCATCCAGGGTTTTGGGAAGCTTCCAGCTGAATCGCTCATGTCTTTTGTGTTCCCATTTCAAAAAATACTTAGTTGACCTTCTGCGGGTGGCTAAGAACTGTTGCAGATGCATTGATGTACCAAGAGATACAGCAAGCATTAGATGGTGATTAAGAACTGACCTAGTCTCCCAGACCCACCTTTGAATCCTGGCCTGGCTGCTTTGTGGCTTTGTAGGATCTTGGGCAAGCACTTCCCTAGACCTCAGTTTCCCTGTCTGTAAAATAGGCATAGTAACATGCCCATTACTATGTATATAATATACTGCCTTCAAAGGATTACCACAACATGAAATAACACTATTTTTTTTTTTTTAATAAAAAACCACTTAAGGAAGCTGCCTAGAAGCTGAAGCATTGTTTCCAGGCATGAACACAACAGAAACGGGTTTTTTTTTTTTTTTAAGATTTATTTATTTATGCATACAAGCTGGGGTATAGGCCAGAGGTGTGGGGCAGTGAGAGACTCCACCAGAGACAGAGTGGGGAGCAGAACAGGCAGATCTACTGAAGTACACTGCTGAGGGGAGGAATGGGTGAGGTAGGAGAGGTCTGCTGCGCCATGTGGGAAGCTCCCTGGCCGGGTATCGAACTCATGCTGCTGAGGCTTTGGATAGCTTCACAGTGCTGCACTTAACCTGTTGCACCACCAGGGAGCCCCCAGAAACAGGTTTATTTGGGGATTTGTGCTAGGTCCAGTTGCCTGGGGATGTCTGGACGCCGAGGTGTGGTCTGACTGCTGGAAACACAGACCATGCAGCAGAGGGGGAGTCAGGCTGGTCTCTCCACCGTGGTCCTTTGGCCCAGGGATGCTTCTGTCCTTTCCTTTGGCTGGAGGAAAGCGGTGTGTGCCATTCTCGCGCTCTTGTCCCTTCATTCGTGGTGTTTGTAGGCCAAGCACTGTCCATTATGGCAGCAATCCTTTGAAGGAGGTATTTTTATTACACCATTTTTATGGACAGGGAAGGGGAATTGTTCCCAGTTATGCAGAGTGGCAAAGTCAGGCTTCAAAGGTGGGCCTGTCTGACTCTTCACTTCCTCCAGGTCCACCAGAGTTGCACCTCACCATATATTTTTTTAAAGATTTATTTTTTTTTATTTACACATACAAGTTGGGGTACAGGCCAGAGGCGTGGGGCAGCGAGAGGGCTCACCAGAGACAGAGCGGGTAGCAGAACAGGCAGATCAGAAATACACTGCTGAGGGGAGCAGCGGGCAAGGCAGGAGAGGTCTGCTGTGCCATGTGGGATTCTCCCCGGCTGGGCGTCGAACTCGCGTTGCCGCTGCCGACAGCTCCACAGCGCAGTGCTTAACCGCTGCGCCACCAGGGAGGCCCTCACCATTTTTTTTTAAAGATTTATTTATTTATGCATATACGCTGGGGTGTAGGCTAGAGGTGTTGGGGGGCGGTGAGAGGATTCACCAGAGACAGAGTGGGAGCAGAACAGGCAGATTGACCGAAATACAGTGCTGAGGGGAGCAGCAGGCGAGGCAGGAGAGGTCTGATGTGCCATGTGGGAAGCTCCCTGGCCGGGGATTGAACTCGTACTGCAGTGGCTCTGGATAGCTTCATAGTGCTGTGACTCAATCCGTTGCACCACCATGGAGGCCTGCACCTCAGCATTTTCACTGGTGCAAATGTGAGGCCAGCCTCAGTTTCTCTGACTATGAGATGGGCTTTGCATTCTTCTATGGAGGGTGTGTTAAGGGAGTGGAAGGCTCACATGGTTGAGATGGTTTTTGTGGTTCTGTTGTGCGCTAGAACTTATGTTTTATTTTCAGCAATTGTTATTCCAGAAAGAGCTTCAATATTTGTACCAGGGAGTAAAAAGAAGAGGTATTGAGTTCTTACTCTGTTCCAATTTCTAGAACATTCTCTCTGTATTTTGAACTTAATGCTCCTAGCCACTTGATACACTGTCCCCATCATACAGATGAGAACACCAAGGGACTTAGGGACTTGTGTGAGGATGTGGTAAAACCAGTCGGTGGCCACGTGGGCATTTGAGCCTTGGCCTTGCCTGGCACCTGGGTCTCAGTCTCTGGTCACTGCATTGCCCTGGAAAGAAGGAGGCTGCAGCTGGGAATAAAGTTGGACTTCTCTTTCAGAATGCTAATGTGGACTTTGAAGGCAAATTAGAATCCTTTTGCAAGTGGATCTGTGTACCTGTGTCTCCCTCTGAGACGAAAGTCTCTTTTTTCCTCTTCGGTCAGTATAGACCTGTGCCCCTCTGGAATTTCTGTCTGGTGTGAATGGTGGTGCACCAGAGGGTACCTTAGCAGGCTGCACACACTTGGCTGCAGTGAGGAGTCATTGACCTCAACTGGCTCAAGCTGGCTCTCCTTCGCACCCCTCCTCCTGTCCACGCCTCTGGGGCTAGCATTAAGAAAACAAATAGCCCCAGCCCTCTGCGGAGTGCACACTAGGTGTTTGCTCTGTCCTAGAAACTGTCCTAATTCATTTTCTCCTTTACTCTTGTTCGAGTAGAAAGGAAAAAAAAAGGGTAGTCAATGCTAATAATTGTGGTGTGCGGCATAATTGGAAGTGTTTCATTGACATGCTCGTGAGAGTTTTCGGCTTCATCTTCGGGCTTGGATGTAGCTGTGGACTTGCCTTGAGTGTCTTGCGCAAGCCTTTGATGCAGGTAGACCACATTATAAATAGGCGCGTTGCTATGGTGAGGATGGCAGTCCTTGCTTGCTGTGGGTAACCTTTCTACCTTCTCGGACACTGTTTTAAAGCACAGCAGCGTGATAGCATTTCGTTTAATTTGGGCCGAGGTAGGGTAGATGAATCAGTGAGACAGGTTTAAATTTTTTTGGAGGTGATGTTTTGGAGGTTTCTGCTGCTCTGTGGCTGTGCAGTCATTTGCAGATGGGGCTTTTCATTATTTATTTAGAAATGTTTTCTAATGGACGGGGTAGGGGGATGGTGGTGGGCAGAAGGCTGGGCTTTCTTCTCTTCCCCCTCCTTCCTTCCCTGAGTATTTCTGCGAATTTGCTGGCTTTGATGCCCAGCAGCTCATACAGTGAAATGAAAGTTCAGGTTGGCATGATGCAGAAATTATTATTCCTAGTAGCATGTTCCCATTACTGTTAATAATATAAAGACAATTGCCTGTCTCTCAAGACTCCTGCGTGTGCCTAACAGATAGTTCTCCACGGAATTGGCCACGTTGAAATGGGGGCTGGGGGTGTTTTATTAGTGGTTGTGTAGTGAGTCCCCAGGGGAGCTCAGATTAGACATTAGATTTATTAATTTTTCCTATTGCTTGAAGTGAAACTTTTAATTACATCCATTAAGTAGGTAAATAGCTCACATTTGTAAAATTCATTACCCCCCACCTATGCAACAACCCCCCACTTTTTTTCCCTGTCATACAGCCCTTCCCTTAAATTTTGGGGCAGATACACAGTCTCAGGATCCAAAAGAATGTACAAAAATCAGTTTGTCAGCTGCTTATACTTCTTTCGCCTTCCCAAGTGGTTCTCACCTTCAAAATGGGAGTAAGTTTTCCTTTGCCTTATCAACAGGGAGTTTTGAGCAGCAAAAGGGATAATGTTTGATGGCAGCCCCCCGGGGGAGAACAGTGCTAGGAGGCTTTTAAATTTGAGACCATTTCATGACTTCAGAGCTCCAGGCTGCATCTTTGGGAAGCCCCTGCAGGCGGGCACTATCACCTCAGGTTCTGGATTTCTTCTTGCCAGGTGGAGCATGCATGTCAAGTTTGGGGTCTCAGAACCTTGCCCACTGCTGCCCACAGCACCTTGGGAAATTCAGCTTTGCTCCCTGGGCAGCGGCATGCTACAGGGGTCTTGCTGGTGGGGTACATATCTGTCTGTGGTGTGAGGATGGACCCCAGGCTCCTGAGCGGTTCAGAAACGGGGAACCAATTCCACCTGATGAGAAGAGCCACAAGACGAGTCTCCCATTGCCAGTGGGGTTCCGGCTCAGACACCCCTGCAGGGAAGCCCCACTGGTCAGGACGGTCCCCAGCAGAGAAGGCGTGGGCTGACTCCTGGGTGGAGGCCGCTTGCTGTCTGTACAGCCACAGCCAACTTTCCCTCCCTTGTGCCTTTTGGTGATGGGGCTTTGGGAGGACTGCCCAAAGCCGTGGTCTGCTGAGAGCACCAGGCCTCTGACCTTCTCCCTCTTTGCTCAGCGCTAAGGAGCCCTTGGATTCTGCCTTCGATTTTCCAGGAGAGCTCACGTGAAAGGGGGTCAAGTCCCTCAGCAGAGGTTCTTATCAGGGCCAGGCAGGGATGAGATGCATGGAGGTGAGCCTTGTGCGAAAGTGGGGCTCCCTGCAACCTCAGAATGGGCTGGCCCGTGCATTCATTTAGAAGTATTTCTAGAGGACAACCTCATTGGCTAAAAAACCTGTCGGAACAGAGGCTCCTTGTGCCTTCCCAGCCCTGTTGCACTGGCAAGAGGCAGACTCGGGGTGGCCTGGCGGCCTGTTACTCAGCCTTGGATTTGGAGAGCAGGGTGAGGTCTGGTGGGCCAGGGCCCTGCTCCCTCCCGGGAGGCCCCGTGCCAAGCCCAGGGAAAGCACTGCCCATCCGTTCCCTGGGGCGGTGGGATTGGGCAACCTGGAGTAGAAAATGTACGTCGGTGGCATAGATTCCATTCCACACACCACCCTCGCCTCCTTTCCCCAACCCTGGGAGGGAAGCATGCCCTCCGGGAGACACCCAAGCCTGACAAAGACACCTTTGTTGGAGCTGGAGGTGAGAATCTGTGGGCGTTGGGATTCCTGGGTTCGAGTTCCAGTTTACTGCCAACAGCCTGAGCGCTGGGCTAACATTTCTGGAATCAAAAGGAGTGCAGCCTGCCCAACAGGCCTACAGAACGAGGGAGTGCGGCGCTGCCCGGCGCTAGAATTGCATTGTCTCTGCCAAGGTCTTTGAGCTCTTGTGAGGAGAGAGGGAGGCCTTGGACGCCAACGAGGTGGTTAGAGTGTCTTGAGATGGACTCCGGCTTTTGTTCTGGTCCTTAGAGGCCTCTCCTGAAGAATAAACTTCCGAGTTGCTCCTTCCCTGAGAATCTGCAATGCACTGTTACTTTGCTAGACTTCTAGTGTTTCCCAGACTTTGCCGACCCTGGATCTCTTACCAGGCTTAAAATTGAGTGAGATTCCTTATGTGCCCTCTTCCCTCCCTCTTTCCGGAATTGGAGTCTTCAGGGGCGGGACTTGGGAGTGCGTCTCTATTAACAGGCTTGTAAAAATGCTTTTGCCATGGGCTGTCTCCGCTTCTGCCTGCATCTGGATGGTGGCCCTGGATTATGGGTTCCTCAGAGTATCCCTGGACTTGCAGTTGTCTGTGAGTGTCCCACTAGGACTTTACACACTGCTGGGACATTGGTGCTGCCTCACTCGAGGGAGCTGCACAGGACACACCTACTGCTTCTTGAGCTGTTGTGAGTGGGAGCTCAGTTTCTTTATTTTTGGAAAGCAACAGCTTTA
Source organism: Scalopus aquaticus (assembly GCA_004024925.1). NCBI lineage: Eukaryota > Metazoa > Chordata > Mammalia > Eulipotyphla > Talpidae > Scalopus > Scalopus aquaticus. The sequence goes on from PVIJ01001327.1 coordinate 34,837, forward strand.
TTGAGATATTTACAAACCATACAGTTTCTTATTTAAAGTGTACAATTCAGTGATTTTTTTGTGTATTCACAGAGCTATTTAATCCTCAACATTATCTAATTCCAGAACATTTCATCACACCCAAAAAGAAACTCCATGCCCATTAGTAGCTATTCCCTATTCCACGCCTCCAGCCCCTGGCAGTCTCTGTAGACATACTTGTTCTTGACATGGCCTATATGTGGAATTGTTAAGATACTGGCCTTTTTGCATCTGGTTTCTTTTACCCAGCTTGATGTTTTTAAGGTTCACCCGTGTTGTAGCATGGCTCAATTCTTCATTTTGATGGCCAAATAATCTGTTGTGTTGATAGTCTGCCTTTTGTTTTTTCCCACTCACAAGTTTTTGTATGGGCTTATGTTTTCATCTCTGCTGGGTTTAAATGGAGACCTGTGGGTGGAATTGTTGGGTTCAGTAATAACTTGGGTTTAACATTTTGAAGGACTTCAACATTTTTAAAACCTTAGATACTGTGGTGTGCCAGTTTTGTTGGGTACCACAGCAAAATGGGACCTTTGCCAGAGAAAATGTAAAGATTGCCTGTGGTTATATTAACTCTTAACCTTCATTGTTATAGTTGGATGGACACCATCAGTTAGAGTTCTCTGTCTCAGCGGTTCTTGACCATAACCATAATACAACCACTGGAAGCTTTTTGGAAATAAAAGCCTTGTTCCATGTCAGACTCTCTAGCTACTAGAGATTCAACCTAACTTTTCACAAATTGATGTCGTCTATTTCTCTCCAATTTTTCCTTGTGGATGAGACGAAAAGGCAGATGGAGTTGTTCCTGTAGATCAGAAAGAATCTAGGAAAACCCCTGAACAGTTTTTTTTTGCGGCTGCCTGGGCTGCTCTGTAGGTGTGGGGGCGCTGGGGACAGGTAATTGGGAGGAGTTTGTGAGAGGTTTGTCTTGGGACTGTGATGGGGGAGAGTATCTCCCCATCTTGGCAGAGTTTGGCCCTGCTGTTTTCTCGAGATGGAGCACATGGCTCCCCACAGAGGAAGCTGCTGAGAGATTGGTTGGGCCCCTGACAGTGGCTGGAGTTTGTTGTTTTGTTGTTTTTCTGCCTCAGCCCAGGGACAGGGAGCAACCACCCAGTCTCCTGGGCTCATTCCCTGTGGAGAGCAGGCGTGAGTAGGAATGGAAAGCCCCCAGTGTGACTTTGGGCTCATCAGCACATGCCAGCAGCTCAGGAGGAGGGGATGACCTGGAGGGTCCTTTCACCTGTGTTGTTTGTGCTTCAAATTGTCTTGTCCCGAGCCCCCCATTGCCTGGTGTTTTGCTTAAATTAGCTTAAATGCCACTTGCTCAGAGAGCCCCTCTCTACATCCTCCTCCCAGAGGTGCTCTCCTCCCTCATGCCTACCCACTCAGGTCCCCTCAGGTGGTGCTCAAACACACCTGGTAGCTTCCACTAGGTGGCTCTTCCCTTCCCCCACCCGGAAGTTCCTGCCACGGGGGAGGGAGCATCCGGCTTCTTCCTCCTTGTCTCAGGGCTCCAGAATCACCAGAGTAAATAATCCCATTGTTCAGTCTTTACCTCAAATGTCTAATGACTGTGGGGATGTTGTTTTGAGCCTCGAGGAGCTGAGATTCTTTTTTTCAAATTGAACAATTAAGATGTAGGAAGGATTAACGGTTAATTAATGTTTATTGAAAACTTAGTGCCCAGGGCTTTGCTGTGTCATCTATACCTCACCACAGCCCTCAGAGGTAGTGTTCACGTTCAGATCCTCAGTCTTGGAGAGACAAGTGGCCCAGTACCAGATGCAGCCTAGATTGGGACCTGGCGTGGTTCCAGAACCCATGATGCTCAGTTACCCCCAGTGAGAGACTAGCAAATCAAACAACCCTGTGCCTTGGAAAAATAGGCTGCAGGGAAAAGGGTGGTGACCCTCTTGACTATGCCCACCCAAAGAATTTGAATTTCTGTGCAAAGCTAAGACCTCAAGACTCCTTATAATGGCACCTGAGATGACCCTGCATTGGTTATACCCAGACCCAGAAATGGGGCAGTGAGCGACCTGTGTGCCCAGGACACTCAAGGAAGACTATGGAGAAGTGCAAGGTGTCAGGCTGTGGAGGGCATCCCTGGTCCAAATGGCTGCGCTCTTTGTTGACTGCTACCAAGCCCGGCGCTTTCAAGGCATTTCGTAATGCACTGACATGGAGAGCATGCGCTTTGGTGAGGACCTGGGTGGAGGCTGCAGTGCTCACAGTGCCTTTATCTAGAAGGCCAGAGGCTGGGCTAGCCCACCCTCTCCTTTCTCAGCTAGCTTCTGGTGGGGCTGGCCTCCTGGCCAGAAGTTAGAAAGTGTGATGCCAGCAGGCTGATATGGTGCACTTAACGTGCCTCCTCAGAACTTTCTAGCCGAAAGGGGCCATTCCACCACCTTGTTTTCAGATCAGGGAACTGAGATGGAAAGAGGTGAAAGGCTGTAGCTCCTTAGGAACTGAGGTAGGTAGGGCTAGAGTCCAGGGGTTGAACTTTGATATTTCTGTCCATTTGGGGCACTTTACCAGAGCAAACTCTCTTCTGGGACTGCAGGGAGATCCTGTGTTCCTCAGAGATATGAGAATTTAGCTTGGGGAAAGATAAAACAGAAAAGGGGAGGGTCACGCTCTGCCCAGACTGTGGGTGGTGATGGTGGTGGTGATGAGCTGAGCCGAATTCCAAGGAGTTTAGTAAGACTCCTGCTCAGAGTTCCTGTTCCTCAGGAACTAAAGAAGCAGTGGGTTTCTGAAGACATCCTCAAGAATGTTTGCTATGGGTTTTGTAGTTAGGTGAAATGGTTAATTGATTAATCCTTCTCCCCCCTGCCCCCTCCCCCATGATTGGGGTGACTCAGCCTTGGCAATGTGAAGTTTTTGAGAATCTCTCTACATCTGGTAGCATATTTCTCAATTTGGAGCAAACCTTTTGCTCCAGAGTAATACGTTGGCTTAGACAGAATACAGGGCCATTAGCATTGGAAAAAGCAGATGGAAAGATTCTGCTGGGCTTTATTTGAACTGTGATATTTTGTTTTGAAATTTCAAAAAACATGAAGTGAGGGTTGGAGAGGATTTTTTTCTTTCGCCAAAGGGTAGTGGGTTGAAGCTGAGAATCGCCAGGCCTGGGGGATTTGCTGTGAGGTATTTCGGGAACTATGACAGCAATGTCATCTGCTGATAGTCACTTTTCCATCACCCAGAGGCTGAAAAAGAGGCCTGAGGGCCACCTGGGACAGGGGTTGTGCAGCTGCTGTCTTTTGAGGAAGGGGTGGGCTCCCCAGAGGAGCGGGCCAGGGACCAGAGAGGACCAGCCTTGCAGGGACTGAACCTGCTGCGTCTCTCCTGTCTCATCTACTCTGGCCTGCCTCTGGGGACTTCCCTTCCTGGGCCTGGGATCCCGGGGAACAAGATTCCACACTCGGGGAGGCCTCCCTGCTGACGCAAGGGGTTAAGTCTCAGCACTATGAAGCTATCCGCAGCAGCTGCAGCATGAGTTCGATCCCTGGCCAGGGAGATTCCCACAGGGCTCGGCAGACCTCTCCTGTCTCGCCCGCTGCTCCCCTCAGCAGTGTATTTCAGTTGATCTGCCTGTTCTGCTCCCCACTCTGTCTCTGGTGAATCCTCTCACCCCCTTGCCCCAGCCTACACCCCAGCCCTTGTAGGCATAAATAAATAAATCTTAAAAGAAAAAAAAAAGGATTCCACAGTAGGTGCCCTCACTGAGTCTGGCCTGTACTTTCTTAGGCCCTGTCCTGTGCCTCATGCCTGCTTGTGCTGCTCTCGTGCTTAGGCATCCTGGCCAGCAGCTTTCTCCCTGACCTTTTGTTAGCATCTCTTGAAACCTGACGTGCTACCCACGTACACATTACTCTGGTTTCCAGTGTACCTCACCTCCCTGTGCAGGAGGAGGAGGTTAATCGTTTCCTTCACAATTAAAATAAAAACAAGGGGCTATTTTTGTGCTATTACTTTTTTTTTTAAGATTTATTTGTTTATGCATACAAGAGCTGGGGTGTAGACCAGAGGTGTGGGGTGGTGAGAGGTTTCACAGAGAGAGAGAGTGGGGAGTAGAACAGGCGGATCTACTGAAATACACTGCTGAGGGGAGCAGCGGGTGAGACGAGAGGTCTGCTGCGCCATGTGGGTCAACTTGCTGGCTGGGGTTCGAACTCATGCTGCAGTGGCTGCGGATAGCTTCATAATGCTGAGACTTAACCTTTTGCGCCACCAGGGAGGCCCCATAAGCCTTACTTGTTACTAGTCGCCACAATATCTTCATGGAATTAAGAGATGGGCCTCAGTGGTGGGAGAGGTCATCTCTCTGTGCTGCCTCCTCAGTGTTGCTTGTAAATGGATTTGGGGCTCTCTATAGGAGTGCCGTGTGCTACCCTGGTGGGGCCCCCAAAAGGAATATCAGACTCTCCCCCGTTTGCCTGGGCTTTGCAGTTGGTGGAGGTTTTTGCTGCAGGAAGTCCCTGGCTGTCAGGCGTGGGTAATGGGCTCTTGGAAAACGCCCTGAGTTGTCCGTGGGGCCGAACCTGGCACGTGATGTGGGGCCCATGTGGAGAGGCAGGTGATCCGTGCACCCAATGTGGGTCAGAAGGAGGCTGCCTGTTGCTGGTGTCTTTCTGGTGAGATTATGAGTCCCTGTTTTATTGTGATAGAACTTTCTTTTGGAAGTTCCAGCCTCTCTGCAGATAGCTGACACTTTGCATTGTGGAAGGGGAGAGAGGGAGGAAGCTGTCTGAGGAGTGGGTTTCTCTATAAGGCATCTGAATGCAGATAAGTGGGATCTCCGAGTAATTCTCAGTAATGGGTGAAAGATTGAATATAGCGAAATTTTGGTTCTTCATCCCGTAAGTAAGGCATGTGTAGAAAATGACCCTGTTCTGGGGATTTCCTTGTTAGTGGAACTTGCTGCTGCTTTGTGGGTGTTGGTGATAGGTCTCAGGAAGTATGGGGATCCTTGCACCCCTAAATCATGTTTAGTTTTGGTCATGTCTACGTTGTATCAGAAGTAGAAAACGCCGCAGACAGGGTACAGGAGAAACTGGCCTGCCATCCGGGAGACCTTATTTATCCTGACCAGGGCCTGCTCCAGGCTGCTTGGTTCCCTCCTGGGAGCCTCTTTTTTCTTTTGCAAGATGCCTGGGGAGCAGGAGGTTGTCGCATATGTTTTCTAGCTTGCCAGCCATGAACATTTCCTCTAAAAGCCTTATGGCTAAGTAATTTGAGGGGATTCTGCATAAACAGTCACCTCTTGGAAACGTCATATGCTCACTGGCAGACCTGAGAAGTCCTATGGCTAACGAGGGTCTGGACAGCTCTTTGCAGGACTGAGCAGTGCCCTGGGAAATGCACTCTAGACACGGGATGGATGATATGAGCAGCCGTCCAGAACTAAGTCGAATGTCTCTCCATCCCTTTCTCCCGTTGTGGGGGGTCCGCCCAGCATGGGCCTCCTCTTGGGAGGGTGACCTGAGATGGAGATGAGGGAGCTTTCCGCCGTCAGTGCTGGTCTACCTCACCGTGCAGGGTGCATGTTCACCACGTGTGGGAGTTGGGGAAGGAGAAAAATCGAGATCTGCCTGCCTAGGACTTAGGACTAATGGCAACTGGAGTATGTGGTCATATGACTGGAGGGGAACTGGCCAATTTTTAGGTCCAGAGAGGCAGCGAGACTCGCCCACGGTCCGCAATTAACCGGTGACCCGGATGTCACCGTGAACCGGGACCAAGACATCGGAGCTGTTGAATCTGCCACATGGTGTGAGGATATGTCTTTCTGGACAGTGTAAGCAGTGATGTTTGCTTAGGATGGCCTTTGGCACTGCTCTTGTTGTCCTACAACTGGCAAACCATCTTTTGTCCCCGGAGGGGAGGGGAGGGCAGGGCAAGAATCCTGATTCCTAATTCCAGTAGGAGGCTGAGTACGTGAGCTCGTTACATGGTGCGCGGCAGCTCTGCCTGGGCCGCGGATGGACAGAGATTTCCCTCACCAATTCCCTTGGGACTGGCACCTTCTTTTTTCTGTTTCTGGGCATTTGATGGGATGGGGTCATGTTTCTCGTCCCCAAATCTCCCTCTGATCTCTGATCTCCACCCTCCTCTCCCAGGGCCTTTAAGGATTCTGCTTCATCTTTATGTGCAAACTTGGTTTTGACAAACATGATTAACTGGGTGTTTGGGGAAGGCTCCGGAGGAACTCGAGCGCTCCGGAGGGCAGGTCTGGCGCCAGGAGTGTCCCACAACCTGTGCACACTGTGCCTTCCTCGCCCTGCCCTTGACTGGGGAATGTGCTGGCTGAGGGCAGGACGGGCACGCAATGTTTGACAGCTCCTGGTTCTCCCAGGCTTTTGGATGACTCCTGTGCAAGCAGGGCCTGAAACTTTTATCACCATGGCTACAGGTGAAAGACTTTCATTTGGCTGCGCTGGTCCAACAAAGAGTATTTTATTTATGTGTTTCCAAGCCCTTAAAAATTCTTTTAGGGCACATCAGTGGGGAGTTAATAGAAACTTTGAAATAAGAAAAATGCCTGCAGGGGAAGTAGAACCTCAGCCAGCCAGCTAGCTCTGAGTTGTGTGCTGTTAGCTGGTAGGGTGGTTTGCAGAGACGGGCTGGCTGGCTGGGTTACCCAGCCACAGACTTCTCTGTCCGACGCTGTGCAGAATGATTGAATGATTAAGTGGATCCCCCTCCTTGTAATGCTGAGGGAGGACAACTTTTCTCTGGGTCTGTTTGCTCCCGGAAAGCCCTCTACCTGGTTTGTGTGACAAAGAAAGCATGTGTGTGTGCGTGTATGTGTGCGTGCGTGCGTGTGTGTGTGTGTAAGAGATAGCTTGTGTGTGTTGACTCGCCCGCCCCTCACCACCAAGTCACTTTAGAAGTTACTGATTATTTAACAAGAAGGGAGTTTTTATTGTCTTCTAAGTGTTGAGTTTAAAGTTAAACAGAGGAGATGTGAATCTAATCCAGGCCTCACTAAGATAGTTTATTTGCTTTCTCCCCAAGTCATTTCCTAAGGAATTAGAAACCTTATTGTTTCCCCTTATTGGCATAGATGGGAGGTGATTTGGGGCCTGCGATCTGCGCCCAGCTGCTTGGATAGCAGGAGACTTAATTAAAGCAAGTTCCGGTTTCTCTTTGGACCTCCGTTTCTTCATCTGTCAAATGGCACGCTAATCCTTACTGTGAAGGCTGATGAGCATGGAATGAAATGGCGGGTTCCACCTCCCGTACCTGTTTTTGGGAAGAAAAAACTTGGTTGGGGCCTCCCTGGTGGCACAGCGGCTGAGCGCTGCGCTGTGGAGCTGTCAGCAGCGCTCCACGTGAGTTCGATGCCCAGCTGGGGAGAATCCCACATGGTGCGGCAGACCTCTCCTGCCTCGCCCGCTGCTCCCCTCAGCAGTGTGTTTCTGATCTGCCTGTTCTGCTCCCCGCTCTGTCTCCGGTGAACCCTCTCACCGCCCCACACCTCTGGCCTGTACCCCAGCTTCTATGTATAAATAAATAATACTTTAAAAAAAACAAACTGTTGGTTGTATTCAGCTCTGTACAAGGCCAGTCTCAAGATGGCCGACCTGAGGCCCCGTGTTCCCAGCTCAGTCGCTGGTCTGCACATCCAGAAGCCAAGTGGGTCTTTGCATCCTTGTTGTTCCTCGGGGCAGCTGGTCCAGTTTGATTAACTCCATCATCTTGCTCCCTTGCGGCGTTGGGGAGTGTCTAGAGACATTTAGGTTTGTTATTCCTTGGGGGTGGGGTGCTGTGGTGTCAAGTGGGCAGAAGCCAGGGGTGCTGCTAGACAGCTCACAGTGCACAGCACAGACAGACCCCACAACAGAATCGTCCCCCCAGGACGTTGGCAGTGCTGGGGTAGAGAGACCCTGGCTGAGGGTCTGGTGCGAGTCTTTTGGTTCTGCATTTGGGGTCCTGTGATCATTTAGTGGTGCCATTATCGTGGCTGTCCTGTCTTTTTATATTTTTAAAGATTTATTTATTTATGCATACAAGCTGAGGTACAGGTCAGAGGTATGGGGATGTGAGAGGGTTCACCAGAGACAGAGTGGGGAGCAGAACAGGTGCATCGACTGAAACACACTGCTGAGGGGAGCAGCGGGTGAGGCAGGAGAGGTCTGCTGCGCCATGTGGGAATCTCCCCCGCCAGGGGTCGAACTCGCGTCGCCGTTGCTGACAGCTCCACAGCACAGCACTTAACCGATGTGCCAAGGGGGAGGCCCTGTCCTTCTGTTTTGACTCTCTTTAAAAAATACAGAAAAACGCAAGAGAAAGTAAAGATCACCTCGCTCCCCCACACTTTCTTGGAAAGGGCCAGATTGAAGAAGTCAGAGCACTGGGCATGAGTAGATTGGCCTCCCAACTTTGCTGTCTCTACATTTCATCTTAGAGCCAGCGTCCATATCTCTTATATACGAACACACACATGTTCTCCTCTATGAGCCTAGAAATGAATTTCTGTCATCTCAAGCTGTGAGACTTATGTAATGGGTAGAGGCAGCCTGATTATGTATATGGGCAAAGCATGGGTGAACAATGTCTCCTTTGTGTAACATACAAAACAAGCTTTTCTTCAACATTGGACATGCAAGTCGGCCTTCGCCAATAAGGGCCTCTCTCTAGCCCTCCCACCTTTGAGCAAACATTATTTATTGTGGCCGATGTGTAATCAGGTCTTGATTTGGGGCTTCTTTGTGATGCTTCTCCTTTGTAGAATCTTACCTCCGTGCCTCTGGAGACCCTTTGGCTGCCAGAATTTGGTTTGCCAACCAGCCATGTGGTGCCAGTAGCATCTGCTTTGTGACTGGCTGTCCCCAGAACCCCAACGTGGCCTCGGATGGTCTCCGTGGTGGGATTTACGTGCTTCCTGCAGCCACTTCCGGGCCCAGAAAGAATGGCTGCCTCTTCTTCCTCCCCCTTGCCGGCCCTCTTCCCAACTGAGCCATTTTTAACCATGTTTCTAGTAACTCACCAAATGATTTATGGACAGGCCAGGGATCCCGGGGGAAAGGGAACCAGAGATAACCTACTTTGTGCCGGCCACCGAGGCTCCTCATTGTGACGCCCCAACCTTCTGGGGCCAGATGATGGGACCCTTACTGAACAGGTGAAGAACCTGAGGCTTCTGATGTCCCCCGGGCAGCAGGCGGCCATGATAGCATCTGCCTCAAATCCGAGCCCCCAGACACGGTGGTGTGAGCCACACTGCGTTAGAGATGTGTGCTCGGTGGGGGCCGTGCACCCCACAGCGACTGGGCCTGACTTTCGTGCTTCTCTGTGGGGAAGTTGGGTAGCGTGTTCAGAGGCATTTTAGCTTCCTGGGAACTGAACGCATCCTGCAGAGCTGGGGATGGTAACCCCTGGGCCTTCAGAGGTCGAAGGAACAGAGGTGGAGGTCTGGGAAATTGATTGCCCAAGATTGGTGAGTTTGTCCTGTAGGAATGAGGAGAGATTTCTGCTGGTCCTGGAGGAGAGGGTGGACTTTGGACCCCTAGGAATGCCAGGGCATGGGGAAGGCTCTGGGGGTGGGGGGAGCCATTTGGGGCAGAAAGTACTGTGTGAAGCATAAAGATGGGAACTCCTGAGTCCTAAGAGGGAGGAGCCTGTGAAAGAGGAGGCTGGGAGGGAGGAGATGAGTTCTAGCATATTTTGGATGAGTGATGGCGATCCAATGAGCGCAGAAGTGACAGTTCAGCTGACTCACTTAACAGCTCTTGAGCCAGCAGCTCGATGAACAAGTGGCACCTTAAGGACCTTGGGTGATCGTTCAGGCTGACAGATTAATAAGGCCCACGTTGACAAATGCAGGGCCGTTTGCCAGGAAACAACCCCCCTATCCAAAATCCTCCTTTTGTCCAGGAAGACTTCCTGGTCTAGAGGCGAGGCGGCCCCTTGCTCCTGGCTGTGCTGTGTGTTCTCAGACACCGAACATTACTCTTCCCGTGCTGAATCTGAGTGTACTTGTGGGCTTGGGCCTTTGCCCAGTTCTATTTTTTAAACCCTCTCTGGATCCCTGGGGATGTTTCCCTTGGTAGCTGGGATGGTACAGGGGAGCGGGGGCCTTTGTTTATGATGCTCCAGACTTGAGACACATTTCCTGGTACTTGGCAGTTAGTGAGCCTAGGAGGAAGGAAAGAATAAATGAATGGATGAGGTTTTGGTGCTTAAGGCACTCTGCATGCTCTGACACGCCGCTTGCTCCTTGTGAGGGGTGTGGTGAGCGCTGAGGCGACTGGGCCCTTACCCTCTCCGCTAGGCTGGTGCAGACTGTGGGGCTGTGTGTGGAGAAAGTTGGTCCTGGAGCAGGGGACTGAGCTGCATCTCCGGTACCTGCAGGCAGTGCAGCTGGGGAGGAGGCGAGCATCCCCGGGGCTAAACTCTAAGTTCTTTCCTGCTCGGAGCTCCTCGTAGGTGTGCTCTGCCAGGCTCCGCTCTGCCCTTGGGCATTCTCGAATCCTTGGTCTACTAACTGGGACCAGGGGTCCTAAAGTGTCCCAACTGCTTGGTGACAGGCTGCTTCTGGAGGTCCCACACTTGTTCCCTGCCGCCTGCCCACCACACTGGTTTGAAATGCCATGGCTGCCCCCTCCATGGAGTAGCAGGGATTGTGCCTGCGAGGTGGTCTCATCTCAGAGCAAAGGGGCCGGGGGGGCCAGGAGGCCGTCACTCCCCAGTGTTTGTCCTGTGGTCTTCTGTGGGTGCTTGCCCTCTGGAGTCAGGAGGGATCAAAGAAAAAAGCACTCGTTGTGGTTTGGGCAAGGATTTTAGTTGGTGGACCCAGTAGTTGCCCTCTGTCAAACTGGCTTTCTTTTGTGGCCACGGCCATGGCATCTATATGTGGAATGTAGCTCTCTGTGTCCTAGGAAGTAAAAACAAACATTGGTACAGGGGAGCCTTGGAATGGGAAAGCAAGAGGCCAGCAGGAATGTTCCAGAGAGGTGAGGGGAGGTAGCCTAGAGAAAAAACTTGGTGGATTTGGAGAGAGTGAAGATCAATTTGGCCCTAAAGCCTCCAGTTCCTTTTAAAGACTTTTCTTGTAAAAAATAAAATGGAACTCAGGAGATGTAGCAAATTGGGCAGAGGCACATTCTGTTCATAATGAAAGTTGTCCCACAAGAATTTCTCTACTTTATCTCTTTAGCCAAATTTCTGTTTCTAAAAGGGGAAAAGGAATAGAGATAGACTTGTTTATTTTCTTAGTCGAAACCTCAGTTTTTACATTTCAAGCCTTGTTCTTCTGGGTCAGAACAAGTAAAGCCTGAGGATTCGTTCCCTGCAGAGTTCTAGAAGCCGAGTAGGCAATAGGGCGTCTTGGATTGCACTTTTAAATTGCCCCACCCCCCGTTGGAATATAGCTTACAACTGCACAGACCTCAGGTCCCCAGCTTTGTGACTTGTGTAAGTCCATGTCTGTGGCCCAGATCAAGATCAAGGACATTGCCTAGCCTCCCAAAGGCCATGTTTTTTTTTTTTTTTAAAGAATTATTTATTTATGCATACAAAAACTGGGGTGTAGTCCAGAGGTGTGGGGAGTGAGAGGATTCACTGGAGACAGAGTGGGGAGCAGAACAGACAGATTGACAGATACACTGCTGAGGAGAGCAGCAGGCAAGGCAGGAGAGCTCTGCTGCGCTCTGTGGATCAGCTCTCTGGCCTGGGATCAAACTCGTGCTGCAGAGGCTGCTGATAGCTTCATTGTGCTGAGATTTAACCCTTTGTGCCACCATGGAGGCCCCCAAAGGCCGTTTTTATCCTCTATCCAGAGAGAACTGAATATATACCTATAAACTATAACTTGTAGAATCTATAATGTGACTCGAATCTATAACCATACATTCAGTTTTCTTTTTTTTTTTTTGAACCTCATAGATAAGAATCATCACTGGTGTTTTAATGTCAGACCCCTCCTCCCTGGCCAAAATCAGTCTGTTGGAATCTTTGGATATTTCTTCCTAAGACTGTTTTTTCTATCTTCTCTGTCTCAAAGAACTGTGGGTAGAAAAGCCCCAGCCCATACCTTTGCCCTTTCCAGGCCTCCACCCTCTTACTCCTTCCCACCACCAAACCAGGCCCCCGGCATGCTGTGCTGTCCTGTCTGCAGCTCAGCCTCCTCTCTTCCTTCCGTCCTCGGCTCGTCATGTCAGGGGGGAGGTAGGGCCGCTTCTGTATTTTGTACCCTCTGAAAACAACCTTCCTTCCCCTGCTGCATTGGCATCTGTCATCGTGCCACTGCCTGGTGGGGTGACTTGGTTTGTGTGTGTGAGCACTCAAGATGGAGAGCGGGGCAGTGTCTGGTACACAGTGATGCCCAGTTCAAGCGCCTGCGCAGGTGTGATGTGTGCCCAGGTGGTTTCTTTCTCGGGGCTTCTTTGTGTTTCCAGGTGGATGCTTTAAGCACAGGGATTGTCATTGTCCCTGAGGTCTGTGTCAGGAGCAGCCCCGTGCCCGCGCGCCCTGCCCGCGCGCCCTCTCTGGAGCAGGCTCCCTCTCCTGCTTGGTCTCCTGGCCAGATTTTAACATATATCACAGGCTGGTAGGCTAAGAGCTTGGGACTTCCCCTCACCACACTCAGAGCCTTTGATCTTTTGCTTTGGAGGTAACATCAAAAGGAAGGCTGAGGAAGACAGCCAGGCTGTGAAGTTCAACGTTCAAGTTAATAGCTTGACTGAAGGTTGTGCTGCGTCCTGGCAGCATCACCAAGGCTGAAGTAAACACGCCGATTCTGCCCCATTTTCCTGGAAATGGAGCCTAATATGGGAAAAGGTTTCATTTGCATTGGGAATGATTGGGGCTGTTGTGAGAGCCTCTTTTCCCTACACTCCTTTTCCTTCAAAATGTGAAAATACCGGGAGAAGATGTGTGTGGGAGGGAGGGGGAGATAAACTCCAGGGGAGGGGCACCCTCAAGGATCAACACCCTAGAAGTCGGCCTTGCCCAGAACCTGGGGTTCGCTGTCGGTTTGCCAACCTTTTCACCACTCCTGTTCCCGATTTAAACTGGGTGTTTCCGAATTCTGATGGCCTTCAAAGAAGGCCGGCCTGCAGGCAGCTTGGCTGGGGCTCGGGGAAGTTGTGTCCAGCCCAAACACTGCAGCAGGCCTGAGCCCTGCAAAGTGACGTACCTCCCAGCAAAAATGAAAGCATCCCCTCGGGCTCCTCTGCCCAGGTTCTCTGCTGAGCTGGTGGATACTGCTTGGCCGTGGTTTCATTTCACGTTTTATGGAATCCTTTTTAAGAGTTTCCTCCAAAGAGTTTCCTCCTGTGTTGGACTGTTTCCTCACACATGCCAGCCTTGATGGCTCTGGGATATGATTTCATGGGGGCGCTAGCTTGCTTAGATTGGCCATGTACTCCACACTTACCTGGGGGACCCTTTGGTTGCGCCTGGAGCTTCCCGGGGTCTCTGCTCCCATCATCTCAGCTTTGTGACACACTCCCCTTTGCTCTCTGCCTTGTACAGATTCACCTGTCTCTCCCCTCACCTGTCTTCCCTCACCTGTCTTTCCCTGCAGGGCATTTCCACCTCCCGTTTCCCAGGGGCTTCCAACCCTGGTGATGTCAGTCCTAGGCAGCCAGAATTCCCCTTGGATTTCCCAGGCTTTTCTCATCCCAGACCGCCTTCATGGTTTTGGCATAACTGTACTTAAGACTATTTGCTGCATTCAAACATTGGACTTACTTATTAAACTCAGCCCCGTCATAAACCTTCACATTAGTGAATTTTAAAGTTTGATGTGCCAGGTATTTTCTCCTAACACACATGAAGGTAATCCTTTAACCACTCACCGACCCCCGACGTCTTGCTCAGTGACCCTGCTGTTGGCACAGAGACAGAGATGGTTCTTTCCTTTCCCAGTTGGGCGCTCGCACGTTTGGGCCTCACCCTCTCCTTCCCTTTCCCTCTGTGAGGCCAGCGGACCCAGCTCAGCTCACGAGGAGATCCAGCATCCTGCACAGGGAAAGGTCTGAGGCTTCTGGAAATTCAGTTTACAGCAAGTAGACTTCATTCAGACACAACTGTGTCCTTCTCCGTCGCTGTGCTCCTCAGTCTGGAGAGGGGCTGGTTGTCGAGGCCTCCCAGTTTCTCGGGTCGTCTTCCTTTTTCCAGGCTGGATGGGGAAGCTGGCCTGGAGCAGTCTGGCATCTCCCCGGGTCAGGTCACCTTCTCAGAGGGCTCAGCAAATCCCTGTCATCTCTGATCAGAGTTGTTGGCATGAGTGCACTGTGGTTCTAGGTTTTTGGCCCTTGAGATTCTCAGCTGCATTCGCTGTCTGTGTACATGTGGTGCATGTTGAAAGATGTTAAAGAGGCATCTCCTGCCACGGATGGGCATCGGTTCTGGAATTTCCTCAGAATTCAGCAGGTTATCAGCCCCTGGGGAGAGATCTCTTCAAAGCCTCAGGGACACCCCCGGGGTGCTGCAAGGCTGCTCTGGGAGAAGTGTTGCCAGTTTGCTGGAACCGCTGGGGTGGGAAGCACCACTGACTTCCCCAGATGGACATTTTCCTACCCATGCTTAACACTCTAAAGGGCCATTGTCAGGTATGTTTAGCTTCTCAATTCGTGTTCCTTGGAGGATGGTGAACTGAAGCTAGCATTCCTGGACAGAGCCTTTCATGCATTCAAGAAAACCTGTAAAGTCTCCTGGGGGAAGAGGCAAGGGAGAGATGAAAGGCTTTCCCCAGACCTGCTTGGTAGCACGCACTGTTTTTTTAGGTAATTAAGGGAGACCGTAAAGATGAGCACACGCGTCCATTTGCCTTTCACTTGGGGGCCTTAAGTCTTTGCTTGATCTCCTTTGGCCACATACCTATGGGCCAGACACAGGCCCCCACGGCCTCTGTTTTTACTGTTCCCCTGCCTGACCTGCTGGAGCACATTGTTGGGGTTGAAGAATGGGGGTGTGTATGGACTTTGGGTTTTCCCATTGAGTCCTGTAGAAACTTGCTTCTGTGTTTGTAGGGCAGGGCCTTCCAGGGAGAGCACCGGAGGTGGGGCCTCCAGGGGACTGGCACATGCAGCGGGGGTGTGGCCGAGTCCTTCTGGTGACTGGCTCCTGCCCATCGGGTGTGAGGACACTGGCTTCCCAGATGTGCTGCACATTTGAATCTGGCCTGGGAACCGCTTGGGATAACAAGACGAGTCATGTGCTCGCTCCAACCTCCCACTGGCCACTCCCCAGGCTCTCTAAGCATTTCACGTCGATCCTCTCCACTCATCTTCCTGCAGTTAGAGCCTCACAGGCCAGACAGCTGCAGCCCACAGAGGTTTAAGCACCACAGCCAAGGTCTCTGGAGTTATAGCCTGTGGTGGAAAGAGGTGTATCTGTACTTGAATCCATGTCCAGCTGCCACCATCATCACTCTGACTTTGGTTCTTATCCTAAAGAAGCCCACCCAGCTTGAGCTGGGGTGTGCTTAGTTATGGGCATGACTCTGGGGCATTAGAGGGGTGGGGTGTCCCTGGGAGCTGGGATAGAATTTAGTATCTGGAACAATTAAGTCTTGGCATGAGTAGTGACCTTCTTACACTGAGATAAAGGAAGGGGGGGCGTCCCGGGAAGGAAATGCATGAGCAAAGGCCAAGAGCGATGGAGTCGGAGGCTTCGTGAGTGCAGAGGACTCAGAGATAGGGCGGTGGTGGGTGGTTCTGAAGCTGGAGAGGTTGATTGGGGTTCTACCCAGCAGGGCCTTGGATGCTCTGTCTTAAGGAGATCTCGAATTCTGTGGGGCACACAGGCCCTCTGGGGCGCCCATTAAAATGCAGGTTCAGATCCACAAGGCCTGGCGTAGGGCCTGAGAGTCTGCACTCGCCCAAGCTCCTGGCAGTTGCTGCTAACACTGTGCCTCGAGTGCGAGGCCGTGCAGCACAGCAGGCTCGCCCGGGGATGCTCACAGTCCGCGGGCGCAGGCTGCACGTGGGCCCTGCCGGTGAGGTCAGCACGTCTGCGGAAGGGGGGCCAGGCACCCGCGTGGTTAAAGGAGCCCAGGTGACGCCAACGAGCAGAACATTGAGAAGCAGCGATGGTTCTTGCTGGATGAATGGGGGACTGACGCCCGAGCACGGGATGCAGGCAGGACACGTCAGCTCGGGGTGGTACCTACTGTAGTTGCACCTTATCGACAAAGCGGGCAGTCTGTGCTGAGTGCCTGCCTTAGGCAGGGAGCCTGGCCAGGAGCTGGTCCAGACATCCAGGGTACAGCAGGGGGTGGGACGGGGGTGTGACTAGCAGGAAGGAGGAGTGGGGTGGGGGAAAGGAGCAGGGTTCTGGGAGCAGAGCATTTGGGAAAGGAGGATGCTTAGGACCTTTGAATTACAGGTAATTTGGCCAGAACCCCAAACTGCAGTTTCTTCTTTCCACTCTGATGAAAGGGCTTGCTGGGCATTGGGAATGGACCAGCAGAGGGCCCATTACTTCCTGCCTCCAGATCCTTCCGGAACCTTGTCATTTATATCCAAGCACCTGCCGGCTGAACTCTTCCTTTCTGCAGCTTCCTTAAGGCTTCTTGTCTAGGGGATGTTCATCTTGCATATTTTGGGGTTATATTAGTGCTTGAAAGTACCAAAACATTTTTCTTAAAAATAACCCTGATTTGCAATTGTTATGAATTTTGACTGATTTGTGGGAGCCGTGAGAGCTGACTGAGGTTCCATAGGTTCAGCCCCCTGTGTTACCCCCTACGTGTATTGCTGAAACTTGCCTTGGACACAAAAATGAGAAGAGTCAGCATGTGAGAACTGGGGGGTGCAACCTAGGGGTTGCTCCAGAAGAGCCTGGCCTGGTGGTAGCGAGGGTGGTTTGCTGGTGATGTTTCCCGGTTAGCATTCAGCTGACAAGCTGGTGGTTAAATCCCGAAACGTGCCGATGACCTGCTTTCCCCTCCCACATGCTCCCGATCCAGGGCATGTTGGGGCATTGTAGGGGGTCTCATGGAAGGGTGCTCTCCTGGTGGTCCCCTATTTTGAACGTCACTTGCTGGAACCAGAATAAGACCGCCTGTTTGCTGGTAGTTTCTTGCAGCTTCATTTCTAGGCTTGGAGATGCTTCTAGAGTGAAAGTCAGGCTTGACTCTTAGAGCTCAGTTTGTGGGGCATGTCAGTGTATGAATTCAGAAAGTCCCGTGCTCAACCTTAACCCATTTGAGCCCATTTCACACGAGAGTCAGCATCTTGTGGGACTTGCATCGTTCCATTTTCTGCCAGTTATTAATAGCACCCCCTTATAGTCTTTCAGGGTCCTGGTTTGGGGGATGCGTTACGTGGTCACTCCTTGTTATTATCAAAGACGGCTGTGGCCAGTAACTTTCATGGCACTTGGAGGAAGTAACTGGTTCAGGATTGAGTCAGAGAAAGCAGTGGGGTGGTTTCTGTCCAGCCTTCCTCCCGCCTCCCCTCTGTCCACTGGAGGGCTGGTGTCCTCCGGGGAGTTTGGAATCCTTGGATGTTAGAAGCCCTGAAAATTTTGCCTGTCCGGGCTGCGTCAGTCCCTTTCCCCTGCTGTCTCAGCAGGGTTCTGGAGGAATAAAAAAGAGGAATAAGTAGTTAACGTTTGCAGAGCACTTTGAAATCCCGAGATGAAAGGCTCCAGAGAAGCGCAAAGTATTATTATTTATTATTAGTCTCAACCAGAAGGGGCAGCACCCCTTGCCTTGTACCAGACCCACTGCTTCTGCTGGTCTTTTTCTGCCTGATGGGCTTTCTGTGTAAAAAGACAAAACTGGAAAAAATGTGAGGGGATTGTCATCAGTGGTGCATAGTTGCCTACGATCATGGGCAAGTGACTCATGAGAAACCCGGACACGCTGTGGTCCCAGAGCAGGGGCTCCCCCACTCTGTCCCCCCATGGTTGGGGCTGCCGTTCCTGGGGACCTTGGGTGAGGCAAGGGCGGGTCTTGCATGCCAGTGCTCCATGTATGTGTTTGTTTTTTTTTTTAAAGATTTATTTATTTATGCATACAAGCTGGGGTGCAGACCAGAGGCGTGGGGCGGCGAGAAGGCTCACCAGAGACAGAGTGGGGAGCAGAGCAGGCAGATCGACAGAAACACACAGCTGAGGGGAGCAGCGGGCGAGGCAGAAGAGGTCTGCTGGCGCCATGTGGGAATCTCCCCGGTTGGGCATCGCCACTGCTGACAGCTCCACAGCGCTGTGCTTTAACCCACTTCGCCGCCAGGGAAGCCCACCATGTATGTGTTTTTAATTAAATTTCACTTGATTCAGTGATATTAATGCTAAGGATTGTGCTTTCTGGGGACCCCGATGTAAGGTGTTAAGACAGAAGGATGAGGAGCTTACTGTTGCTATGGAAGAATGTTCACATATAGGAGAGGAAAGGATTTCATTTTTAAAAAATTTCTTTTTTAAAAAATACTTACTTATGCAGACAAGAACTGGGGTGTAGGCCAGAGGTGTGGGGGTGGTGAGAGGATTCACCAGAGACAGAGTGGGGAGCAGAACAGGCAGATTGACAGGAACACACTGCTGAGGGGAGCAGCAGGCGAGGCAGGAGAGGTCTGCTGCGCCATGTGGGAAGCTCCCTGGCTGGGGATCGAACTCGTGCTGCAGTGGCTGCAGATAGCTTCATAGGCTGAGATGAGACTTTACCTGTTGCACCACCAGGGAGGCCCTAGGATTTCATTTTTTAATAAAATGTTGGTATGCTAAGGAAGGTGCCCTGCTGCTGGGGCAGAGCAGGGGCCTCATGGTGCGGGGGTGGGGGCCTCGGGGCCTTCCCTCTTTCTCCAGCCCAGTTTTCTTAGACTGGGGTTGAATCCATGAGTTGCCAAGGGGCTACTTTGTTTGGTGTGGGGATGGGGGAGCGCTGGGAAAGAGGAGAGGGCAATCGTTGGGACAGTTTTTCAAAATGAAAAAGATTTGGTTTACCTTCTGCTTATCAAAGGAGTGATTGGTCCCCCCACCCCCTGCAATTAAAAACCACAGCGAGTCAGCAGACATTGTAGCCCCAAGATCCTGAGGCGGTCAGACACAGCCTCTGTGCCGGAGCGCCCCCCCACCCCTGTTCTGTAAACTTGATGGTGTCTCTTTGCCCCAGGCTCAGAAACCCTGAGGACCGACCACTTCTGGAGGCTTATCTCCAGTTTGCAAAGAGCCCCCGGCTAGCAGAGCTGGGGATTTTTGTACCAGCATCATCCCCCTATCCCCCCCACCGTGTTCTACTCTTGGTCTCCTGTTCACATGGAATAGCCAGTAATACTCGAATCCCAGCTTGCCATAAAGCCTGGAGCTGATAGATGTCTCCTGCACCTGAGCAGTTTCTCACAAGAATCCCGGACTTAGTTGATAAGACTCTTCCTGGACCAAGAGGGATTCAATTCCCACAGAATAGTACTATCTGGGGCAGGCCTGAGGCGCTTCTGAATGTTTTCCTCTGTGAACCAGACACAATTCCAAGGATGCTGGGTCCCAGGCAGGGTGTGGGAATGGGCATTTCTCGGTCTACCCATGAGGAGACAAACGTGCAAGGGAGGGGGGAGCCGGGTACTCAACTGGGTACCCAGTTGCCCATTCCTCCTCCCTTCAGCTCTGGTGCTATCTCCTCGGGGAGCATCACTGTAGCCACTGAGACAGTGGAAGTTTGAGGGAACCTTGCTGCCCCTGACCAAAACCTGGCTGGGACAAAGGGGCAGGGGCCTCTCTTGCACGTGCCCCTTTCACTTGAGCTGAGGGGCAGGCTGCCGCCTGGAGACACCTCTCTCCTGTGTACCTGATGGCCTCAGCTTAGAGGCACCCTGAAGAGTCTCCCAGGAAAGCATCGGGTTGGTCATAGGGGAATCCAAGCATTCCTGTCCTGGTCACCTTATTTTCCCCCCAAAGGACAGAGAAGCCAAGTTTTTAATTGAATCTCTTGCTGGACTATTGGGTTCATTTGCAAACAGAATCATGTTTATGTTCATTTTATGGAAGAGAAAACCGAGGCTCAGAGAGGTTTAGTCTTTGGTCTTTGAAATACTGCTTCTTTGCAAATCAAAAAATTTAGTGTATCTAAGAGGCCTGGAGAGAGCCTATAAGGTGACATTTGGGCAGTCAACACATAGTTACAGAGCAGGCCCAGCACTGATGGAGGAACGCCCTTGTCGCTAATAGACACTGAGTACTTTGATTAGCTCCCTTCCTGCCCATCCCCACCCCTTTCCCCTCTTTGCTGAGGAACAGATGCTGTGTTCCTCTTATTTTGGGGGAGGATACATTTCCTTGGATAGCACTGAATCCTATAAATACTGTTTTTTTTCCTATACATACATACCATGTATGATTTTAACAACCACAACTAATAACAAAATGGAATAATCCTAACAGTTTGCTGCAGTGAAAGTTATGTGGTCTCTCAGAATATCCTAAGTGATACTTGTGGACCTTGGTTGTGCAGGGGTAGCTGAAGTCCCAAAAAGCCATGCCTTCCCATCAGCAGTGGTGGCGAAGATGCCATGAGCTCTCTGGAAGGCATTTGACCAGTGCCTGGCACGTAATAGGTGCTCAATAAAGACAAGCCTCTTTTCCGACATGGCAGGAGGTGATGTTGCGCCTGTCGTCCTCTGCGTCCTGTTTGTCCTTTAGGCTTGGGAACACTGCAGTGTGTGAGGAGCTTCTTCAGGCCCTGGATGTGTTAGTAGCAAGGAAGGGTGGCAGGCCGAGGGCCGGAGATTCAGCCACTCTGCGGGCTTTCTCCTGAGCCCTGTGTTAGGACCTCGCTAGTGGACAGCAGACATCTGTCGCTTTCTCTGTGAGCTTCCTGTGGGTCTCATATTTGCCAGCTGCAGTGTAGGAGCTGGAGAAAGAGGTGAGCAGGACATGACCTTGGGAGGCAGCCATGAGAACCAGGAAGTGGAGTGAAGTTATTGTAGGTGTGATGGTGGAAATAGGAACAGCCTTCAGATGGGACAAAGCATGAGGGACTTCTGGCCCCAGCGGGACACAGCAGGCGAGATCTCAGCCATGCCTGCAAACCCTGCAAGGGCACGCGGAGTCCTCTCGTGGGGCAGGAGAAAACGGTGTCTCTGGTTTCTCAGAAAGACTCCCTAATGATTTTAGAGGCCCGTGGTCTTTTTGGGGGAGAGTGCAGTGTGGTTGCACCCCAGCAAATGGAATGGACTGGTGAGTTGTTAACCAAATCCATCACCACCATGCATGACATTTCACCTTTTCTGTTGTACCTGAATCGTAGCTAGTTAGTGGGAAAATGTGCTCTTTGAAACCCTAAAGCGAGACATTGTCATGCTAGGTGAGGATAGTAGTACGTCAGGAAGTATAAAGCAAGAAAGAACCGTTCCTGACCCCACCGCCTGGAGAACAGCCTTGTCCAGGGTGCTTGGTTTTCTTTTACAAAGCCGTCCGTACGCTGTGTTTTGGATATACTGATTTCCAGGTGTGCATGTGGTCACAGGGCAGCTAGCACCTTTTCATGTGGATTTCAGCCAGGCCGCACACCTGCCCCCCAACGAAAAGCAAACCACTGCCGTGTTGGAGAGCTGGTGGCCCGAGGGGGGCACCGAGGGTGCGGCCGACGTAACTGCTGAGGCCTTGAACCCCTGTGCCTTGGCGTCTTTGTTGTAACCTTTGAGCTGGTGGCTGCGGCAGGTCACCTTTGCCCCTCCTTGAAAGCAGGAATAATAGGTGGTGAGTGGATGGGTGCCTCTTAAACATTGGGAAGGGCTGGGGCCCCGGGCTAAGCTTTTTAGAGGTTAGTTTGTGCCTGGTGTTTTTTTAACTAATGAATCTTCTGGACCCAAAGATAATAAAGTCCAGGAGGGCTGCCGTGTGGCCTTAATGCTCACCTGGGAGGCCGTCACTGGAATGTCTATGGCCTCGCTCAGGGGCCTGGGACTGCTGTTTTGATTGATACAGGGCTGGGAGGACAGAGACAGACGTAGTGGCTGATGGGAGCCAGCTGAGAAGAAGGGGGCAGGCACCAGTGACGGAATGCACAGAACTGGCTCCCCCAGCCTGCACCCCCACAGTGAGTCTGTGGCGTGTGTCCGGTCTGTACTAGGGCTGCGTCTCTTTCCTGCCTGGAAACGCAGGCATCCTGCACAGCTCAGCTCTCCTCCTGCCCCCATTCTCTCCCCCTTGCTCCCCTCCAGGGCTAGGGGGCCAGGTTGGCATGACCTGACGGAGCTGGCTTTGCTGAGAAAGGTGCAAACAGCAAGTTGCCAGTGAGTGGCTATGAGGCGGCCGGATGCTGAGGCATGGTGCGGTTCAGTCGTCATAGTAACTTGTGCTTTTGTAATAATTTGTAGTAGGTTTTATAATCTCAGTGTTTTTCAGCTACTTTACTATTTAGGCTTTATGGCTATATTAACCAGGGCTTATTTGGGGACACAGGAGGGAGGGTGTGGGATTAGAAGGAAGAGACGTAATCTTGAATGAATCCTGAAGCTTTTTTCTAGAAGCTGCCAAGTAGCTCGAAATTGTTCGGTGGAATCTTTGCAGCCGCCTTATGAGGGAGTTGGGTGAAGGGAAGTTTTTTTCACAATAACTTGGGAGCAGTCAGCTGAAATCTGCCCATCAGCATCCAGCAAGGTGGGCGAGAGCTAAGAATTTTCACTCAGGCATCTGACTCTTAGATGCTGTGATCTTGCTCTTCTGTCTTCGGTACCCAGCGTAATGCCCAGCAAAGAGCCGGCATCAATAAATATTTGTCGAATGTTAAATGAGGCTTAAAGAGACCATTCATGCTTGGCACAGGGGTACGGAGAGACAAACATGTTTCCTGCCCTGGTAACCTTGGCTTCCCAATCCTGTGACCTTGGGCTGCTTGCCTAAGCTCAGTTTCCTGGAAATTCATCTGAAAAATGGGTAAAGGACTTAGCAGGGAGCATTGCCTAAAGTAAGCTGTCGGATGTTAGCTGATGTCTGCCACTTACTGTTTTCTTTTTCCTACCAACTGCTTCCTTTTTTATTTCCACCTCCTGGAATATAAATTTCCACGACACTCAGTGGTATTGAGTACCCATAAGGGAGAAAGCATTCCCATGATTTTTGCCAGAATCACCCAGTGTGATTCGTTATGTGAAATGTTAACTCGACTGTGACAATGACGTGGTCCTCGAACCAGCATTTCTCCAGCATGTACGTAAGCAAGGCCCTGCTCTCCACCACTCCCTGCAGCCAGCATTTGCCAGCTCTGCTGGGGAGTGCTCTGCCTTTTCTCCTTTTTCACGGAAGAGGAAACTGAAACTCGGACAGGTGAAGTGACCTGCCTAAGGCCTCTAAGGAAGTAGCTGGTGGTCTGGGATTTAAACACCGGCGTTGCTCTGACTCTGAACCACACTGGAAAGTTCCCTCCCCACGCATGTTTGCTCACGGCATCGTTATATCTCCTGTCACCGCTGGACTTTTCTTCCCCATTCTCAGAGTAGGTGGTCAGTGCCGGAGGAAATTCACACTGGTCTTTGGACCCAGGCACTGGCGCAGGTCCCCCATGGCTGACCCTGGCGTGTGTGCCCGGTGGTCGAAAGCCAGGGGGCACCAGGGACTTCTTGGAAACATCCCTCTCCCAACTGTCTGCCCTTTCTGCAGGAAATCTTTTAAACAACAGGTGAGGTTTTAAATCATATTGACATCTTCCAAGAAAGGTAGTGGAAGGGGGAAAAAAAATCAAGGTATGGCCTGGGAGAATGATAGCAGGTTTTTAAAAAAGATCCCCCCTCTTTTTGGATGCTCATTTTGGGTGGTTGCTGGGATGCCCTTGAGCTGCTGCTGGGTCCAACCTAAGGCATCAGCACCCCCTTGTTCTGGGGGCTTAGACCTGGTGTGCTTTGCTGTCTGCAGAGCATGAGAGGCAAGAATCAGAATGCTGCTGAGCTGCAGGCATTTAAGTATCTCTTTAAGTTGAGAGTCAGGAGGGGGGAGCGACTCAGTGACAGAGTAGCAGACAGGCCTGTGGCTGAGCACCTAGGAGGGGATCAGGAAAATTCCACTTACCCAGAGGCTAGAATAAGTGGACTAAAGGGTGTGGGGGGAAGTAATCTAGAAAGACTAGGCTGGTTAACCAGGAATAGTTTCGGTTGCTTTGCTTTACTTCAGGCTAAGTGTTCATTTCCCTTTAAGCACTGGATAATGCATATATCTGGGGGATGGCCTTTTGGGGTGATTTAGCATCATGTAATTTCTTGGAGTTTTATGTTGATGATACTGATTATATTAATAGTGATATAATAGCTAGCTAATAAAATAATAGCTGGCGTTTACTATGCACTGACCGTATGCCAGGCCCTGTGGCAAGCATCTGATCCGTACCAGAACCCAAAGACGGTTATTTGTCTCTATCCCCATTTTACAGATGAGGAAACCAGTGCCCAGAGAGGTGAGATCCTTTGCCCAAGCCTGCACCACCGTCCTGCTTAGGTATCCACGCTTACAGAACCCTGTTCTTTTGGGTCTCTGCATTTGGTACGTGGCTGAGGCACTCAGGAAACACTAGTGATGAATGGAGTCAGAGAGCTGGGGCACGAACTCCGTCTGCGCTGCCTCTGGCGGGCTCTCAATGCATGTCGTCCCCATGACGCGACTTGCTGCTTTGAGTCCTCACAGTGTAGCTTCTGTTAACCCAGCGGGGGCTTGGTGGTCCAAAGGAGAGTAAACAAGGCGACTCTGTACAGACTAGACTGGGGCTCCTGGCTGTTTTTGGGGCACATTGGCATTAAAGGTGTAGTGTGGACTGTCATTCAAGAGAACCTGCTGAATTAGCATTTTCCTCTCGGAGTGTGGTAGCGTGCGACTTGCTTTGTGCCCTGTGTCTGCAGAGCGAGGGGGCTGAACTTTGGAAGCCCTTTAGGTTGGGATGACTGTGTGTTCACCTGGGCCTGAGCGGGACCTCATCACATTGGCTTCCCCTCATTCAGGAGTTTGGGGGGTTTAGACAGCTGGTGTTGCATTCTCAAGGCAAAGCGCCTTTCCAGGTTACATAAAGAGAGGAAGAGGGATATATTTAAAATACCCCAATGAACAATTTCTTACTTCCCCATTTGCGTGTAGACAACAATGGCAGGTCATTATCAGCGGTTCTGTTTATCAGGCGCCAAACTCGGGGCCGCCTCTCTGTTGACTTACTGCATTTGCTTACATGGATCACACGCTTCTCCTTCCTCCCTTTTCAACTCCCTGCAATGAGGCTGCTCGCTCTGTGAACATGAACCCATGCCGTGGCACCTAGTTTGTCGTGGATACACTGCTTGTCACTCAGTTGCATCCTGAGAGGGGAGTACACTGTTACTGCCCCCATGTTAGTGCTCCCTTTGTAGGTGAGAGTCCAGAGACATCAACAGCCAGAGTCATTTGTCCACCGTCTCTGAAGCACCCAGCCACAGACCCTGGTTTTGGACCCAGGCATTCCTCTTCCTGTCCTCCTCACTATTCTGCTGTGCCATCTTGGTCTGAATTAGTGAGGTTTTGAGTTTATTGTTAACTAATCTGCTTCTTCTAGAACCTTCTGTCAGCTGACTTCCTGAGTGGGATATAACGTGGTGACCTCTGTGCTCAGGGCTAGTTCAGGCTAAAAGAGAGAGCTGAGAGACATGTAGGCAGACTTTGCTGAGTCCCTCCCAGTGAATGGGCTCCAATCTTCTTAGACTTGAATCTTTGTGCTCCTTTAAGTTCCACCTGCCTTCAGGACCTTTTGGTGGCAGTCAGAAAACCAAGACCCAGATTCGCCAAAGATCCCTGGGAGCTCCTGAAGTGGCGATGGCTAGGTTCTGTGGTCAGGGCTGGTTGGGATTACAAATAAACTGAAGCCTGGGAAACTTTCTTGCTATTAATAGTGCAGACCTTTGGGGGAGGGAATAACCAAACTTGATGCTGTTGGAATTGATTTTGCCTGTCCAGATGACATACTAATGAGCTAAGTGGTTAGCTTCAGATCATTACTGCTCCTTCCCAAGCCAAGTTCTTTTAAAGTCTAAAACCACAAAAGCAAAGAACAAGTTTAGAGAGGCACGGTGGCCTTGTCCAGAGAGGGGCGGGTCGCTGGCTGGGGCCTTCCAATGAGAATGTGAAGGCCCTGCCTGCTTCACGATGATGGCTGTGCTGTCTGATTCCATTTGTTCAACGCTGTCTCTCTCTTATTTTTTGAATCTGGAATTTGAGGTCTGGATTTTTGATTGGGGGTATTTCTGTCTTTTCAATCTTTAGGTTATTTCAGAAAGTCTCTCTTCCAGCCCCTAAGGTGTCAGAGAGTGCTGTCAACCATTCTCCCTCCCTCCAGGGAGAAAGTCTCCCTTGAAACAACACTAGACCTCTATCTCTTAAAACCACCCACACTGATAACCATGTCCATTGTCCTGCTGTTTGCTTCTTGGCATCTACTGGTCAGACTATGTATATGATTAAAAACACAAAACAACCTTCTATGTCCGAAGTGCCCGGAATAACCTGGTGTTTTGGAGGACACTTTGGAAGTGGACAGAACTGTATTTCCTTCCCCAAATGAGGTTATTGTGCTAGAAATATCTCCTGGTAGTTTATGAAAGGAAACCCCAGGCTGGGGTCACAGGCAGTTTCTCCTGCCTACGAGCCTGCTGTCTTGTCTGTTCTTTCCAGATCTTTCTCTTCCTCTCGTTCCCTGCTTCCACCCTCGTTCCACCCACCCCCAATCTTGTATCCCCGTTGAGGTGTGGGAGGGTGCAGACAGCCCCACGTCCCCGTGAGGGTGTGAGGAGTGTGGGGCTAAGGCAACCACGTCCTCACTCGTCCCTCTGGAACCATAGGAAGGAATCTGGGGTGTGGACTTCCTTGAGTGACTAGGATTAGGCCCGTAGTGAGGTCTGCAGTCAGACGAGAAGTGTGTGAGCAAAGGGGCCGTTGTGTGGGGCTCCTCGGGACAGAAAGCCGGCCTTCATCTTTTACTGTGCCTAATGGACAATTGAGACATTCAGCTTATGCCTGAAAGGAAAATGGGCCGGAATGGTCTAGCAGACCTCCCAGACGAAGGCCTGTAGGAGCAGCAAATAGAGACAAGGATTACCAACAGGAGAAACAACGGAGCAGAGTCCTGGGAGAGAATGTTTATTTCCTTGCTCTCTAGGAGGGATTTGGAAAGAGCCATAATCCTGGGTTAGGAGTAATTTGTTACAGCAAGACGATACTTGAGTGGCAGGCGGCTCCTGGCTGAGGCAGCGAGACTTGTGTGCAGGGGGGTCCAGAAGGTCAGCCTCACTAAATCTTCACCCTGGCTCCGGGGTTTACTCCTCCCCGGGCAGAATTCACCAGAGGCACTGCTGACCTTTGGGCTTCCTGGGAGTAGCCTCGCAGAGCATCGCCACATGCTTGTCACAGCGAGAACGGACAAGGGCAGCTTGGACAAGGAGCCCTTGCCGGAGCCCTGACCTCTTCCCGGGGTGGCGGGGCAGGAGGGGTAGAAATGGAAGTGCGGTGAGGTTCACGGTTTCGCTTGGGGCTGGAGGACACTGGCCGACATCTGCCTTGCGTTTGCTTCCTACGTGGACTGGCTCAAGCGTGCATTGCTTGCCTTGTCTGCCTTGTCTTTTGTGGCTGTGTGTGCGTATTGGCGGGTGGGGGGCATGGCGAGGAACAGGGAATAGGGAGGAGCACATAATCAGAAAAATCCAACTGGAGAGCTCAGGGCTGTGGAGAATGAAAGGAATTTAAAACAGTTCTTGAGTTAGTATCTGCTGCCATGTGGTGACTCAGGCATTTGAAATGACTCTTCCCGATCACCGGGACCCTCTACTCGGTGACTCTGTGTCTTTCAGAGGCCATCTGATGGCCACGTCCCTAACAGTTTGTGTGGCAGACCTAGAGCTTCTGGCTTTTAAATCCTCTTAGCAGTTGAGGAAGAAATAGCAAATCTTAACCGTCTTGGCCCTAATGTCACTCTTTTTCCATTGCTACATTTTCACAGTTTATTCTTTGAGGTTGGACAAATGGTGAAGGAAGTCAGTTGGGAGACTTGGGGCGAGCCAGCCCCTGCCCATTTTTTAGACAGAGAAACCAAGGAACTGAGGTGCGGAGTGTTACAACTGGCCGAGCACCACAGTGGAGGGGCGAGAACGGCCCCTGGGATGCGGGTTTCTGAACTGCTTCTGGTTCTGTTGACTCAGCTGCTCACTCTGTGTGGTTTTAGACATGCCTCGAAATAGATCACACACTTCTGTTCCTCTCTCCGTCCATGTCTACATCAGCGCTTTTAATCCAGGCAGTACCATGCCCTTCCCAATTTGGGGACCCACTGGCATTGCAGTAGACCCCCCCCAAGGCCCAACGCAACCACAGTCGCGTCTGGTCATTGCTCATCTCCCAAGAAACATTGGAGAGTATGATTTAAAAAATAACAAAGAACACAACACAGTTCATCTCTTTTTTCTATTCATTCTTTGTATATCCATGACTGTGTTTTCCCTACTCCTCTGTCTCTTGAGTTGA
The DNA here is from genome assembly GCA_004024925.1 of Scalopus aquaticus. Taxonomy (NCBI): domain Eukaryota; kingdom Metazoa; phylum Chordata; class Mammalia; order Eulipotyphla; family Talpidae; genus Scalopus; species Scalopus aquaticus. Next base: position 63,283 of record PVIJ01001327.1, read on the forward strand.
ATGCGAGAACCATCAAGTGACTTGGTGCATTCTGTTTTCTGATTCATTTTGAAAATTGAGGTAAAATTCATAATCGTAAGGTTGTGCAGAAATCACCGCTATCTCATATAGGACATTTTCATCACCCCTTCACCCCAAAAAACCAAACTGTACCCACTAACAGCTAAAACCCTAACTCCTGTCCCCTCTGTTGTCCAGTATCTGACATCACTAATTTACTCTCTTTCTGTGGATTTGCCTGTTCCAGATATTTCTTATGGAATAAATGTAAGTATATACATATATATTAGATATATATGTATATACATATAATTAGTATAATGTCCTCAAGGGTCCTCTGTATTGTCGCACGCTGGTATGCATTGGTTTTTAACACCTTCCACTGTGTGGATAACCACTGGTCCCCAGTATCCAAGGCCTCAATTTCAGTTGCCTGGGGTCAGCCACGCTTCGAGAATAGTACAGTAAGAAAGATACTGATATTCCCCACTTTTTGAAAGTTTGAATTACGCTAATTTGCTTTTATGAAAGAGCTTCATTTATATCTGTTTTTCTCAACTAAAGGAAATTCACAGAGAATTTTCACTTTTCGGAGAAAAGGCAACAAAGTGAAAAAAGTGTTTAGTGTTTGCTTTGCAGCAGCCTGTGACAGCAGCGGCCAGAGCAGCCCTGCCAGCTCCTTCCCTGGGCATATGGTCTTGAACGGGTGGTTATCGTGCTACCCCTGCTATATTAGGTGTGTTATTTTAGGTTTTATGTGTTCTTTGGTATGACTTGGTAAGTGATTTTGGGAGAATACTCTGTTTTGCCATACAAATTAATGGTAATTGTTTCTTTGATTTAAATAATTTCAGCTTACAAAAGGTTTCATTGAAATGTCTTAGTTTTGGATAGTGAGAGAAACCTGTAGTTTGAAAGTGAGAGAGAGAGAGAGAGAGAGATCACACAACTTTTGGGGGGCATTCTTTTTTTGGGGGGGAGGAATCCAAAAGGACAGGTTTATTATATTAAAAAAGGAAAAAGGAAAGGAATGAAAAAGATGCTTGTACAGACACAGGCGGGCAGGAGAGCTGCTATGGCATTCTGTTGTTAAAATTATTTTACTGTTAGTGTTAATCTCTTATTCTACCTAATTTATAGGTTCAATTTTACCATAGTGTATGTGTGTATATATATATGGGGAAAAACGGTATTTATAGGATTTGATATTTTCCTCAGTTTCAGGCACTCATTGGGGGTTCTTGGAAATTAAGTGGGGATGATTATCCCAGTTTTATTTATCTCTTTATCTGCTGGGACTTGGTGCACATGTATCCTAACACGCTCTCATATTTGCTGCAGTCCTTGGATATCCACACGCATGCGCCCTCCGCCCCTCTGCGTCTTCCAGCTTATTTCCCGGTCACCCATCTCTGCGTTCTCATAGAGGCAGGCAGCACCTAAAACTTCCCAGTGAACTTGGGCTCCATAAGGAGCAGTCATAAAATGCTATGGCCGCTACTAGGCTGTCTCAAGTCTGTCTCAATGAGAGGTACCTACTGAGGCTTGCCAGCCTTTGTGAGTTGTCACTTCCCCTCGGGGGCGAGGGGAAGGGCTGGCTCTGCTTGGAGGAAGGGTTAGTTTACTAGAGGAAGGGCAAGGACTCCTCTCAAGTTCCACCTATGGCTTCATGTCCTCTGACCCCTGGCTCAGGGACATAAGCGTTTGTGGCCAAGCTCACTGGTGCTTGGAATCCACAGTCTTTTGTGGGGAGCTCAATCTTGGGGTTGCCTGAAGACTTGGAGATGGCTCACCTGGGGCTGCAGACCCCTCTCCTGATGGCGTGAACTCTGTCTTTGAAGCTGGTGTCTCACTAGCTCCCAGGTGGGATAAAGTCCCGGTGCTGTGCCATTTCTTTTGCCTCAGGTGTCCTTTTCACCCTCCCCTGGAGGGCATTCATGGCGTCTTCTGCTCTGTCTCTTTAGGGAGTTCTGGAGAGTTCTGACTGCGTTCTGGTAGGAATCCCTAGAAACTGCATGGCTGAAGTCACTTCACGTCTGTCTGTCTGTCTCACTTCTCTTTCAAAGTGGGTATGAGGTGATCTGCTTTGCCCCCCCTGAACGAAATATGTACTGACAATCAATGTGGAGGGTTAAAAGAGCTTTGGGAAAGTTAAATGAAATCTGCAAATGTCCAACATACTCATTATTGACATGGCCCAGTGCTCAGAGTTTTTGCTGAGAACTCACCCTCAGCCGCCCCCCCTCCCCACCCCCCAGCCCCTAGCAGGTCTGGAGAAAAGTCTCTAAACAGACTAATGAGGATGGGGACAGTTGGGCCACATCTCTAGCACAAATTAAATCCTCATTATGTTTTACTTACCTTCCTGTGTCAGTCCCGTGCCATTCATTAGCCTATTGTCCAACTGGCTGGGTCTTACTTGACTTTTCTAGGCTTCTGAACGGCCAGTCAGCATGGGACAGAGCACATACTCGGTTAGTGCTGTAGGAATCCTCCTCTTAAGAGTGGAAAGGCACTTTTGGGATCATGCCCCTCAATTTCCTGCTATAGACTTAAGCCTGGAATGGGGAAAAGGCCGCCCATTGAAGAAGTGAAGGGATTACCCAGATGTAGTGGCAGAGCTGGGCCTGGAAAGTAGGTTTCCAGGCTCTTCCTTTCTTGTATGATTCTCTGGACCACACAGTCAAAATTTTAAGTGCCTTTTTTTTTTTTTTTGGAGGGTGGAAGGAAGGCCTGGGCCCAGCCTGAGGGGCCCATCTGGGCCAGAGAGGAAGGGCCTGGTGAAATCGTATCCAGGTGGTGCTTCCAGCAGCTGCTCTACTGTAGCCTCCCTGCAAACCACTGACCTGGAAAATGCAGAAATATCTCAGGGACAAGGAGAGTTGGCGAGGCTAAGTGACACTGCATCTGTGCATCGCAAGTTTTGGTTATTGGTTTTTTTTTGTTTGTTGTCTGCTTGTTTCCCCTTACTACTAATGGCCTCAGTTGCTCTGGAAGAAATGCCTTGGAGGGGAGTGCTTTAATGTTGGAGAGGGGAGAGGAAAAATGACAGATGCTAGAGGCAGACTTTTATTTCTTTGGGGATGTTGAGACATCATTCCCTTAGCTGTACCCTTGGACACCCCATCCCTGGTTGGGGTTCAGGCAAGATGCTTCAGAGTTGAGTAGAGAACTGAGGATGGTAAAAGGGAGTCTGAAGGGGATCTGGGAGGACGTGGAAGCACCTGGCTGGTGAGGAGCCCCCAGTACTCACCTGACCCAGGGACCTCAGCGGCCCCAGGCAGGCGGCTGCTCTCCTGGCCTCACTTCCTCCTTGGTTCAGTGTAGTTGACTTTCTGCCCATTCATTTCATAGGGTTACTGTGAAATGTATCGTTGAGCTGTAAACTACTCTAAATGGAAGCATCCGCTAGTGCCCTTTAGAGCATTGTCCTTAGGAAGAAAAAAGTTAACTATAAGGATTCCATTTAAAAATCTTACCACGTCCAACCCATAGAGATAGGGGATAAAACTTTCACTTGTTTTATACAGGTGTCTTGATACACCTCTACCTGCTGCCGCATCTTCCTTTTAGGTGGAGAAATGGGATAGTGACTTTAAGGGAAAGATTTCTGATTCCTATGATGTTTGATTTTATTTTTAAAAAAGTCACTATTATCATTGCATTGATTTTTCCTGTGACTTCTCTATTTCAGAGTGTACTCAGCCCTCACCCTGGCCTTTAGCTTTCTTTTTCAGGGTAACTATGGTCCCTACTCCTTTATGTTAAATCCCAATTAGCAGAAGTCATATGCTCCTGCATTTTCTTTGTCTATGTGGTTATACTTAATAGGCAGACAGTGCCTCTTTAAATAGAGCCTGGGGTGGGGGGCTCTCTAGTGGCACAAGGGGTTAAGTCTCAGCACTATGAAGCTATCAGCAGCCTCTGCAGCACGAGTTCCATTCCCAGCCAGGGAGCTTCCCACATGGCACAGCAGACCTCCAGACTTCCTGTCTCGCTTGCTGCTCCCCTCAGCAGTGTATTTCAGTCATTCTGCCTGTTCTGCTCCCCACTCTCTCTGTGAATCCTCTAAACTCCCCCCCACCTTTGGCCTACACCCCAGCTATTGTATGCATAAATAAATAAATCTTAAAAAAATAAATACAGCCTGTATCTGAGGGCCTGTGTAGACTTTTGAAATCAGCCATACCTGGGCTGTGCCTTCATCTAGGACAGAGCAGTGCAAATTCCCTCTACCATCCGCATCTGCAGGACAATGCATCAGACCCATTTTGAGAGGGTGAACTTGAGGATCCGAGGATTCCGAAACGACTTCTGTCGTTTCACTGGTTTCTCCATTAGGGGTCCAGGGTCCCGGCTAACTCTGGCAACCTTGCTACTATATGACTTGGGGTAGGGCAAGGTGTTCGATTCATCACAACTTCTGACATTTTAATCATTCTGGATAAATTGAGGTCCCCTGGCCCTCTGGGACAAAATGACCTGTTAGTAGGACTGAATTTTCTGTCTTCTATTTCTGAGAAATAGAGTAGGTGCAGGAGGGGGCAGCCAGGGTTTGCTTAACACACCTGTGAGTGAGGGGGCGGGAGGGGTGTGCCCCCCGACGAATGTGTGTGCTCTGGGCCTCCTGCTTGTGCTTCTCTCTTCTCACTGAGTTCTCAGGACTAGCGGCTGCTGGCGGTTGATTCTCTTGTCAAGTCCAGTGACATGAACGCTGTAATCCTGGTTCTTCCCTGTGTGGGCTGGTGTTGGCTTGGCCCCTGACGAATCTGCACAGGGAGGTAGGGACAAGGCGCCCGAGGAAATGAGGACTTTGGATGTGCTGGACCCTGGCTGGCAGGACCTGAGTCTGGAGCCTTGGGCAGATAGCGACTTTCTGTTTTATAAGAAACACAACGTGCACCGCTTTCTGGCACTCGTGAGCTGGGAAGACGTAGCAGTCAGAATCTATCAGGAGGATGGGATCCAACTACTTGGAATTCTTGGAAAATGAATTTTCCTAGGAAAAGGCACCCTACTGAGCATGAGCTTGGATTGAAAAGGCGGGCTTTGTTGTTTGCATTTTGGTAAAGGCGAGTATCTGCCAGGGAGGGAAGCGGAAACTTAAAATCGGCCCTTTTCTGCGTTCGAGCCTTCCAGAAAAATCTCGTTTTCCAGAAGAGATGAATTGCGTCTCCACTCGACAGTCTGCTTGGACTCCCGGAACCCCTCTGCCTGCCCTGAACTCCCCTTTCTCCTGAGCCCGAGGCTAATGCTGTTGGTGGGAGGCGGAGCTGGCCCAGTGGGGCTTATTCTGTGGAAATGGTGCCTGGAGAGGACCTTGGGACACAGAATGTGGACCCCAGCACAGGGGGTGCTTCCCCCGAGGACTGCCGGCCTGGGCCGCTTTGGGAGGTGACTTGATGACGTGGGACACACCGCCGGGGCGTCCTGGGGAGTGGGCGAGAGCTATAAAACATGTGGGCCTTTTCCAGTCAGAATTGCTCAGGGATTTTCAAACTTCCATTTTGGAAAGAAGGGGTAATTATTTCAGGGAGATTGTGGTCAGGTGGTTAGACCTTGTGACTGGAACCCACAACCAAAGAGCTCAGATGCTTTTCCAAGCTTTCCCCCCAAAGCTGGAGTCTGGCAGTGATCACTCAATCCCAAACGGTGGCTTTTAGGCCCCCAGACATCCTTCCCTATGGGATAGTGTTTGGCCGTCTGGATTTAAGGCCCAGTGAAAGAAGGAACCACACTCGTGTGGCCTGGTCCTCAGGTCGCTGGACACTTCCTAAGTCAGGGATGGCAAACTGCAGCCCAAGGCCAGCGCCCACTTGCCACCTTCCTTCTAATGATGGGGGAGGTAGAGGAGGAGAAATTAGAGATACAAACCTTTTTATTTTTCGCTGACAAAGTTTCGCAGTTTAACTGGCTTTGCAACTGTCTCCTTAGGCCATAGGTGTATATATTTCAAGACTTTGCCCGCAGATCCAAAGCTTCACTTATGCTCCCTGAGACATATCATAAAATATAATTTGGGGGAAAGCCCTAATGGGCCATGAGCAGAACATTATTATTAAACAAAGGGTGGAACACTTAGACCAAGATGGCATTATTATTTATTGTTATTTGTAGAAAAGGAAAGTCCAGTGGACTCCATTTCAACAGTTTTCAATGCAGGAATTCCCACAGCTCCACTTGATTGCAGTTTGTTGAAAAGTTGAATGTTTTTGTAGGCAATTCATAATTTCCACATTGAGCAGCCTAAGAGGAAGAAGGCCGGTGACTAGTGTTGTTTTTATAGTGGGATGGTGGGAACTTGTTTTCCCTTCCCTGAAAGGATCCAAAACCGACGTTGAACTGTCGGAAGAGGTGGCCTGGCCCGTTGGTCAATCCGAGATGCCTCTTTCTTCATATCCAACAGAATAGAATTTCCTGCTGCTTAATGTCTCCGGGAAGGAAAAGATTTTCCTCTAGGCTCTAATAGGACCTAATTTCCTTTTTCTTCCCTGTATTTATTTATTTTCCCTATTAATAAGGACCAATTGTTGAAGATGAAGGAACCTGGGAAACCTATCACTTTTGTAGAAGGTTAATAACTTCCTTTTAAAAATCCTGACCTAATCCTTATTTCTCCAAAAGGAATCTTGGCAGCCTGCATGCCAGTTCAGATCCCTGGGATGGGCATGGATTTATGGGGTCCCGGCTGTTTCCTGGGATCTTGTTGCATCACAAAGGCCAGGCCAGGCTGTCACGGCGGAGTCCCTCAAGTTAGGGCCCAGGCGATCTTCCTCGGCCATCTGGATTTGGTTAGCTCTCTCTGGGCAGTGGGGCCGAGTCTCATTTCCTCCATCCAGTAATGTTATATAGGCAGTGATCCTGGGCTGCCCTAACATAATTGAAAATTATGTGTATTGTAGACTTGGAGCGCTGAAATGCAGGCTCATAAAAATATGCGGTGCAGGTAGCCTGCGGAGATTGGGTATGGCACACAATGAAGCTTTTATGTAAAGCAAGAATTACAAGGCTCTCTGTTAATATTACATTATGGGTATGACAGTTCTTGGGTGGGGTCCTCGGGGCAGCTCTGTCACCTTAAACAAAGCCTGAATTTCCTAATTCTGGAGAGCTGGAATTTGGACACCATCGAATCAGTTTTGCAGGTGGTTAGAGATGGAACCTTGTCCCTCAATCCAGCCCTTCCCACTGAAGGTAGCGCGAGGCCTGGTAGTATGCGGTGCCTCAGTTTGGCGTTTTTCTCCAGGTTTTTGTGAGAGGGAGAGATGGTCGTTGGCAGGTGTCCATCTTGGTTGGCCTCAAGGAAATGACTGTATTGAGTGGTTTTGACCAACGAGGCGCATATATTTATATGATGGATGAGAATGGGAAGAAGCCAAAGGTGGCACAGGGAAGACAGTTCCCGAAACTTGGGTCCCGAAGGTTGGGGCTGGGGGTCGTGAAACCTTCAGTGGTTCACACTCACTTTGGGATGCTACTGCTCCTGAGGAAGGTATTTGGAAGTGCATGTATGGTCCTAGGGGTGACGAGTGGGTACCTACTGGTGTTACCTTTTGGGTCCAGAATCCTAGAAACCCTTTGGTACTTGGGATAGTCATCTAGCCACGCCTTGACCCAGGAAGGCAACCCCCTCAGTTTATAGAAAAGAAACTGGAGGTTCATAGAATTCAAGGACTTGTTGCAAGAGCTTGTGGTGAGTTACTAGAACTGGTAACTGGGTTTGCTCACCATAGAAGTTGCTCCACGTTGGCACAGATCCAGGTTGGGAAAATGATTGAGAACTTTGCAGGTAGTTCCCAGGCCTGCCTCCCCCAACTTTCGGGGAGAGCTGAGGTTGGTTGTAACTCCCTGGCAGAGCTACATCTTTGAGGAACCCGGGGACAGGATTTTGGATGGCTCCGCCCTTCTGTCTCACACAGGCTTTGAGCAAATCCTTTCTTCTTTCTGGACTGCCCATTGCTGTCCTTTTTATTTCTTTGAAAATCTTTCTGACTTAAGGCCTTCCTGTGCTATTTCTCAGAAATGCCCTTTCTTTCTTGGCATTCCCTGGGCATGATTCTCTGAGTTTCTGCCACAGTCTCACCACATGCCTGACTTACTGTGGGTGGGTTGACTCTGACAAGTGCAGAAGCTCCCTGGGGCAGAGTCTTTGTTATCTTCAAGACCGCCGTGCCCACACAACCTCTAATCAGTGTTCACTAAGTAAAGTTTTCTGTAGACTTAACAATAAAACTAGTCATTTTCTTTGCTTTAGCTTTCCGAGAAGACCAAGATGGCTCCTTATACATCCTTCAGGGATTACCTGATGCTTGAATCAGTTGGCCTTCAGAGGTGCAAAGACCGCCTTCGGAATCCTTATTGTGTCTAAGTTAACTTTGGTTGTCGGAAGATTTCCTGAGTGAAACTGGTGTGATGTTTCCAACAGAAGTCAGATGTGAAAGAGTTGTGTTTGCATCTGCTGCATACGCCTGTGAGCGGGCAAGCCACTCCGCCTCAGTTTCCCTTCTCTGCACACTGAGGAGCGGATGGTTTGATGGGTCTAGTCCCTCTGAAAGTTTTTTCTAGGAGTACATTCCTTTTCTTCCCTTGTGCCATGTTTCCTCTTCTAACCTCAGGCTGAGATAAGCAGCGTGGGCTCGAACCTTTGCATCCATCTCTGTGGTAAACCTGCGTCTATTTAAGGATTTCTCTGGCCTTTGAGATGGGCATATAAAGGGCACCGTGCCTTGTTTTGGCATCTTTTACCAAGGAATGTTTTTGTTTGGTAAGCAGCAGGGTTGGGCAAGGAGTTCTATCTTCTCTCATAGCTTCTACTAGAGGACAGTTGCTCTCATACATCTGTCAGCTTGCTTGAAAATGAAGGATGGTGGCATTTAGAAGTGAAGGTTGCTGAAGGAGCAGATTCAGAATGGGTGGTTCTCCTGTGTTCATTGTACTGTCACAAGTTGTGGGGTCCGCCTACACTCTTAGGACACTCTGTTGAGAAACTCCCGCTAGCTGTGTTCCCTCCCTTCATCCCTCTCTCCCCTTCTTCTTGCTCCCCTCTAATTGAGGTCTGAAGCCAACCTGTGATGTGAATTTTACTTTTGGATAACTCTTGGGCTAGCTGTTTTGCGTTTGTTTTCTAGATTCATTGTTCTCCATCATTCTTTTGCTTCCTCCCTCCAGTATCTCCAGATGAAATGGCCACTACTTGATGTCCAGGCGGGGACCCTCCAGAGCAGACAGGCCCTCAAGGATGCCCGGTCTCCATCCCCAGCACACATTGTCGTGAGTGACCAGTTGCTGCCTTTATGGGGGGGATGGGGAGAGATAAAGAAAATCCTCTTTTGTTGATAACAGGCCTTGTTTATCAGTGTTTCTTCTTAAAAAGTATTATTTGGGGGAATATTTTTGGATATGGTTTATATCTGTGAGCTACTTGTTTTCTGTCCTTGAACCTTAGTGGTTGTAACTCACCTGGAAATTCCCCACCCCTTCTCACCAACCTCTCCCCAGTACTGGGTTCGAGCCTAGCCTTTTGGATTGTGCCATAGGGCACGGTCACCGTGGTTTGGGGGAGACAGGAAATGGTATTGAAGCAATCTAAAATAACACAAGGCCCGAACCCTTTTCTGAAAACCTCATTCAGGGGAGGGGAGTTATAAAGGAGAGGAGTAGAAAACACAAAATGGAAGACCTGGACTCGAGACTTACCAATACCCACAGTATGCCCAATTTTTCTTAAGTGTTAGAAAGTAGCTTTCTACACTGTCATCCAAAAACTTTCTTCTGGGCTGATTGATTGTAAACCTAGAGTGAGAAATGAACGTGGAATGGCTTAAATTTAATCTTTGCTTCCAAGGATTTGAAAGTGTGTGGGTTTAATGCAGAAAACATTTGTTTTTAGTATTACGAGACTACAGCATAGCGTGTTTCTATGTATATTGTTAATGCACTTTCTTAGGATTTTGTAGGCTCTGAAAGTAGAATTTATAAATTAACCTCTTGAGAAGGTAACTTAGCCTTGTTAGAATAGTCTGCTTATATATTTGTATCAGGAGCTGGACTTCATAGTTTTGAAATAGCTTATGGAAGATATATTTTCATAATGAATGCGTGACAGGTAGAATTAAGCAAAGCATGAAACCATTCATGTATTTTTAATTGAAGTATCACAAAATGTTATCCATTTAATGTATTTTACCTCTGTACTCCTAGCAATTTCTCAAATTGGCAAAATAATTTTCTTAAGTAGAAAACTCTTTAAGATACACTGTCAAATTTCAGGCAGCTGCCTCCTTATTTTGTAGCTTGCTATCATTGACTATATTTATTTAATGAACTATGCCTCTGTTATATGAATATTAAACATATGTATATGTGTGTACAGATCACAGAATTTATTTTCATGAAACCACCTCTTGAGTCCTCATTTGTGAAAATGTCTTACAAATTCTGATAAGTGAGGCAGATAGAAAGATGACTGACATTTTCCAGAAGCGTCCTCCATTCTCTAACCCACAATAAATTGGATGCTCATAATGACACATGCTCTTGTGATGTCAAGATTTCAGGGCTGAAGTGACTTTAGAGCATCGAGGCCCAAAGGAAGCAGGCCCAGATATGTGTGCTGTGAACTGCCCAATGTCACACACCGCATAGTGACAGAGCGAGGACTGGACCCATTTCTCTGTCCCTTTCCAGGGCCTGGTGACATGTTTGTGCCCCAGGGAGTAGAAAGGAACTCCCTGTGGCTGGTTCTCTTTTGTGTACTAACAATTGGGTTGTGACATCAGTGTCAGCGGTGTAGACTAGTCGTTGGCTTGTGGCTCATACAGGTTTCTCTTAAAATAGTGGATGCCACACAACAAAAGTATTTTAGCAATAGACATTTTTAAAAAGCGTGTTAGCCTCAGAGTCTTTGAAGAGTCAAATGAGGAAGACTGTCCGGTTCACTTTTCCTGCCTCCCTGAGTTTCCCAATGTGGTCTGGGCTTTGAAATTTGTTTCTCTGATTTGGAAATGCTTGGCAGGGCTTCCCACATTAAATCACATTTTTTCAGCTTCAGTGAAAGGATGTTATCTTTAAAATCTGCTGGGGGCCTTTACTTCCTCTGAGTATGAGGGTCCTAGGAGATAGGAGGGTCTTAGAAGAGATCCAGAGTGACCCACTTGTGGGTGTGGCTGGCTGGCCCAGGTGAGCACCACCTCTGTGCAGGAGTACAGATGTGCGCCTTCAGAGAGAGGACAGGTAGCCCCGAGGGTCAGTTGCCACAGTTCAGGCTCTCAGCCCCTGATTTTGGAGGTGGTTAGTCATTTTTTTTCAGAGCCAATCTGGATTTTGGCCAAAGGAGGAGCAAAGGGTCTTAAATTTTTTTGTTTGTTTGTTTATTAGAGAGGGGCATGTTTACCACAGCAGCCACCTTGGGGCACACCACCAGCCTTTAGATGGAGCCCCTAGTCCAGCGGAGCCATAGCTGGCGCCTGTATTTCCATCTTTTGCGCTTTCTGCCCTCTCCCTGGGGACCTGGGAAATGCTTTTGCTTTGGGAGCTGGAGAGAGAAGAACCCTTAGCTTGACCTTAAGGAAACCAGGTTCATGAAGTGCTTCATGCCCGTGGCAGCCGAATGAGGTCTCGGTTCTGAGTCAGCTCACTGGTTGTGCGTTTCTGTGATCTGATGCCAGGATAAGGAGGGGAGGCTGGGGGTGGTCAGTTAGTGGAGGGAGCTGGGAAAGGAGGGGAGAGGAAAGACTGGAGAGTGTTGAGCTCTTGGTTCATCCGTTCACACATAATTTTGGGGACGATGGAGTCCTACAGGTCAGCATTGTAAATTGATAACTTGGCTTTTGCCTGGACTGAGGCAACCCATTGACCAGAAGCCATCCTGGCAGGTGAAGTGTGTCTGTATTGGTAATGTGAGCTTTTTGCATCATGTCTGCTATCATTTGCATCTTCGTCCAGCTCGACACTGACCAGAGAATCCTGTCTGGGTCTCAGATTCACCTAACTTTTCTCCAGACGTAGGGCCCCTCCTTAAATTTTGTTTTCTGTTCTTTTAAATAAAACCTTGCTACATCACAGGGTTTCATCAGACATGTTTCAAAATAATTGTCTAAGTGTTGCTTCCTAATTTCTCTGAACTTTGGATTTATCATTTTTGGCCCAAGCTGTTTCATAATTATTTCTAATGTTTTATTTTTAAAATAGAGAAGTGTTCAGTGTTTGCTAGTAATCATTAGACTTTAAGTATCATAGGTTGCTAAAGAAAAGAATTTTCTCTGGTACTCCTTTGGGGCAGAAATTTCACATGGGAATTTAAAGCATTTTGTTGGAATATTTTAATCTGATTGGTTTTTTTCCCCCATGTGGTATGTGGGTTACCACATTATAAAAAATGGAATAAGTGCTCTTAACAAGTGCAGTTCAGTTGATTAAATCCTATTTAAATGAAGACAGGTCCCACGCACTTTAGTTCCTGTAACTGATGCAATATCAATTTATTATAACCCAGAGCTCCTAGTCTATGTTCAGAAGAGAGAGGAAATTATTTCCAAGGATGATGTCTTGATTTTTTTCAACTGGCCAAGAAATTAAGAACTTAGACAACATATCCTTTTCTCCCCTTCTCTCCCCCTTTTTCCCTCCCCAACCCCCAGAACTTTCCTACCGCCCCCCCCCCCCGCAGCCTCCCCAGTCCTGTTTTCTCATTCACACAGATAGTTCATGTTTCCTTCTCTGTGGTATTTTAAAAATGTGTATGCTTATTCCTTTGCTTTTTTCCCCCCTCTTACAAAACCAGTCTGGGGCAGCTGGGTTGTGCTAAGTGGTAAGGTTTGTCCCACCGGCCTCTAGGATCTGGTAAGCTGAGGGGTTGGGGGGCTGCTCCCTGGACACCGCCCCCAGTATCTTTCTTTACAGACTTTCATTTAACTTCCTTTGTACCCGTCAAGAAAAGATTCTGTACCAAAAAATGATGGTATTTTGGTGTAGTATGTGTCTTACAAAACGGCAAAAGACTTCAGAAGTTCTTACCATTTTATCTTGGGGGTTTCCTTTTGAAGTCGATGAGGAATGTTACCTTGGGGTGGATTTCTAGTAGTTCTTGGTCTTGTGTGTTTTGTTGTGTCATAGGCAAGGAGATGTGGGATAAGACAGTAGTCTGAATCCCAAGTAACAAAGCCGGCCAGACTGCTGTGGTGCACTTTTTTGTTGTTATTGCTTAAATACTGAGAGAGAACAGAAAGCTCTTAGGAAATGTCACGTGGTGTGTAAAACTTCTGGTAGGGTCTCTCCTGTCTGTGCTTGAGCATTTTCCTGGAGACTTGAGGGCATGGCGGGCCTTCAACTTTTTCTTTCTGAAGAGTTTGGGGTGGGGAGGGGCATCTATTTGTAATTAATAACAAAAAATTACTTTGAACTTAGCCCCTTGGTTGAATGAATATTTTTGATGGGTTACTTGACTTGGCCCGAAGCTTGTGTGGGGTGTTGGTGCTGCCGGGAGGCTGGGTGCTAGATGCTGAGCCCAGGAAACCATCTCAGCCCCTACCTGTGTGGCAGGCCCTGGGCCAGGTGTCATGAGGAGATCAGGACCCATGGGGGTGGGACCAGGGAGGTGGAATTTCCACTGAGAAGTGGGTGAGGATGAGAGGCCTGGATATCCCCCTGAGGAAATAGCATTTAAGATGAGATGTGAAGGACTGATTGCAGGTGAAGGTATGGGAGAAGGGGTGGGAGGTGTGGGAGAGCATTCCAGCAGAAGGAAAAACATGTCTGAAGGTCCTGAAGGAAAAAGAGCCTAGCTGTGAGAGAAGCAGAAAGCCAGCTGTGGGTGCAGGTGGTGAGGCCCCAGGGAGAGTGGCCTGGGGTAGGGTATGGTGAGGATTTGGTGTCTAATCCTAACCATGGTGGGATGCGATGAGAAAACACTATTGTTTGCCTTGTGTGGAGTTGCTAGCAATGGGGACGATTTGAAGAGAATAGAGCTGAACTTGGTAGACGAGATGCTGGCACAGAGGAGAAAGGGGAGTTGAAGGTTGGTGGATGGTGATGACCTGAATGCGTGGGACATATTGGAGGAGGACCACGTTTGGGATAGAGGAGGAGTTTTCTTTTAAATTTTTTTCATTTCAACTTTACTGAGAGACATAACCTTGTGTAAGATTAAGGTGGATGAGGTGTTCATTTGATACTTACATATTGCAAAGTAGAGAATGGACCACCAAAGCTTTAGGGAACATCTCCATTACATCACGTAATTACCATTCATATCTCTGTGGTGAGAACATTCAGGATCTACTCTCCTAGCAACTTTCAACTGTATAATCATTGCGGGTTGTTAGTTATCGTCACTGTGCTTTACTTTAGTTCTCCAGAACTTACTCATTTTAGAACTGGAAGTTTGTACCCTTTGATTTACATCCCTTTCCTCCCCTCCCCCTTTCTATTTTAGATTCTACACACCTGTGATAGCACACAGTATTTGTCTTTCTCTGGCTTATTTCATTTAGCAAAATGCTCTCAGGATTGATCCCTGTTATTGCAAATGGCAAGATTTCTTTTTCGTGACTGAATAATATTTCACTGTGTGCATACATCATACTTTTTTAGCCATTCCTCTTGTCAGTGAACATTTAGGTTGTTTCTTTCTCTTGACTGTTGTGAATAATGCTGCATGGGAGTGCAAGTGAACTTGGTAGGACAGAGATCTTGTTGAGATAATGCTTTTCTTTCCTTGGAGTATATATTCAGGGCTAGGGTTGCTGGATCTTGTGGTAGTTCTGTTGTTGTTTCTTTGATGAATCTCCATACTGTTTTCCATAGTGGCCGCATCAATTTACATTACCACCGACAACACATAAGACTTTTCTTTTCTCCAAGTCCTGGCCAACACTTGTCATCTCTTATCATTCTGATGATAGACATTCTCACATATGTGAGGTGATAGCTCACAGTGGTTTGATTTGCATTTCTCTGATGATTAGTGACATTTAACACTTTTTCATAAACCTGTTGGGCATTTGAATATCTTCTTGGGGAAAAGTTTTATTCAATGTGAGTTGCTTTTTATGGCCTCCCAAGTAGGATGGCAATATGAAAGGGGAACAATCCAAACTTTTAATTGGGTCCTTAAGAGCGATGTTGATTATCTCCTAAGTTTCTTTCTACTTAGAGTATATTTAGGGAAGGGTAGAGAAGTCTCCCTTTCCTTCTGTCAAATTTAGATAAGTAGTTTTAATTAGTTATTCTCTTGGTCTTGTGTCCACCATTGATCCAGTCATTGATTTCATTCATTGATCCAACAAATATTTAGTGATTGCTTACTGTGTGGGAAAAAGTCTTCTAGATACCCAGAGAAAGCGGAGTCAATGATGAATAATAATAAAAATAATGGCAAATAAGCCTGTAACAATTCTGGGTGCCAGGCATTGTTCTGGGTGTTTTACAGTTGTTTTACTATCCCCATGTTATAGAGGAGGAGCTTATCACAGCACAGACAGGTTAAATCTTTGCCCAGTTGTGGGAGTCAGGCTGTGAAAGAAGGTGGCCTGGCCCCAGAGCATGCCATGTCCCTATCCACCGTAAAGAATTTATGAATGATTTGGTATATTTCCTTCTAGACTTTTCCCTCTGACTGTATTAATGCTAATACTATTTTAGACATCGTTGAACTCCTAATATCATGAGTTTAACAATACTTTCCAGACTTTTATTTATTTAAAATGAAAATTGTTGTCAAGAATAAGCACTTTCTTATGTCTTTAAATTCCTGAAGGATTTTTAATGAGCACTTCCCAGCCCATAATATGGTTCTACCCTGACTTGCTTCATCATGCCATTTAGCTGGACTTTTAAGTGGTCTCCTTTTGAGATCACTTGACTCTGCAATGAACATCTTTGTGCATAAATCTTCATGCCCCCACCCCTCTTTGTTGTTTTGTTATAAGATAGATTCATAGGAAGGAAGGTAAAAGAGAACAGCACTCAGAAAACAGCACTCAGAAATAAATCTTGATGCCTAGCCACAAACGTCCTGAAAGGCCTCAGTTTTTAGAACTAGCTGCACTGTGTTCGACTTACCTTGATTGGCGTGATTTACATGTGTCTGGGAAATGGCCCCATATAAAGTATAGCCTCCATGGACAGATGTACCTTCACCCCACCTTGCTCCAGAAGGAGATTCAACCAGCCCATCTTAGTCAGCTTCCCCAAAGTCTTTGCCTTCAGGATAGACGAAAAAAGAGATGACTTCTTAAATGGTTCGTTAGTAGGAGGATTAGCTGATGCTCTCACGGTTTTACAGACTTACACTATTTCATTTTCAATAATGCACAGCACAGCTTATTAGCCTCTTGCGTCTATACAGCACATTTAGGCCCATTTTGCACTTCTTGGAATATAGTGTGTCCCTCTAATTGCAGAGGTTTCTTTTTTCTTGCAGTTTTAGTGTCTCTTATTGGGCAAAAATATTATTTGATTCTGTGGGTGAGCTTGATCAGGAGTGGAGTATAACCCTGGGTTGCTTTTCTGGGCAATCACTACTTTTCCAAGATGACATTTGTTGCTGAGTTTAAGAACAGCCCACGTCCCAGTCAGTGCAGGCAAGCCTGGCAGCCTCAAGCCAGCCACGACCATTTCTGAGCACCCTGTCATGTAGAAGGGGGGCTGTGGGGGAGTCTTTGGCAGCTCTGGGCTAGTGTGTCTTGACATTTGTCTCACTGAGTGTTGATGAGGTTTGGGAAGTGGCTTCCCTCCTAAAAGTGACTTAGGGGGCAGCACTGGGTTATGCAAAGTCAAATTTTGGGGGGCAGGATCCTGGTGGGGCCTGGGCTGGGAGGGCCCACGCGTGGAGTCCTGGCGTGCTGGCTGGATGGCAGCGGTCTCACAGCATCTTCAGGGACAAGACGGGAACATCCTTTGGAGCTTTGTTTTAGTTTCAGCACCTGCTCTGTTTACCAAGCGTGGGAGTCTGTTTTAAATGAACGTGGTACTTAGAGCTCAACTGGTGGTTTCGCCTGTGTTTATCTTTCCAGTAAATAAAACAGAAGTGTTCGTTTGGTCCCTATCCTAACCTGCTTGTCATTTCTTGCCTTGCTGATTATGTACCAGGCTTGTTTCCCAGCCAGATTGTAAGTTTCCTGAAGCCAAGGAGCCCATGGTTTATTTTTTTTGCATGTGGCTTTTCCTCTTTCTGCTGTGGTACTTTGTGAACGAAGCAGAAAATCCATTTCCGGTGTGGGACGGGAGTTGCTTTAGGCTGGAGTATGACTTTAACCTGGGACTGTACAGGCTCACCCTGGTATCAGCACTAGAGCTGGTCTGCTGGTCTGGCTGAGATGGGAGCATGTTTTGGGGAAACAGAACTTGGGGCTGTGACGTTGTGGGCAGTTTGCCAGACATTTGGTGATGGCCCCGCACATTCCAGCCCCAGCCAAGCTTGTGTGGCCCCCACTCAGCCCTGATGTGCAGCCTGGTCATTGACTCAGATGCTCCAGGTCAGGCTGGAAGCTTTCTTTTTCCAGTCTTGGTTACAACTGACTGTCCTTAGGAATCCTGGCATGGCGCGACTGAACTTGGGAGCCCAACGGGGAGGTGCAAAACTTGATTATGGGAAATGGGCATATTTCAACCGTGATATTATAGGTTAGAGAACTGATTTTGTGATTTCCTTGTTAATGCCTTGCAGGTCAGGGTTTTACCTTTTTTATTTTAAAGATTTCTTTATTTATGTATACAAGAACTGGGGTATAGGCCAGAGGTATGGGGTGGTGAGAGGATTCACCAGAGACAGAGTGGGGAGCAGAACAGGCAGATAGACCGAAATACACTGCTGAGGGGAGCAGCGGTTGAGATAGGAGAGGTCTGCTGCGCCATGTGGTAATCTCCCCGGCCAGGGATTGAACTCGTGCTGCAGTGGTTATGGATAGCTTCATAGTGCTGAGACTTAACCCGTTGCGCCACCAGGGAGGCCCCCTAGATTTTTACCTCTTTAATAAATTAATATAGAGGAACGACCTGGATTTCAGAATTATCCCCTGCAGTATACTGGGAATCAAGGAACCAAGGATGGAGGGACTCAAGAGTGGTCAAAGTGGGAAAGTTCATTGTCAAGACTGTGTCACGGCCACTTTGCATAGAAGGATGTGAAAGTCCAGTGAGTTAGGTTAGTTCTTAGATTCTGTGGGCACGAGTGGCCATAATCAGGCAATAATGCAGGTCCTTCCTCCAGCCCGACACGCTCCCTTGAATGTAAGAATCTCCTCTCATTGGATGCTAAACAGACATGGGAAATAAGCATCCAGCATCAGGCTCATTACTTCTGTCCTGTCCACCACCAGGCTGACACTCCCAGAGTTAAGTGTCACATCAGCTCTGCCTTCAGAGTCCTGGTGGCATCTGACCACTTTTCTCTTCCTCTGCCATTAGCTACCCCTGGCTTCTGATCCACTCCATATTCTCACTGGGATGTTGCCACGGGGTCGGCACTGGGCAGCCCGCTCCCACCTGTCCAACTTCCCATCTTGGTCCCCGCAGTTCATTCCCACACTTGAGGTGGTCTTTTAGATCTGTAGAGAATCCATATCATAGATTTGGTCTTTTGAAAGAGACCTTGCGCAACTCAGAATAGGCACCGACCCTGTCACCTGATTGAAAGGTGTGACACTGAGAGCCAGGGGCTCTGGTTGGGGAGCATGAAGGTTGATTGGGCCCCAGCCCTGTGCACACTCAGAGGTGAGAGGGCCGTGGGGATGATGGGAGAGTGTGTCGGCTAAGGGAACGCCCTTCATTCTCCTTTGCTGTTGCAAGAGGATGTGGAGAGGTCTTGGTCACCCCTGCCCCCCACAGGGCCCAGATGCCTGCCAACCATGCCACGTCCAAGCCCCCTGCTCCCCCGAAAGTTGCAGTGTGTCCTGCCACAGCCTGCCTATAGTGGATAACTTGGGGAGAACTCGGATGAGGGGTGAGGCCTGCTTTCTAGCCAGAGTTGCCTGGCAGGTGGCTCAGGCATCATGGGTTCATTGCATCACTGAGGCTGGTCAGTCCTCTTAGCTGACGGGGTCCCCCTCTGACAGCCAGAGTGGGGCAACGGTCTTCTGTTCTTCCTACTCCGAGGGTACAAGTTTGCCTTCCTCTATCCCAGGTACACGACCCACATGGCTCGGTAGGAGGGTGAAGAAATTAGCAAGTGTTTGAAGGACTGAAGAAGGCAGGAAAGCCTTGGGGTGGGGACCCCAGAGGCCTCGTGGAGAGTTAGGGCCCCCCTTGTCGGGGACACCTTCTTTGGACCCCCCTGATCTGCCCCTCTCCCATGCTCCTGAATTTCGGCCTGACTCTGGGACACTAGTAAGATTCCAAGAGACGTGTTTTTCCCAGCCCTTGCAGACCTAAGGGAGAGAGGCCAGCCTTGATGGGTGGAGGCAGAACATAAAACGTTAACACAAGTGTCTCAGCAACACAAGTTACAAGGAACAGGGGATGGCTGGCTGAGTGGCTCCTGGGCAAACCTGTGGGATGATTCAGTTGAAACTCAGGGAAAATATTTTTTTGGAAAGAGGTAGCAGCCCCCTTCCGCCAACGCCCATGAATGAAGGAATGTCTGAAGCCCAGAATTGCCCTGGCCCAGGCAAGACATTGTCAGATTGGATAAGTGAGTTGGGTGACGCGTCTCCATTTTCAGAACACAGCCCAGCCTCTTCCCCAAGTTCCCCTCAAGCCCTTCCCATCCTGCCAGAGGGCTTCATTGGCACCATCTTGCCTGTGCCATCTTCTTAAAGTTTCGGGTTATTGTCAGGTGTTGCGACTAACTCCTGAGAGCTGACCTACCAGTACAAGAAACCAGAACGTTCAAAGTGGAGTAGAGTTCTGACGTCCATCTCTGCAAAGGGGTTGGTGCCAACAGCATCGTCTCCCGTCCGCCCTGGTGATGGGGAGCTGCTTACTCTGCTGTCCTTTCTCCTGGCAGACATGACTGGGCAAGGAACAGGCTTGCGATTTCAACAGTGATCCTTAGGAGGCTTCACCAGGCAGAGAGGGTCTAAATCTGTGTCTTTTTGGCATATCCTCATGTGCACAGACGTGCACACGTCACTGAGGGGGGTGGGGGGAGGGTGAGTGTGGGGAAGTGCCTGTTGGCCCCACAAATTGAGTACCAGCTCCAGCCTGGGCTTGCCAGGTAGGAGACCAACTAGTTGTAAGTAGTTTTCTGTCACAAACAAAGGAGTGCTGATTAAGTTTTCCAGGCCTTAGGTTGAAAATGAAAAAGCTGTTTTTCCTTTTGAATTTTTAATTCTTTTGGGCTAAACGCTGGTGCACGAAGGGAGTCTTCCATTACTGTGTAAACAGTGATCTACGTGCAGGGAATGTGCTTGTTTGCGGTCATTGATTCGTGCTGATCTGAAAGGTGCTTTAAGGTAGAGACAGACTACCTGAGTCTTCAATTTCTAGAAAGAACATGTGCAAAAAGATCAGTGTCCATGATTTGCTCCTGTGGTTACGGGGAATTTTGAAAATGAACATTCGGTGTTTTTATGAAATTCCTGTTTTCATATTTTTAGCTTGAGTTTTCTCATCTGGTTCCTACTTAACATCCTCATCTTTACCCTTAAACTCTACGATTTCTGCTCCTTGGGACGATTAAGGAACGGCCAGCTAAGGACTCGTGTTATATAGTGCCCTTTTTAGTTGACAAAATGAAAAAGTAACCCCATAAATAAAGAGGTGCCACTGTATCCTCAGTGTTCGCCTCTCCTTATGAACCCTTTATTTTAGATGCACTATTGTTGTGGACAGTCTGTGGCAAACTGGACCTGCAGTGTTTATTCTTTGGGCTTTTTAATTATTACAATTTTCCTTGATGAAGCGTCTTTCCTTCATCAAGTATTTTCCTTTAAAACACACACAAACTGTGAAAAGACCCGTAACTCCAACAGACTAAAGACCTAATTCTAAGAACTCCGAGCAGCGTGTTTGTCTCCACCAGCTGGGTAGTGTCTGATGGGAGCAATGTGTTAAGGGAGATCCTGAGGACTTGTATGTTAGGGCTCAAGGGAGAGGATGCACTGATGGATTAATATCTGCCAGGGGTGAAGGAGGATGGAGTAAGGGACAATAAATTTGTCATAGCTGTCATTTTTGCTTAAGGCAGTCACTTTTTGGGCATAGCGTCAGCAATGGAGCCTCTTACCAGAGCTAGCGGAGCCCAGCCAAGGGTCCATTAAGATGTCAGAGGGAACGGAACTTTTACAACGCACCCTATAAAAAAACGTGTTCCAAACAAAGTGATAGCAAAGAGGGACATTTTTCATCAGACCCCGGAATGAGAATGTACCCAAGAAAATGAACTGGGCTTGGGATCTTGACGGTGGCTTAGCAGTTTTGATTTACTCCGCTCAGTCCCTCCCTGGGCCAGGGGTGTTTCCCTGGCTCTCCGTGACCCCATAGTTCTCGCGGGATTTGACAAGGGCCAAGTGTGACATGCAGTTCCAGCCCACACATCGTGCATCACACCTGGGGGGATGCTCGCAACATACACATTTTATTACTGACAGTTTCTGAAAATGCACTTAGGGACCCATCTCCCCATTTCTCCACTCCTCCTACCCTGCAATTAAAAGTTGCACAATCAAGAAAAAAAATCAAGATGTGTCTAAACCTTTAATTTGAAAAGGTAGGTTTTTTTTTTTTTTTTTTTTTTTTAAAGAACCAACTCCTTATTTATCTGGTTGGGTTTTGGTGCTTACCCACGATGACTGGTCCTGATTTATTTTCCACACTCTTGAGTCCAGACCTAAAGGGAGACAGAGTTTTCATGCCAACAACCTCATACTTAAGTTTAGAACATGGTTTGAAAACTAGAACCCGCTGCGAGGCAGTAGGGACATAGGGTGAGTAGCATGCTTTGGGGGCCCTGTGTGGGTAAGTGAGTGGGCAGAGTGGGCATTTCTGAGAGAGAGGGAGAGTTGGCCACGGGCACAGGGAGATGGGCTGGGGTTGCAGGGTGGCCAGCGCCGCCTGCAGAGGCCAGCAGAACTGGGTTTGGCCAGGTTTCCGGTGTCTGGATGCCTATGTGAATTTCCTCCAGAAGTTTTCAATTGGCAACGTGGAATCTGCTGGGAATAAATGGAGCCAAGGGTGGGGATTGTGGGGATCTTCTCGGGTGCAGGGGTGTGACACCAGAGGCTAGAACAGAAGCCAAGGGAAGGGAACTTTTTGTCATGTACTGTCCTGGAGCTTCAGTTATAACAGGATCACAGATTACAGGCCCAAGTTTGTTCTCTCGTGCTTGCTCTCCCGTTCCTGAGTTTCCTTTTAATCTCAGACTTAATCATAACCTTGCATGTTGGAAAGGGAACTCAGGGGGTCTCTTGGTGCACTGCCCTCACTGTGATGGTTAAGCAGTGAGTGCGTTGAGAAATGGAGAGACGTACTCAAGTTCATGATAATCTCAGAGGTTTACTGAGCATTTGCTAGTTCCGGTCACTGTTCGAAGTCACTTATACGATTGTCAAGTTTCATGTTCCCAGCACTCTTATGAATTAGCTGTGGGTTACTCTCCCCTTTTACAGATGAGGAAATGGAGACTTTGCAGTGGGAATAGTGTGCCCAAGGCCACACAGCTGGTAAGTGGTAAGCTGGAGTTTGAATGCAGGCGGCCCGAGTCCAGAGTTCTCACTTATGGGTGTCAGTTAGATCATGTACACAGTCAGGGAGGGGCAGGTTTCCAGATACCAACCCTGCTGGTGCCAGTCAGGCTGCCAGGAACCTCTGAGCCCCGCCATTCCTGTGTGATACGACTAGTTCCTGTTGAGGGAATGAGGCCTTCTGGGCTCCCTGGAGGGAAAGGTGTGAAGTGGTGGCAAAATAAAGGAACAGCAAAGGAGTTCTCTCTGCAGATGAGCTGTGCTTCTTCCCAGATTCTCCCACCCTGTGTACAATGTGTACGTGGACCTGCTACACTACGGGGGCTGGATCTCCAACCATTAAGTGCTATATTCATTCTCCAGCTCATCCTCTTGTATGAATTTGGACTTTTAAGGACGGGAGTTTTACAGCGTGGTTTGCAGTTTCCCTAACCTGTCTGTTGTTTTCTGTTCCCTGGGGTAGCACTGGTAAGTGAGGGTGGAAGTGGGATTCCTTTTTTCGTAGTGGATGTTACCTCTATTCTACCTCCAGGACAGGTGACACTGATTCCTCTCCAACTCTGGAAAAAAAGATAGAGAGAAATATAATAAACATGCTCACGTAGCTGTCACCTGAAACAATTGTTGGTCTTTCTCCCTTGTGTTTAAAAGAACAAAACCTGCCTCGTCCGTGGTTTTCCCTCCTGAGAGAGAACTGTTAGAATTTGGTGTCTTTCACATTTTATTTATTTAGTTTTTTATAACTTGTTAAAAAATATTTATTTATTTATGCATACAAACTGGGGTGCAGGCCAGAGGTGTGGGGCAGGCAGTGAGAGGGTTCACCAGAGACAAAGTGGGGAGCAGAACAGCCAGATCGACTGAAATACACTGCCGAGGGGAGCAGCAGATGAGGCAGGCGAGGTCTGTTGCGCCACGTGGGAATCTCCCGGGCCAGGTGCCGAACTCACACCTCAGCTGCTGACAGCTCCACAGCGCTGCGCTTAACCTGTTGTGCCACCATGGAGGCCTGGCTTTCACATTTTAAGTGGTTTTATGTTTTGTACCCTCTCTTGTTTAAATCGCCATGATCGGCATTTAAATCTAGTTCACTCCTTTTCAAAGCTTTGTAGTATTCCACTACTTGGATATACCACAGTGTTCCTGTTTTTGTATTAGTAGTTATTTGGGTTGCTTCTAGTTGCGTAAGATTATAAGTTTTGTGGGGTAACCCTCTTTGGGGTAGATATGTGCATAAGAATTCTAATTTTATTTTGTCAAGCTTTAAACTTTTGCCTATTTGGTGAGTGTGCAGCGGCATTTTATGTTAATTTGCTTTTCTTTGACTCCCAAGGTTGCCAATATTGTCACTTGTTTATTGTCTTGTCTGTGGTTTGACTGGGTTAATCATCTGCTCTTTTTAACAGTTCAGGTAGTTTTTCCTTATTGATTTATAGCTGCTCTTTGTATCAGTGGGTTACTTGGTTATGTGTTGGAAATACTTTCTCCCAGTCTATGTTTTGAAACTTTGCTAGTTTTGCTAGATGGGCTTTTAAATAAGGAAGTCTGAAATTTTAACGCCGTCTTTTCCTCTGTGCTTCATCGTGTACCTACTTTAAATGGCATCAGATTCTGCACACAGCTGGTGCAGGCACTGAGATTTTGGTTGGTTATCTGCTATGTAATAGCCACATCAAAGGCAATTATTTTCATTTAGTTGCAATCTCTAAGCCAGAGGAGTGATTTTTACACTAGAATTTAAACATGATTAAAAACAACTCACTTGGGGCAATATACAGAAGCTGGGACTTGACTCATATCTAGAAAATATTCATATGCAGGGCAGTAAATAGCCCTTGCCATGTATTCATGAGGTGTTGGTGTGTCTGGCTCTATATTTTATACCATTAATCTGCCCAACAGTCCCTCTTAAAGTAGGCAGTTTTATCCCCATTTTAAAGATAAGAAAACTAAAGCTTAAAGACTTAAAAATTATGAGACAAGTGGTTGAGCCAAGATTCAAATCCAGATCTTTCTGACCACAGAGCTTGTGTGCTTAATACTCTTCTCTGCTGCCTTCTTGAAAGTTACTTCGAGTTTGAGTTTTAACATCCTTATATGTTATTTTCAACTTGAATCCAATTGGAAAGAAAGAGGGTAGAGGACAGGAAGGAAAAGGGGAATGATTTGGGATGCACTAATAACAACTGAAAGTGCATCTCTAGGAGGGCAGTTCAAAAGAAGTAGTGACATGTTCCATACAACGAAAATGTTAAAAGCCCAAATAATTACATTATACAGATCTGCTGCTGAGTAATCACACTCCTCTGGGTTATTGGGGGAGGGGGGCAAGGAATCTGGGAAGCTGGTTTGGCCTAAGGAATTACATTCCAGGGGACTCCGAGGATTTAGGGAACCACAAAAGCCATTTATTCCAAGTACACTGCGATTTCTACCACTTTGATCCCTAATCCATAGCATAATTAATAAATGAAATGTGCTGTAGCATGGGTTTTTTACAAAGTGCACTTTTAAAATGGCTTTTGGTCTGACATGATTCATTTACCACTTGGAAAAGCATCATCACTTCAGATGGGCAGGGCAAGGGAGAGTGCCTGCTGGGGAGGGAAGGGCCGGTTCCTTAGGCCTGGTCTCCATGCAGGGCCTTCTAAACATCTCCCTGATGCCTCCTTCTCCGTGAAGCTTGAGGAAATAAAGGAGGAGGCAAGGGCTGAATTGTTACCTGGTCTAAAGATGTTCGAAGACCACAGACTTCAGGACCAGTCAAGAGCTTTTTATGTCACTTTGCCTCTTTGTATAACTTGAGAGAAGTTTCTTTGAGTAAGTGATGATCATTTAGAGTGATTACTGATCACCCAAACTGGAAAGTCAGACATTTGCCTTCTACCTCCCTCTTTCCTCCTCTCTCTCCTACTCCAAAAAATGCTTCATGATTGTCTTTGAGACAACTCGGAATATGTCAGTGGGTCAGACACTATTTGTGCTCCTCTGGGGCTTCTGTTCTGTGTGGTGGGGTAAGGGAGGCATGGAAACCCATGTAAACAAATAACATGACAAGGTAATAATAAAAGTAGTGAACAGTTTTTTGATGACTTCTGTTATGTGCTAGACTCTACACATATTACTCAAGTCCTTCGAACTACCTGGAGAGTATAACTATTGTTACCATTTTACAGATGAGGGAAGTGAAGTCACAGAGAAAGGAAATATCTTCTTTACTGAAAAGTCTGACCTTTGTAGTAGGTTGGCCAGTGACCAAGCTGCTTTTTCACTGTGCTCTCCTTCCAGCTCATTAATGAGTATGGTCATTCCAGGTGGTATGAGGGTGTTTGGAGAAGATAGAACAGGACAGAGGACCATAGGTTGGGGGCTGTTTGAGATGGGGTGGTCAGGGAGGTAATCCCGAGAAGACGGTGTCCAAGTTGAGATGTGAATGAGCGATGATACTCACCTAGCAGGTCAAATGGAAGCCTCTAGCAGGAAGGAGTTAATGCTTTGCCTAAGCCCTACCTTGGCTGATTAGGGCCTTAAAAGCGGGAAGAAATTGGTGGCTGTAAATATTACAGTCTTACCTTTGGCCCCGAGAGATCCTACCTTTCAACCTTGGCTGCTAACAACTTGTGACTGACTGCCCAACAGGGCTCCCTGTTCAGAAAAGGAAGAGAATGGCCTGTTACATTCAAATATGCCATAAAAGTATCACTATTGACTTCAGTGTCTGATGCCCTGAGCTTGGGAAGGCAGAGGACCCTTTGAAAGGGTCTGAAGAGGCCCTTTAGAGAAGAAATGAAAAGGGGGTGGGAATCCTCAATTCTAAACAAAGAGTTGGCAGCGTGAAGATAGCCAAATGCTGTTTTTAAGAGAGGGCGAGAGGGAAAAGACAGAGATAGATGTGTATTTGGGAAATGTGGTTTTATATGTCACTTTGGGGTGGAATCTCCAAGAATCCAGGGCTTTCCGTGGTGGTACCGGGCACCTAGTAGTAGCCTCTGCCCCATCTTGCTTACTGGTTGGCTTGTGTAGAGAGGGGCTGTGTAACTGGGTTGAGCCATCAAGGGTCACTGAGGCAGGGAACTTGGGTCTGTATGGCTCTCAGGTTCTCAAGGGTCCTGTTCTGGTAAGAGTTAGAGGTTTGGGATCTGGGATTGTGGGGGGGGGGGAAGTGTGGGGGTTACCATAATGTGGAAATGGGCTTGGGCGAGTGGGAAAAAGCCCTTCAAGCCCAGAGTGACGGGATTTGGTGGGAAGCAGAAGAGCTTTATTCCCCCGTAAGCCTGCGTGCAAGGCCATGTGCTATCCGGATTCTGTCGAGGCTGCCCAGGGTGTGATTTGGTTCACGGAATGGGGCTCACCACCCTATGTGCTTTTATGGGGATAAAGTTGCAGGAGCGGGGTCCCCAACGTCACAGAGCAAGCTGCTTTCCCTCACCCCCAAAAAGGGGCTTAGTGGTAGGGGAATAGAAGGGACTCGGGAAGTGGGAAGGGGCTGGAATTTGAACAATTAAGCAGTTGGGAGGAAAATTTTGATGGACCTTTTTGTATTGGAACCTGAAAGTTTGGGCTTTTCAGAAGTATCTCTGGATGTTTCAGTGTTTCCCGAGTGCAGGAATGTGGGTGTCAGGTCTATGTAATTGCCCGCTCCCGTGGACACATTTCAGCGGAATATTTTCAAGACTCCATAAAAACATGAGGCTTTCAAGGCTGGGCGATTTGCTCAGGTTCCCCGCCCCCTGCCCCCACCCCACCCTTTCTGGCAAAATCATGCAAACATTGGTATTCAAAAATATTTTGTTACTTTTCTTGGCAACGTGTCCCCAGAAGGAATTGCAACACAGCCCCCGAGTTAGGAGGCAACTTTCTGGGGAAAAGGGGGGGGGGTTGGAGTTTGAATCAAAAACAGACACCGAAGCTTTAATAAAATAAATGAAGCGGAGCCCTTACCGCTCACAGCTGACCGTATTGGTGCGGGTCAGGCAGCCTAGTGGAATGGACAGGCTGAGAACTGGGACATAAACAAAAATGTCAGTCCCCGGGAGTCTTGTTCACTGGACAGTGTCTCAATTGTTTCCTTGGTTTTCAAGGCAGCAGGGGAGAGTGGAATATTAACTGTTTACTGCCCAAGGCTGGCTGGGAACTAGTTTTAACAAGGAAAATAAAAAGAGAAAATTGCATTTTTATTCAGAAATGACTTAACATGTCAGTATGTGATAGCAAGAGCAGCTGGTTTTCTGCTTAATATCTGCCATTTAACCCTAGATAGTTTTTTGTGTGTGTTGGGGGGGGTGGAATGTATGGCTGAATTCTTAACCTTGCAGATTACCAGTTTTTAAAGATCATTGCCTTGCAGGTGATTTGCCCCCAGTGCATAGGACATGACAGGGGGTTAGAGCAGGAAGCAGGATTTCTGATAACAATTTAAATTTTAGCTTTTAGCTGATACCCTGTTAGTGTTTGTTCCTCTTAAAAATGCCTCCGTGGAATAAAAATCATGTGGTTGGAATTGACAAAATAACCAAAAACACAGCTTGACCTACTAGCCATAAAAAATATACTTTGTGATAAAGAAAAAGGGAAAGCCAGTTATATCTTAGAGAGGGAACTAGGGCAAGGAAAGTCCAGGATTCTATTCACACTCGAATTTAGTTGATTAGAGAAACAAACAGCAAAGCCTGGTTGTATCAGCCTTTATCTGGGCAAAGTTCAAAACTCAACTGGTAATTATGTCCTCAGAAGCTTTAAAAGGGCTGGTTGTTACAAAAGCAGAGACCCAGCTTTCGGGGCAGCTTTTTCGGGACAGCTTTTTGGGGACAGAATGCACTGGGGTTGTTTGTTAGATAAACTTGTTTTAATAAATAGGGGTCAGGGGAGAGGTTGGTGTTCTTGGAAGACTGGGATTCTGACTTCCTGATAAGTGGAAGTGGTTGTCTTTCTCTCTCTTTTAACTTTTAAGCCAGAGGTTTGCAGCAGCTCCAGCCAGCTTGTGCGCCTGCTTCCTGTCAGACAGGAAATCGCGTCCTTAGCCAAAATTACAAGCTGTGGCAAAACTCCCCGGCCACATTGAAAAGAGCATGTTTTTCCCAGAAGACTGTGTTTCTAGATGCGGAAGCATAAGTTGGTACATGGTGTGATGGTGGGGTACCCGAAATACCTGGGGGGAGAATCCTGGGAAGAGGCAAAGGAAGGGAAGAGGGTGAAACCCCGGCCTGGGACTGCAGCAGCGGCAGCTCCTGCCCTGGTGGCGTGTGGTGTGGCCGGCTGAGTGTGCACACGGGTTTCTCTAAGATAGAGCGGCCCTCGGGAGCCCTGGCCTCCTAAAGGCCTTTCAAAGTCATGTCTAGGTAAGATCTCGGGTTGTGTTTTGAGGAGCCCCTGGTCTTTAGAAGAC
This sequence comes from Scalopus aquaticus, assembly GCA_004024925.1. Lineage (NCBI taxonomy): Eukaryota > Metazoa > Chordata > Mammalia > Eulipotyphla > Talpidae > Scalopus > Scalopus aquaticus. The sequence continues at coordinate 92,287 of PVIJ01001327.1, forward strand.
AAGTAGACAAGTCAACTCTTGGTTGCCTCGTAGAATCCAGATGCAGTGGGGGGACATTGTCCAGTGTTGTGATAATTTAGGGCTTTCTCCCACCCTCCTCAAATTCCCTTCAGGCACATCAAGATCACAGTTTCTTTCAGGAGACAATCCAGGGAGGTTGGGGGCGGGGAGGTGTTGGCTGGTATGACCCCCTGTTGCCCGTGAGGGGGTGGGCAGCTTTTTGGCCATTTCACAGGCCTCCCCTCCACCAGCACTCCCGCCTGCCCCTGTGGGCCAGTGTGTGCCAAAGCCCAGTGGCTGGGCAACCTGCTCACTGTTCACCTGGGCGCCTCAGGAGAGAACCCGCTGCTTTCCAGGCACAATTCCTCGTTTAAGGGAAAGGCTCGCACTCTGCCAACAGGAGGGATTAACCTCTGCTACGACTTGGGAAATCCACCTCCGCTTTCCCCCTGCGTCTAGGTACGAATGAGCGTCTGGAGTTGCTGTCACAGATACTCATGCAACAGTGGTCCAAGCCTTAAGTACTTCCCGGGGTCTTATTTGACAAGACTGGAGGAAGGGGGGCTGTGCCACCTGTGAAATGTGCTCTTCCATTGAGATGAAAGGGCAGTGAATTAAGTGCCTGCTTCTTCTCCCTTTTTTCCCTCTGATGGTTATTGATTCTCCCCGGGAACCACACAGTTCACGCTCTGATCTTTTTCTCAACAAAAGGAATTCCCCGTTAGTTAGCTGGCTCTGCACTGGCAGGTTAAGAGTTAAAAGTGGGCAGTACCTGCCCTCCACAGTGGCAGTGTATTCAGTCTCTTCCTGTTCAAGAGCTGGAAGGTGTTTCTGAAAGAAGCTCTTTGGTGACTTAGAAGTGAAGAGAGCTTTAGAAGCTTGATGTGGAGAAACAAGAAAGAGGGAAGAATTGTCTCTCTACATCTGTTTATTTTGTTAACAAAGGACTGGGAGATTGTTACTGAATTTTGTCAGAACGAGGGTTGGCCATGGAGAAGTGTAGACATATGCCCTTGCTGAAGTAGTGTAGTCATACTTTTGAGTAGAAATGAGGTGTGTGAAGAAGACTGAGAAGAAGCCATTCCGTGGGTCCTTCTTTGCTTTCTCCACTGCTAAGCCCCAGGGCTCAACGCGGTGTTCTCTGCCCAACCTCTGTCCTCATTCCCACAGAGGAAGCGCCTTAGTGCCCAGTTGGTTCTTCACTTCTTTCTTTCCTCCCGTGCTCACAAAATACCTCAGTTTGAGAAACACTGAGCATGTGAAACCATAAAAAATGGGCCATATCACATTTACCAGCAAGCCTGAGTGTGGGCCACTAGGATTAGAAGTCTCCCCGATTTTAGGGGCTTCGTTGACTGCTTTTGGTCACTTTTTCCCTGGATGGTTCTTCTATGGTCCTAGCACTATCTTCCACCCCTTTGGGGAAGGGGGGATGGCAAGCGAGTGTATGTGCAGGTAATGGTTGAGAGCAAGTTTAGTCTTTCCTGGGTTAATTAGCCAGGCGGTGCTATTTAGGTATTAAAAAGTCAACCCAATTAAGGGCCCCTCAGTGCTTTAATAATTACTAAGTCATATTAGTGGGGGAAGGACTTGAACCAGGACCTGGGGGTCAGGGCTTTGTGGACTGTCACGGTTCCCCTGTAGTCCTGGGCCTGCGACATTCTGGTGTCTTCCTAGATGCGTGAAGGTCTTGTTTAGTGCTCTTGACTACTGAGGGCTGAGTAATAAATTGGGTGTGATGCCATTGCTCTAAATATTAACAGTGGGGCAGACAGAAACAATGAGTGTGTTTATAGATACACATATGTCAGGAGTAATTTGTTGGGGACTCTACGTAAAATCTCGCATTTCACTTCAGGGAAAGCAATGCATCGAGGGGACTGTTCTCCATGGCTAACCCTCATTCAGGATCTGGGAATGGAGAGTTTTCAGTCCCTTCTCCCCTGCTTTGCCCCTGTGCCCACAGACAGGCGGTGCTCTCATTGTGAAGCTGCTCCCTTCTGCCAGCTTTCTGGGGGTGCCTTGTTAAGCCTGACTTAAAAAAAAAAACCAACAACTCTAAGCTCCCCCCTCTCCCCAAGCATGTCTTCTGACATTGGGGTAATAGTTTTTGGACATGTAAACTTGACCTGAGAGAGAGACACTCTCTGTGATAAAATGCTTGTATTTACTAATAAACTTCCCTTTTTGACAGTCATTGGCTTTGAAGCTCCAGAACAAGCTCTTTGCTGCTTTTATGTTGGGCCAAAAAACTTACTCCTCACTTCCTCCTTTTTTCTGACACAATGAAGCACCTTAAAATGAAGCATTTTATAAGGAAACCAAATAGGAGAGACACACTCACGGGTGGGGGGGGGGAGTGTGGGAGAGGGGAGGGTAAGGGCACAAAATGGGGTAGAAAAGGACAGAAGGGAACACAGAGATGGATCACGGGTGACTTGGTGGTGGGTTACCCAAGGGGAATACAAAATGTAAAGGATATAAATAATAATAAAAATATATACAAAAAAAGGAGAAGCATTTTATAGCCTGTGTGTTGGTGAGTGGGTTGAGATGGCTCTGTGATAGGGCTCAGCTCTGCTAGAGGGAGGGAGGAGGAAAGAGAAAGAGGAGGTGGGAGTTGGGTAGGCCGAAGCTCTGTGAGGGAAAGGAAACCTGGCTGGGACATTATTTTGACTCTTATGGTCGAAGCTGTGGAATCAAACCTCCTTTTTCCTAGTCTTCCCTTTCCTCCTGGCTTCCTTCTCTTAAGACTCCTCCATTGGCTGATTCTGAGCCTCTCCCAAGCAGACGGGCCAGAGAAAGAAGGAGCCAAGAAAAGAGCCATGAAAGAGTTTTTATTTAGAAAAAATGGCAGTGTGCCAAGAGATTTGGTAAATATTAAACTGAAGGGCCGAGCACAGTGAAGATCAGATGGAGCAGAAGCGTGTGCGTGTGTGTGCATGTGTGCACGCGTGTCCATGCCCATGAAGCATGTGTGTGTTGTATGTATTGTGTTGGATGGGTGCATTATGTGTCATCGAGGCAGGTTCAAGGGGTTCCTGAAATAGACAAGTCTAAGGAACTCTTGGAGCGAGGAGGGGTAATGTAGGTCTGCCTGGGGGCTGCTGGGTTTTTCCAGATTGAGGACCCTTCCCTTTGGACCGTCACTGGGCTTCTACTCAGGCATCAACTTATCTGGCTTGGAATTTCTTCTTTGACTCAGTGTCAGCTGCAGAGACCCTGGAATCGTGACAAGGACAGGTCTCCTCTGGGTGGAGAGAGAAACCCAGCCAAGGCAGGGCCGAGTGGTGGCCGCTGTATTTCCTAGCTGCTTCCAGGCGCTGCAGGAGTTTGGTGAACATTTAAATGGGGGTAGTACATTCACATCTGCTTTTATTTTTCCTATTTCTGCAGGCCAGATTGAAAACTTAATAAATTGTATGAAACCCAAGTAAGCATGGATGTTAAAGAACATTAAATAAATTACATAAGTATGCCTACCTGTAACACTTTTATAAGTTAAATGCACGTGGGTTATTTTGCCATAAATGTGCACACGGACCAAGATTTATTCTAAAAGCCCCTTGTTTCAGCCCTGCCACTGGTGAAGGTACTACTGTTCCTCAGCCCTTTCCTCCGTTCCCTGGCAGCACAGCAGCCCGACTTGGAAAATGCGATAATGATGCCATAAGTACCCTAGTGCAAAAGTTGTTTTTTGTTCCAAAACATTGCCAGGTCACGGCATATAAAATCACCACGGATGCGCCAGCCAGTTTTTCTTTTTCCCCAAATAAGGCAAGCATTAATGAAGCAGCTGAGGGCCTGGGAAAATATTTTGTCATTCCTTAAAGTGAAATTTCTCCCTGTCGCTAGGCAGGCCTGTACTGTTCAGCGGAAGCGTCGGTGTCTTGCGGGCTCTGTTGGAGGAGGGGGCCCTGCCGTGAGACTTGTGACCATGGTTACCGCAGGTGACCACTGGGCAAAGCACTCGCCGGCCTTCATATTTCCACACGTTTCCATCCAGGGACGGGAAGCCTTGGGGTGCACAGGGCTAGAATCACCCCACTCTGCAGAGAGAAGTGTGCAGTTAGCAGCTTCCCTGAGCCACCTCTTCGTGAACTGCGATCCAGAGACAGAGACAGGGGCCAGCAAGAGCTTCCAGGGCAGGGCCACTGCCGCTCCGGAGCCGAGGGTGGGCATCTGAATGCTGGTTGCCAGGCCGGCAGCCTCATGGGGCCACGAGGACCTGCTTTGAACACAGGCAGACTAGCCTTCTATTTAGAAACATAACATCCTAACGGTTTGGAAAGATTTCAGGCAGGTGGAGAGCAGACATGAGAAGACACCCCTGTATCTATTCTTAAAGATGGAGACTTTATCCCTAATACTCAAGGTGTGCAAAGTAAAAAATGCATCTCTTTTGGTTCTTTTTAACCTTAGGGCAGGTGTTTGGGACAGGACTGTATTTTTGTCTAGTCCATTGGAATAAGTCCTTCCTGCCTCCAAATCACTCAACTCACACAAGACTTGATCCTTGACAGTGGTGCAGCTGTGTGACGCTGTGTTGATAACATAGTATGTGTGAAGGATGGGACAGCTGTGGCTTCTGAAGGGGCAGGGCTGTGGTGCCCAGTGGTTAAGAGCACTGCAGTGGCCTTGGAGAAGGACAGACTCTGGCTTTCACACTGACTAGCTGCTTCCTTGTTGCATCAGCTTGGAAAGGTCCTAATCTCCCAGTTCCCTTATCAGTAAAGTGGAAAAAATAATAACTATCTTCCTCATGGGTTTTTTTGGTCAAGACTAAGAGATGGTGCGGGGCCAGGCAGTCTGGTGGTTACAGAAAGGCTTTTCAAACAGGATATGTTGTTTGCCCAGTGTTTATGAGAGAGTACTGTTAATATTGGAGTATTTTGCAAATGATAAGTCTTGAGCATCAATATAAGGCTAGGATAGTTCTTACTGGATTTTTGCTGGTGCATAAAAGCAAGAAGCAGACGATGAAACATATGATTTAAGGGCATGAGAATTTCTGTTCGCAGTATCACGCTTTCTAAATTCTAAAACAGCATCCATTGTAAGATATGCCTTTAATCTAGTAACAAATTTTCAGGAAGCAAGGTAACACTACCATATTAAATTCATCTGTTCTTATGCATCTAGATTTTAGAAATGTGAAAATGTGGAAACGGTGCAGATCTTAGAATGGAGGGTGTATGCCCACTGTGTAGATTGTTTGAATAAAAGCTGTGCTGTTCGGAGCTCTAAATTTCCAAAGGATGCTATGTAAGAATCATTCAAACCCACTTTTGAACACCTAGGGGTGAAGCGTTTGTGGGGACCAGATTGTTAAGTGGCATTGAAAGAATAAAAGCAAAACAGAGTCATAAATCATGATGGTGCCAGAGATCAGCACTTAGGAGATCTCATGGATCAATTTTGCAGAGTTTTATTAATGATGATTCTGCAATTCCAAGTTTTTATATTGTTTTTGACTGTTGGTACTGATAAGGGAGGAGGAGCTGTTGGTACTGCTAGACGGGGAGGCTGGGTTGCTGCACAGTGCTTACTTCTCCATAAGCACACCAAGGAAAATATGTTCACATTCCAACCTCTCTTTAGCCCATCTCCCTGTGGGGAGGACTTGGGCTGCAGCATTGAATGGAAACAATGAACACGGAGGCTTCATCAGAAGGTGATATTTGAGCATTTAATGTGCTACCATTTGTACGTATCCTATTGGCAAGGATAGACACCATGCATTAACCTTACTGTAAGTGTGATGCATTTGAACAAGCACTCAAAGAATGACCCAGAGAATATGCATTTCTGCTGTGAGCGGTTCTGAATAAATCAATATAATAGCCCACAGTTATTAACATATTATGTGAATTGTATAATGCTTTTATACACATATACATATATATGTATATATATAAAGTGTATATATGTGTGTGTGTAGATATATACACTTTGAGGACCTTGAACTACATCCACCAGATGAGAGCCTGGCAGGGGCTTCAAGAAGGACAGTGTCTGGCCTAGAGGTTGTCACACAAAGAAATGAACTGCAGACCGATGGTAGAAGAATTTTCTGGTAATACTCAGCCCAAAGTAAATTTTCAAATGCTTGGGTTGTAACACAGTATTGACTAGTGTTAGATTAATTGGGTCAGGATTTCTGAATGTGGGTCAGTTTGGGTTGGAAGTGATTTTATTCTCCACAAACCTCTTTGTACGTCTTTCCCCCGACTCCCCAGATCTCTGTTGCCAGGGCTTTCTTGTGAAGCTTCTGAGAAGCAATGTTTTTCTGTTAGGTTTCATAAGAAGTAGTGCTAGGCTTTTGATGTAATTATGTTTAGATTTCACAGGAACTTTCAGTGTGTTGAAAGTTAAATTCCAGGGCATAAAGGAACAAGTCCCGGGTTTGAGGCCTTGTGTTACTCCTGTTGGAAACTTGTGGTGTGACCTTGGGTAAGTCGTGGTGTGTTTTACCTCATGAATTTTAAAAAAAGAAAAGCGATTTACCTATGATCTTTTTTTGGTCCCTTATAGCTCGGCAGCTTAGAGGTTCAATGGTCCGTGTTCTCTGTGCCGTGACCATAAGATGGTAAAGCGAATAAGTGGACAGAGTCTCATAATCTTTGAGACCCAGGGTTTTTCTCAAATTGTTCTTCTCTTTTTAGTCTCTGGATGCACTTTAAAAACCTCTTTAACTAGGTACAAGTCTTCCTCCATGACATTTAATGTAACTTTATGGACTTTAGTTAAACTCTAAAGTCCCTTTCAGAAAGTTAATATTTTTTTTAAGTCTGACGTGCCTCTTAAACCTGCTGAGGAGAGGCAGTCCTGAGAGACCATTTATCACTTGCGAAAACAGTCTAGACTTAACTTTCCTTAAAGAAAATGGAGATTGAAGCATATACCAGCTTCCCATTTTGGACAGAATGTTCTGACTGGACAAAGTGGAATGACGTTTTGTCCGAAATGCTTTTGGAGCCTCTTTGCTCACTGTTCACAGTTACAGGGGCTAAAGATGGGCCCCCCTGAAAGGTGACTACCCAGAAGCCCTCGTGAGTGTCTGGGGATCTGGGGGAGATGGGAGGGGAGCTTTGGGTGAGAAAGGGGAGGCAGTTGTGTCACTGCAGGTCGCGTGGGGTTTATTGTGGGGTTGCCGAGGAGGATCAGGAGAGAGATGCTGCCCGCAGTGGTGGACCAAATTCACAAGAGCCAGAATTCAAGAGCTTGGCAGGGCTGCCGCTGGTGGGCTCTGGAAGGCCCAGAAGTAAGGAGCTGCTGCAACCCCTGCGCTGCCTGAGGCCGACGCTGCCCCACCATCCGTGACGTCACGCAGCCCTGGGCTCCAGCTCCTCTCACCACGTTGCCCATCTGCAGGCAGCCACAAACCCTCGAACGAAGCTCCTCTCTTTTGTTTTGAGTCTCCACCTTCTGTTCACTGCCACCTCTCAGGCTCATGCCACTCTCTCTCTTCCCTTTTGACTCCCACATCTTTCTGTGTTCCCTCGATTAAAAAAATCCCAGCAAAACTCTAAAGACCAAGAACGTGGGTTTGGCTTGCTTCCCCCCGTTTGGATGGGGTGCTCTGCCCAGTGACCCCACTGACTACTGTTAGGCCTTGGCTGCCTTGGGTAAGTGCTGCCTCGGGTGCAGTTAGCAGGGAGGGGTTCATGGGGTGCAGGATGTCAGCCCGGGGAGGGGCAGACCCCATCAGAGGTAGATGGTGGGTGTGGTGGGCACCAAATGGCAAGGCTCGCTCAGAGGGGGTAGTATGCCTGTAATGGAAAGCTGTTTCTCTCGACTTGCCAGAGCCAAAGGAGCCTCCTGTGAGAAGGTGAAACTGGGACGTGTTTTAAGGGGACCTGTCCGGTCGTCTGCCTGTTGTAGGACGGTGGTACAGTTGGCGTTTGGCCTCTTCATCAGGGCGTCATCTTTACCTGTTCTCGTGCCTGCGTGTTACTGTTGAGATCTGAAAGGGCTGACAAGTCAGCCTGGCTGAGGTTCCCTATCAAACAGCCCTGATTCGAATGCTTTTGGCAGGAAGGAACGTGAGGGCTGCTTTTTGGGCTGCAGGGGTCCATGCGCTAACAGCTCAGTGGAGGCTCTGTCTGCACAGAGCTGGGTGGGCGTGGTGTCGCCCTTGTCTTCTGGCCTTCACGTCCTCGGTGTCAAGTAACAGAACTGTGTGTGGGGAGAGGGTGGGAGGACGGGCCACACACATACACATGTTGTCAGTTTGTCACGAGACAAGACAGTGGTTATTGAGGTCACCCAGCCAAACAGCCCATCCAAACATGGTCTCAGGGAGTCGACATTGAATCATTTTGGTGCTTACTTGGGAGAGGCGCTTTCTGTGCCTGCAGTGATTTGTTTGAATGTGCACATGCAGATTTTGGACACAACCTTTGTGAAACCCGTCAAGGCGAGCTGACAGAACGCCCTGGGGTTGAGTCGGGGTGGAGGGTTTCAGCAGGAGCTGTGCCTAGCACCTACCAAAGGTCCGTCCAAGGCTTTGGAGCTCACTAGTTAGGCCAAAGCTTCTGGCCCTTCCTTATCAACTGTGTGATGGTGAAAAGTCACTCAATCTGGAAATGCCTCCTCGCCCTTCGAAACTTAAAAAAAAACCTCCTGTAGTCAGTTCTGTGGTGACAGAAACCTAGTCTGAGCAAGGTCAAACATGCAATAAGTCTGTTGATTGACTTCTGCATCAAGGTTCTGGGAATGGCAGAGGCAGAGGTTAGCCCTGTGACCTCTCTGGGACTTTTCTCCCATGGTCTTCATTTCGCCCACTGCAGCTCTCTTCCCTAGGAAGGCTAGGAGCTCGAGTAGTGCCATGGACTTTCGTCATCTTCTGGAGATTGAAAAGCTTTTGCCTCAGCTTTGCTCAGGAAGTCCGCAGGGGCAGGATTCTAATTGGTCTAGGTGCCATTCCTGGACCAGTCAGTGAGGCCAAGAGGGAGGTGGGGTAAGATAGTGGCTTCCCTGGCTGGCTGGGGTGAGGGAGACCCCTTGGGGAATTAACAGGAGCCAGTCTTTTATAAAAGTTATTAATAATCAAGTTTTACAATGAACATGTCAGGTTTTTGACCCTTTGTTTGGTATTTACCAGATGCTCTTTTTAAATTTGTTTCCTCCTTTCCCTCGTATGGGCTCACCTGTGTTGGGATACTTCTGCAGACTCCAGCGTCATGCTCTGGGCCTCTTTGCTGCCGGTGTGGCGGGTCTGCTGACGTGGGGTAAGGCCTACAAAGGAACGTCCTGCTGGAGTGGTTAGGGTTTCTATATTTAGGGTGTGCATTTGCAGATACAGCTTTTGTAGCATTTCTAAGCCTTATTTGTTTTTAACTTGGTCAAAGTCTTAAGACTGAAACTAAAGAAAATGCTGCAAAAGCCCCAAGACTCAGGGACAGACAGAATTGAAATTCGCTTGCCATACAGTTCACTCCTTTAACCTGTGGAATCCAGTGGGCGTAGTGTAGTCACAGCGCTGTGCAAACATCCTCACACTTCATCTTAGAACACTTTTATCACCTTCCTCCCAAACGCCCATACCCACTAGTAGTCGCTCCCCATTCTCCCCAGTTCCTCCCAGAGAATTAATTTTCTCTTGCTATGGTTCTGCTTGTTCTGGGCACTTCGTACAAACTCAACCATACCCCGCAAGTCTGTCAACCTCTCATCACTTAGCAAAACAGAAATTTTGCTGGAAACTTACCCGAGGTGTCTTTCTTAGTCTTGGCCTTCTGGAATTCAGTGTCCCTTTGCTTCCCTTTCCTGCTCCCCAACCTGATTCGCCCAAGTGCACTTTATGAGCACAAGATGCATGCTTGAATGAGTAATGGAGGGTTTGCTGGGGCAGACCTGGACCTGGATAGAATGGCTTCCTCTTTTTTAAGACATCCCTGCCTTCGTGTTGGCAGGGAGAGGGTTAAGTGCTGCAGTGGAGGGGCAGGGAGACTTTGAGAAGTGAAGTTCTCTGGGCTTTCACCTCCTTGGGGAATTCCTGCTGGAGGGTCCACTGGGCAGGAGAAGCTTTGAGCATCTTTTGTGATGTTAAGACAGACACAGAAAGATGGGGTTGCCAGTTCCCTTGGGGCACAAAGAAGCTCACCCCCAAAATCCCTAGTTCACTCTCTGGGGGGAGGAGTCTTTGTTGTTGTCAGTGTTCAGACTGGGTATAAGACCAAATCTTGCTGGTGCCTGCCCAGAAATCCAAGCCGGCCCTGAGATGGCAGGGCGGGGGCATGTGGGCTGCTGGCCCCTGGGCTTGCTGACCTGCCCTGCAGATTATCCTTGCCAGTCTGGCACCTTGGGGACCCTGACAGTGCGGGTGGTGCCAGCCTTATCAAGCACGTGACAGGTGTAGCTCTGCAAAGGACCTTTCCCCAAGTGTGTGTGTTCCTCCAGGGCGGGGGCTGGCCCCGGGCTGTGTGGTCTACAGGAAGGGAGTTGTCGCCCCCTCCTCATAATGCTTCCCAAGGAGGACTCTTGAGACGGATTGCTGTTAGTAAATGGGGAAAGAGCTTTCTAGATACTCGTGTGTGTATAAACATCAGCAGGAACTGGTACAAGTGTTTCCATCCCTGAAAAATCAGCAGTGGAATTTGAGAAGTTTTTTTTTTTTGCAGTGAGGGCAGGTGAGTTGGTGGGTGCTCAGAACTTACTTCTAGCCTGGGTCTTTTGCCTCTGTTGCTGCTCGCCTGCCTTTCGGGAAGAAAGAAACAAGAAGCTGTGTGTGGCTCCCCTGTATATGTCAAGCAGGGGTGGGGTTGGTATGTGTTAAAGTGCAGAGGCCACGGCTCTTGAGGTTTCTTAATAAACACATCTGTTTGAGTCTCAGTGATACACCCCTAAAACTTACAGAAGGTATAATCCAATGTTACTTAAAAAAAAATTCCTTGTGTTACGAGCTGAGCGATGAACCGGGCCCCTGAGCTGGGGTCATGGTGGGGGACTTGGCCCCTAGATGCTGGGGACCTGTTGTGTTTCTGTAGGCCCCAGGCAGGCGGCCTGGGGTGTGTGATGGGGGTGCACGGTCGCAGAACTTGGCAGGGGCCTTTCCTGCAGGATCTGACTCAGGCGGCGTCCCAGGCTCCCTCCCACGGGGTGTGCAGAGAAGGACCGTCGGGGTTGTCACCATGGTGGCCGCTGACCAGAGAGCCTGGGTCTTGAGCATGAAAGCGCTGGATTTAACTGGGTCACGGACATCCTTGACTCTTCCCCGGGTTGCTGCTTCCCGCTCTTGCAAACCTTCCCAACCTGTGGGCCTGGGTGTGAGTCACCCATTGGGCTGCCCCTGTCCCCGTGATCCCCAGTGGGAGTGGCTGGCACTGCTGGCATCACATGCAGAAAACAGGCCACACCCCAGAAGTGCTGATGCCTTAAAGCATCCCTCTGGACTCAAGGCCCTGGGGTCTGGAGATGGGGCTGCAGGTGTGTCTTTGAGTCCTCCTGTCCCCACTTCCCTGCCTCTTGTACCTATTGCTGGCCTATTGCTGACCTTGACATCAGCAGAGGGGTCTTCCCTGTGGGGGTTTAGGGAGCGGTAGGCAGGCTGACTCATGTACCCAGGTCATGAGGTTGTTGCTGTGCCTTTCACCCCTGAGTCGCATAGATACTTAGGCTCACTTGATGCAGAATATTCTGTATTTATCCATCAGACTTGGATCCACCCCCTTTTTTTTTTTTTTATATACTTTGGATTATTTTATTAAGGAGAACGGGAAAAAAATATCATTCTTTTGCCAGCTGGCTGCCAACACTCTGAAAAGGAATTTTCTTGAGTTAGTGGGGTGTCTATTAGAGATCAGCAGTTTACTAGAGCACTGTGATTTTAAAAAGACCCAACACGATGGGCATCTTTCCCTGCCCCCCACCTTTAGACACACACTAATCTTGTGAATGCTGTCACTTCATGCGTTTGTGAATGGCAGTGTTAGGGTACTTGCAGGAATTGTGGGCCCCTGGGGAAGCTTGGCACAAAGCTGAAGACTGCACGCTGGTCACTGGGGGCTCTCGGGATGTTGCTTCAACCTCTGGGCAGGGCTTGGTTTGGCTTGGATGTCTGCGGTGCTGCTGCAGTGACCTGGAGCCTTTTCAAGCTAGGACCTCTGCATCCATTCCATGGCACAGGAAGATTTTTAGCCCAGTTACCTTTAGCTCCTTGATTCTCAACTGGGACAATTTTGATCTCTGGGAGATATTTGGCAACATTTGTCTACACTTTTGGTGGTCACGCTGGACAACAGTGAATGCTTCTGCCCCCTAAGAAATGCTAGGGCAGCCTCCCACCACAGAAAGTTATCAGTAAGTCAGCAGTGCCCAAGTTGAGAAATCCTGCTTTAGGTTATTTTTTGAACAGCCGTCTTTCCGTTCTTGAAACTAAAGGACAGGCTAAGATCATAGGAAGGAATATTTTAAAATGAATAATGTTTCTAAATGGTTTTAAGTTTTTTTTTGTTTTTGGCATGTTGACAATTATTTTATGCACTGAAAAATATCTTAGGGGTTAATAGGACATTCTTCATTTAAAAAATAGGAAATGATTAAAACTGCACAGACATGATACAAAGGCTTGTAGCTTTTCATGCTTTGAAAAGGTCTGAGATGCAGACACTAGCCCCTGTGAGCTGGGCTGTGTTTGCTGTGGTCCAGCCCTGAGTTTCCATCTTACCTGGCTAGTAGAAAGGATGTGAAGTCATTGCATTTGTGTGTCTCAAAATCCTAGTCATCCACTCACCTGAGCCTTTTTTTTTTTTTAAGTGGGAAACCTAAACCAGATCATCCTGCTTTGCTGAGAATACTGAAGGGTGTTTTTTTGTTTGTTTTAAAGGTATAGGTCCAGATTACCTTCTAGGATTCACATTTTTGCTTTCTAAATCCTGCTCTTGAAAGGAACCTTCTCCTGACAGTACATCATAGATTTCATGGCTCCCCCCTTGACATTTCTGGGGAAGTAAATGAAAGGTGTAAATTAAGAAAAGCAAGTGTTTGTGGTTCCCACTTTAACCTTCTGTTATGTTAAATGGCTTTGTTGACGAGGGCTGTCACTGCTTTTGAAAACTTGGGAAAATCCACAGCGAGCTGTGCCATTAGTTGCCTCTGGGAGCACAGGATGTTTGATGTGAAAATTATATGGCCACATCTAATTGGGTGTATTTTCACCCCACCAGATAGCAACTAAAGAGTTGACTCTTCCCCCTCCCCTGCTTTTTGAGCTAAATTGTTTAACCTGAATTTCAGCTATTAAGAATTGCATTCCAATAATCCAAGTGCCCTTTTACAATGTCTTTTGTAAGTAGCATGTCTGTGTGACCCAACCATCTACATTTCTAGACCTCTGGCAGAGCGGGTTATCAGTCCCTCCCTGATTTGGGGCATGATAAGGTCTGTGACCCCCCCCCACCCTTCCCTCCATAATTTACACTCCTCCCTGTACCCTGTGGAAACCTGGCCAGCTGGTGGAAAGTAAACGGAAGCTCTCAGGACCTCTGCTTCCTGTGAAATGGGAATAATAATAATTCTTACCTGCCTGTTTCCCAGAGTTGTATATTCGTTTCAAATTCAGTGTGTTCAGAATTAGACAGAGATAAGGTAATGGTGATTATGCCCACCGAAGCTTTAGAATTAAAAGAAAGAAGTTTATTCACATACCATATTGTACTCTCTCCAGAGTGTACCATTTCATGGTTTTAAGAGTATTAAGAGTTTGACTTCCCATCACTATAATCAATTTTAGAAAATTTTTATTTCCCGCCCCAGCCAAGAAATTCTACAGTCACTCTTCATTCCCAACTCATCCTGTATATTCCACTGGAGTCCTCTGTCTTTATGAATGTGGCTGTTTTGAACGTTTGTGTATATGGAATCACCGTGTGGGACTCTTGTTTGGCTTCTTTTCACTTAGTTTCGAGATTGTTCCATGCTGTGGCATACCTCAGTGGTTCATTCCTTTTTTAAAATCAAATAATATTCCATAGATGGATAGACCACCTTTTATTCATCCCATCATCAGCTGATGGTAAGTGTGAGAATTTAAAAAATATTCAGCTGGTCTATTTTTTACTTAAAAAAATTATTTCCTTCTTTTCGTCAGAAGATGCATGCTCGCAGTAAATACTGCTGTGGGGCAGAGAGTTCCACGCCTGTGAGCAGTCTGTGTATTTAAACAAGTACTTACCTCAACAGTCTCTTCTGGAAGCTCGTGTTGGATCAAGAAGACTTCAGAGTTCATGGTCTTTCTGAAGCACTGAAGGCTTTTCATCTATAAAAGCAGTAACTTTTGCCGGTGACTTTCTCTGTAGATTGGCTCAGGCTCACAGGTCCAAAGATCCCTATGGATCCTGATAGACACTATCTCCTTTGTCTTTATTTTCTCCTAGGGAGGTAATCACTCGAATGGCATCCAGAAGATTGTGATCAACAGAGGCTATTTCCAGCCTAGGGGGTCTTTTTGTGTTTGGTCTGCCTGTTGCTGTTTTGATTGTTCGTTTTGCCTGTTGTAAATAATAAAGGGCACAGGTATGTTTACATTCTGGAGATAGGAAAATTCACTGTCCAGATTGGCCACGTGCTCCTGCCTGGGGGTGGATGTAGCCCATAGCAGAATCTTTCTAGATCCCCAGCTGGTCAGTTGCTTTGCAGTCAGCTCTGATCGCTACCTTCCAGGACAGTTTTGGGCACCCATGTGCCTTAAGTTCTTTGAGGAGGGACTTGCCAAGGGAAAGCTGAATTTTTCTCTGGGCTGTGTGTGTTAGACTTTGGAGGATGCTTTGCATGTTAAGAAGCAGGGAGCCCACGGCAGTCTTTAGGAGAACCCTGAAAAGCCAAGTGCTCTATGAGCTACGTGAAGGAGGAGATGTGACTATTACCCTGGGCTCTGCACTTGGACCGGGGACCTATCCCTTTAGTGGAGGGGAGAAGTGGGAGCAAGATGCGGTCAGCGCCTCCAGTTCTCTATCATGTCTGTGGTACCTTCTAGTTGCAACAACAAACGTGCACACAGGCAGTACAAGCTGGGTGGGTTTTTCCTTTATGGGTCTCTAACTTGTGTTTGCCAACAAAGATAAAAATGTTTGGGGTACAAGGAGATAGCCAAAGGCTTGGGCGACACAGGAAATCATTTAGACCTGAACCCCTTTTGCCACCATGCTATGCCCCCTTTCAAGCTGAGAATCCCCAAATGCCACAGTACTGAGACAACTGGTGACAAGGCAGCTGACCCAGGCTGGGTCTACCCTGAGTGAAGAAACCCGGACTTCAGCCACATCACTGTAGCGTTGGCAGGGTCCACTGGGGTTGCCCCAGATGTATGCCCCATGGCAGTGGCGGAGGCTGGGCATGCGGGAGGAGCATGATTCTTCCTGGAGATTATGCACTGGGGGATGTTAGTGAATGGAGCTGGCAAGCCTTTCCCCAAATCCTCTTGGCCCAGTTCTTCTGATTGAGACTGTATCAGGATTGATCCTGCCTGTAGAGATCCCTTGTTTTTGCTTATTTATAGCCACGCTGTCCTTCCAGTGCGGTTCCTTTCGAAATGTCTGGGGAGAGCATTTTTTTCAAATGATTTCAATTTAATACGTTTTTGTGCAATTAGTAATAGTGTATTTCAACCCAAATGGTTTGTTTTCATAAACACCCCAGAAGGTTTAAATAACATTTTCTCGTAAATGAGCCCTCGTTTGCACAGTCACTCAGTTCCTGCACCATGAAGACCCTCTGGAGTTTGATGTTGTCAGGAAATAGATTAGCAGAAAATAGTATGTTATTATCTAATGCTAATAATTGGTGAGTGGAAATGAGAAAAGAGGACATATAATTGGGGTCCCTGTGGCTAACAAGATGTTGATTATGAAAACATTTCCAGGAGAAATTCCAGGGTTGTTTTAGAAACCTGTTATTTGCATTTTAAAACATTTGGTCCCACTGAGGGGAGGAGGGCGCTATTTACCCACACTGCTTTCGCATTGAGCCAAGCCAGCTGAATTTCCTGAGTATTAACCCAATCCCCAGACACACCCAGCCCCTGTGTTATTGCAACCTCTCAGCCCCAAGTTAGGCTGCTCACGGTCTGTTTGGAGGAGAGTGTGTGGGTAAGGAGAAGGTAGCCTGGTAGGCCTGCAGGCTGTAAGCAGACCTGCTCCCTGCTTGCCACTTGCCTCTGCGTGGTGCTGTTCGCGGCACATAGTGGTGGAGGTGGGCCACGTTCCTTCCCAAAGACTGCCTTTATAAAGCAGAAATCGCTTTACAAGCCCAGTATTGTGTTTACTGTATTAGCTTGGAGCTTTCTGCAGCCCTGAGGTTCTTGGACCTGAGCGTCTGTCTCCATAACAGTGATGACTGCATCAGGTAGACAGGCTTCTGTGGTTTTTTTGTTTGTTTGTTTGTTTGTTTTGCCTGAACAGGTGAATTAACTGCTATTCTTTCAAAGTAATTGATGAGTGTGTTTTTCATGAGCTTTTTGGCCGTTTGCTTGACTGGAGAGATTACACTGTTAAGGACAAGGGCTCTCAGTTCCATATGCAAAGAGCGTGGCTACGGAGGTTGCAGGGAGAAGCTTCACTTTGCACCTGCTGAAGTCAAGCGCAGCCTCGTCGCTGTCGGAGGAAGCGGTGGGAGAGGTGCCCAGTGCTTCATTACTGAGTGGGTGTCCAGTGAGTTACGTGGGCCCTGGAAAGGACTTCCCCTAGTGTTCCGCCTGTGTCTGTTAAAATAGCATTCATTTTTTTTCAGGCCTTGCTTCAAGCCCCAGGGTGAAATTTAGACACCTCACTTACTTTTATCTCAGTAAACTTTCACCTTTCCTTACAGAATTAATTTAGTGTTGATATCAGTTAAAAAGCATATCCTCTATTCAAAATTACCCAAATATTTTTTTACTCTCACACTCTTAAATAAAGAACAAATTGTACCTTCTTTTCCTTTGTTGTTTATGATACATAATGAAAAAAAGTATGCTTTCTTCTAACTTCTCAATATTTGATATTGAGTATCTCCTGTCCGCAGAAATTAAACCAGTTGGTAAACTTTTTTTTTAACCCATAAGTGCCTTTTGAAACCACGTTGCAAAGTCCTTTTTGTGAAACCTTTTTCCTAACATATTTTTCCTTGATCATGTGGACCTTTTATCCCATGAAAGAAGTCTTAACTGTGCATGTGTTACCTTTTCTTCTTGAATGTCACTTTCCTCAGTACATTTACCATCTTATACAACAACCATGTGGGGAAATCAAGGCACATCTTATGTGTCTACTGAGAGTGACTGAGATGCAATGAGTCTCCTGCAGAACTGGAGCGTGTGGGAGGTGGGCAGGACAGAGAAGTCACCCAGCAGCTGCTACCTCATGTGATATGACCAACCGAGACACACAGTTAGTTCGTGGCAGGTGGCAGTCACCCCGAGTTCCTATATGTCTCTGTGTTGAGGTTGAAAGTGTGCGTGCGCGTGCGTGTGTGTGTGTGTGTGTGTGTGTGTGTGTGTGTATGTGTGTGTATAAAAGGCAAGCAGACGAGGTACTTAACCCTGACTTCTTGGCATTCCTTCTCTTTTGCCTCCTGTTTAGATCCTGGTCTGTTGGCCCTGAGGTGAAGTCCGTGAGGGCCACGGTAGCCCTCATTTCTGCATGCCCTGAGTGTGGGGGTGGTGATGGCCTTTTCCCTCAGGCCAGCTCTGAGCTGGGTGGCCTGCCGAGTGGTATTGACAAAGGCAAGGGGAGCGGGAGTTGCCCTTTGTGAACAGAGCATGTGCCATTCCCAATGGTGGCCCTCTCTTCCATCTTTGGAGGCTCTGGCCTGCCTCTCCCTGGTTGCAGGTGTGCATACGTGCGCGCACACATGTCACCATGTTCAGCTCTGTCCATGTCACTTGCACACACCCATCTTTAAAGAATAACTATGAGGAAAAAAGTGTTCCATACATTTGCCACATCGCTAATGGTCTCCTGGTTTGGGGAAGAACTGGGCTTCCCTATAATGACAGAAGGGCAGCTTGTCTGGAACCCTGTTACAGTTGCAGCTTGTTAGAAGTTGTTTGGAAGTGCATTTCAAATGTAATTTATTCCCCTCTAAGTTACCTTACCTTCAGAGGTAGGGATTATTGTTGGAACCTAAAGCTAGATCAGCATGACCTGTGAAGACCTGAGTGTTTTCCAAGGTCATCCAAGGTCACACATGTGTAGGTGGGCTAGGTTGTTGGGTGGACAGTTGCTGCCTTTGGTTTGTTTTTCTTTGTCCTTGTCTGTGTGTAACGTTTGTGTACATGAGTAAACAATGAGGAAGATTTTACTCTTGCTTTAGTAGAATGATCCTGTTCAACTTCTCGAAAACGGATTTCTTACTCTTCCAAAGATAGGTTTGCAAAATGAAGTCCATGTTATGCTTAGAACCCTGAACTATTTATTTTTAAAATCTCTGTGTTAGTTTGCTCTTTAGTAGCTGTGTAGTCCTGGGTGGGTTCTTTTACATCTAGATTTAGAAATTAGAAAAAAAAATCAGAAAGATTTTGGTTACATGATTTCTAAGACCCGTTCCACATTCCATTTCTGATTTCTTTTAGAGACCCCACAAGTAATCCTTTCCCCGTTGAGGGAGAAAACATGAAAAACAAAACTAATGTATTAAAATAGGGTTCTCCAAAGAAATACATACATATATACACACACACACACACACACACACACACACACACATATGTTATCTGTATATTTATTATATTTATAAGGAACTTATGAAATGTGGAGACTGACAAATCCCAAGGTCTTCAGCCAGCAAGCCAGAGACTTAGGAGACTGAACAATACAGTTTCAGTACAAGTCGAAAGAACAAGGGGAGTCTTTCCTGTGGTTCTGGCCCAAAGACTGACAGGCTTGAGACCCAGAAAAAGCCAGTGTTTCAGTTTGAGCTCAAAGACAGGACATAATTTGAACACTATCCCAACTTCAAGGACGTCAGGCAGGAGGAGTTCCCTTTATTTGGGGAAGGACCAACTTTTTGCTCTGTTCAGGTCTTTCATTATGTTCAGGGCCACCCACATGAGGGAGATCAGCCAGTCTGTCAATTTATAGTCATGCACAGCCTGCCCACGGAGATGTGTTCTGAGAAACGTGGTGTTCGGTGCTTTTCTTGTTGGTTGACCCCACACATAGAGTGTGACTACACAAACCCAGGCAGCACAGCCCACTGCACACCCAGGCTGTATGGTGTCACCTGGGACTGCTCTCGTACGTGTGGCCTTGTGTTCTGAAATGTTAAGTGAGGTATGACTATTATTGTTCCACTCATTCAAAAGCACAGAAACAATCAGCATAATTTTTGATCGATTATCTGGGCTCCTTGAATCCATTCGAATTGACACATAAAATTGACCCATCACAGTGAACCTTGCTGAAACAAAATTTAAAGCTTTGGCTTTTTTCTACCTGCCTAAGAGGTGAGTCCAGAATTTTCCAGTCAGCAGCTGTTGACCAATTTTGGTCTGAATAACATTATTCATACAACGTTATCTCTAGTTGCCTTCCTATTTGCAGGGTTTTTGTTCTTTCAATGCTCTTCAGCTCTTCCATACTCTTTTCTTTCTTTTGTTGTTGTTTATTTTTCCTGGCAGAGCAGTTTGTACTTTCTAGCTCACTGGGTTCCATTCTATCACATTAACATTTGACTATTGCCCAGCCCCTGTGAGGGGCTGTGAGCGCATCAAGAGACAAAATAGTGCAATGCACCAATATGGCTACAGTTTATTTTTTGGTGGCACCGCTTGTGTCATGATTCATGTGACCATGTCCACAACTGGCCAACTTGCTGTCATGTGCCAAGTCACCATTGAGGATCAAAGATGGTGCCCCTTCTGCCTACTTTCACTTTCCTCTCATAACTTCACCTTTTCAGCAGTTAAGTGTCTGTGGCCTCTACTCTCCAGAGAACTACTCCAGCTTAGAGCAGTTCAGGTCAATTGGTAGCTTTGGAGTCACAAGAGGAGGAAGGCCAAGTGGCAGTTCTAGCAGGTGTGTCCCCTCAAAGCCCCCTCCCTTTTTCCCGGAGCCTTGTCACAAGCCACAGTCACTTGCCA
>PVIJ01001327.1:120450-145450 GCA_004024925.1 Scalopus aquaticus
CCCCCCCCCCCCCCCCCCCCCCCCCCCCCACACACACACACACATCCACCGGTTCAACCCAGGCTGTCTCGGGCTCTTATCTCTGTGGCTCCCTCCCTTCCCCCATTCTTTGTGAGTCATGTATTTTCTTGGTGTCCGTGTGTCAAAGGTCATTTGCAGAGAAGGCCGGGGCCTTCCTTGTGTGCCTGGTCATCTGTACAGTTGATTGTTCTGGGTCCTTCCCTTTGGTAATTCTGTGAGGCCACAGATCAGTTTGCAATGGACTAAACTTTGTCAAGGGTGAGTTCAAAGGAACTTATGATTTCTCATTCCTTCTAGGCCTCCTCCCCATCAATACGTGGTCAGTGCTTGGTGAGAGGGAATGGAAGTTTTCACCAATGGTTTTCATGTTGCCTGTGTATCTCTGTTGTGATATGTGTTTCTCAAAGTATTTGCCCTTCAGAGATGTCAGAGAGGTAGGTGTTTGGAATTTGGGAGCAGAGAAGAATGTAGTTCCGTATTTTGTTCTAGACTCTGGACTTCATTTGCTCATTCTTGTTAGGGACAGTGACTGGTCAGTCAGTGGAATAGTTCAGTTTTTTCCTTTCCTCCCAGGCCAGCCCCGGGCATCTTATTCAGAAGGCACTGAATGTGTCCGCTGCTGCTGCTTTGGTGGGAGACGGTCCTGGTGCCTGTGTTGTCTTTTGTCCTCTGTGCCTCATTTTCCAGCTTTCCCCATCATATCACACTAGTTCGAGTCTGTTTGCATTAAGCAATACAGTTGTAGGGAAAAAATTTCAGTCAGGAAATTGTGGCACATCGTTCCTGAAGAGGCCATGTTCAAGTTCTGGCCCCCGTCTCCGTGGGCTGACCTCTCCAGTGTCTGGCCTCGTCTGCTTGGGCTGAAATGAGGAAGGACGTGGCCTTTTGCAGACATGGAGCTTTTAACTCTTTGTTGCGGCTCCCCCAGGGTACATGTGCTGGCCAACCTTCAAGACTTGCCCCCTAGTGCATCCTGGGGCCACCTTACTACCAGTGCAGTGGGAGGGAGAGAGCATTTCCTGGGAGGGCCTACGTAAGAGTCCTGTTTGTGCTACCAGTGAAAGTTTCTGTTCTGGAAAAGTCAGTTCCTTCCGACAAGGAAGCTTGGAGACAAGAACAAAACTAAAGTCATCAGGGAAAGGAGAAGTGAGTCAGGGGAGGCGGGAATGACTCAGGGGGGGCTGCCCACTGGCTTTATTTCTCAGCACCCCGCTTACCTGGGCAGCCGAGCTATACCTGAGCCCCTGCCTGGAAGCTGGTTCTCTGGCTGTGGCCTAGGAACAGGGTTGGCGGGAGATGATGCATATTGAACTTGACCTAAGGGGCTGAGCACACCTGGACACTCTCAATCACTGGGTGCTTAGCCTGCTGGGGGTCTGGTGTGACAGGTAAGACAGGTGAGCAGTGTCTTCTTTCCTGGAAAATGAGAAGCCCCTTGACCAGAGAGCAGAGGAAACTTGTCGGGAAGGAGATCCTGCTTGCGGGTTGTTGACAACTTTGTCTTTGGATTAATTTCTTTCTCTTTACCTCTTTTATAAGAGCGCAGGAGGACAGATGGAGGTGTGGGGAAGGGCACGCAGGGAAAGACTGGCTTCAGAAATAGGGGCGGCTCCTCCAGTATGGTCGGGGTGGCACTTCGACACCTTTCTCTGTGGCTGGTAGGGCGTGGAGTGCTGGCTCACGGCGGAAGAGTATGTCTGCTTCTGAGGGAAGAGGACATTTGTTTCTCCTCCATCCTGCCCTGCTTGGGGCAGCGGATGGACTCAGGAAGCCCCTACGGTTTCTTTCACTCTAGTTGATTGCAGTTTTAGGTTTTTTTTTTTGGTGGTTTTTTTTTTGGGGGGCGGATTTTGCACTCAATTCCTCTCCCCTGATTTTAGGTCTGGGCATCAGATTATTTTTGAGATGTGAAATTTAAAGGAAAATTGTATTTTAAACTACACCTTCTGACAAAGTTGACTTTTCCTTTGGGTCTATAGTGCTCTGAATTTTGGCATAAATTTCTATCACCAGCACCATCGTCAGTGTGCGGAATAGCTCCGTCACCTTTCCTTGCCTGCATGCTTCCCCTTTATAAGTCCTAGGAGAGGTGGGTTTGATTTTGAACATTTTCGCCTTTTAAAAGGTGATATTCACTTGATTCACCTCACTCATTCAGAGACTGATTTTTCAGCCCTGATCATCAGAGTCTCTGCCCTGCCCTTTCTCATCACCTTCTCCAGCAAAAGAGATGTAACTGTCACGTCCTGCCTGTCAGCTTGTTCATCACTGACAAGTCTCGGTTGCCTCTTCTGTGTTTTGTACTGATTGTTCTTCCCACACCCCCGGAATGCTTTGGGCCTCTTTGGATTTAAGCTAATTCTGACAGTAGCCAAAGAAAAATTATAATTGGAGAGGGAAATACAAGTATGTCTTGGAGATACAGGAGGTTTGGTTTTTAACCCCAGCAATCACAGAAAAATCTCCGTAATGTGAGTCACATGAATTTTGGCTTCCCAGTGTTTGTGAAGTTACGTGTATCCTCTGCTGCTGCCGTCTGAGTGTGCATTAGCATGACGTCTAAAAAACAATGGTCGCACCTTCATTGCCTGTGACACAGACCTAGGCGCCTACTTGCTGTTGGGAAAGTTGGTGCTGATGGCGTTGCCCAACCCAGGGCTGCCACGAGCCTTAAATTTATAAAAAATGCAGTATCTGCGGAGCGCAACAGAGCAAAGAGCAATAAAACCCAGTAGGCTCTGTGTTCTTGCTAATCACATAAGCGACAGAATGAAAGGAACCATTTCTGGAATAGTCTACTTTGAGTTCTATTACTCCTTGTCAGATGTCAGGATAGGTTATTGAGATTTGGGAATAATGTGTGCAAAGATGGTTCATTCTATGTAGACATCGTTGATCCAGTGTGCTGTACCCCACCGTCCTATTAGTGAGGTGAAATGGGAATTGAGAGCTTAGACAACTTGGGGTGCATCCCTACCCAGCTTCTGGAATAAGCTGGTGTGTGTATAAGAAGGCCAAAAGTGCTATTTCACTATTGCGGCTTTGGAGCCTGTGCTTTTCTGCAGAAGCATGAAACTTAGGGACATGTGTGCGGTGAGGACTGTGTGTGTGTGTGTGTGTGTGTGCGCGCGTGCGCACACACACACATGCATATCCTCCTCCTGGGAAATGAGATGTGACCTCTGAGGTCCCCAGCTCAGTGTCATACTCAGCTGAGCTGTGGATGATGCTTTTGCTGGGGAAGGTAACAGCAATTGCACACATGTAAATTCTTGTGTAATGTAATTCCTGTCATTGTAATTACTTAGAGACTTGCTATTGCAGCCAGTTGAGAAGTGGGGAGGGACCCAGTGCAGAAGCTGAAATTGTAGGCAAGGAAAGGCAAACAGAATTGTTGCTTTCCTGGTTTTCTGGCATCTAAAACCACCTTATTTATTTTTTTTTCTGTTTTTTTTTTAATATATATATATATATTTTTATTGTTATTAAAACCACCTTATTTATTTTTAAAAAAGATTTATTTATTTATGCATGCAAAAGCTGGGGTGTAGGCCAGAGGTGTGGGGGTGGTGAGAGGATTCACCAGAGACAGAGTTGGGGGGCAGAACAGGCGAATTGACTGAAATACACTCCTGAGGGGAGCAGCGGGCGAGACAGGAGAGGTCTGCTGCGCCATGTGGGTAGCTCCCTGGCTGGGGATCAAACTTGTGCTGCAGTTGCTGCCAATAGCTTCATAGGCCGAGACTTAACCCCTTGAGCCACCAGGGAGGCCCTAAAATTGCTTCAGAGTCAGGAAAAGTATTACAAGTGCCTTCTACAAAAGTAACCTGACAGTCCAGTCTGTGCCCTCTTCTCCCTACCTCTTTCTTGCCAGGTGAAGGGGTCAGGTAGAGCCAGGGCATCAGCGATGTAGCTGAGAGCAGTGAGTTTTGCTGATAAGAAAGGACCATTGTCTGGCAACAGGTTTCTGTAGAGGAGTGTTCTCCGGGTGGGAGATGAATGGTTTTCACAGGCACACACACACACGCACGCGCGCCCAGGCAAAAGAAGAGGAACAAAACAGCTTAGAGGCAAGTTGCTCTCCTGCATCGGGTGGAAGGATGGGTGCACTTAGAAAGCCGTGGTTGTATTATGTTCCCAGGTGGAGCCAGCCTAACCCTGGGCGTCACGGGTCTTGCATGTGCCTCTGGAGGGGCGGACAGAATGATCAACTTCCCTTTGAAAAGCACCTGCCGGTTTGTCTAACTGACGTCGGAAACGTGATATCATTTCTATAAACACCCACATGAGAAGGGTTTTTTTTTTTTTTTTTTTTTTTGGTTCTTATTTGGGTGACAGATTGCATGTTAGGGCACTAAAAGATGAAAGCACTAAATATTTGCTTTAGAAAAACACAGTGAAGGATTCTCTCATCCTCCCAGCTGCAAAGTGATGGGCTTAGAATTCCATTAGCAAAAATGGCTGTCTGCAGTTAAACTTCTTGCCACCCTCTGGGGATGAAGAACAAGTGGGGCAGAAAGCAAAGGCTGGACGGTGGGGGGGTCGTACTGGATTTGCTTCGTGGTCTTCCCTGCGGTGCATGGGACAGGGCCTTTTCGTTGAGACTGGGGTTCCAGGTAGCCAAAGAAATGCCTTACTCCCTTCTCCAGTGTTGATTCTCCTGGGCCTGTCTTAGGCCAGTCTCCTCAGTTGGTTTCTTCTCCATAAAAAGGTTCTATTTGTTAATACCACTTTCAGAATTTGTGGTAATGTAGTCACTCTTGGAGACCTTTTTTGGCCTGACACAACTTGTCTCAAAAGATGAGCATGTGGTTTGGGGTCTCGGTTTGGTTGCTGCAGAGTCTGCCCCAGGAATCACTTAGAGCGTGGGGTCCCGGTGCCTTGGATTCAGGCCGAGCCTTTGCTGCCGGTTAGCTGAAAGACCACGTGCATCTCGGGCTAGGTTTTTGCACCTATAAAACAGGGAAATCCTTGCCTCTGTCTTCATTTGAAGATTTAAGAGAGTTAATATGTATTAAGCAGATGGTGTGCATAGAACCTGGTAAACATATATCAGCAGTAGCTCTTAATCATTTGTTAATTCTCACTGGGCCATTTTTTAACTCATGTGTTTGGCTTAGGAGAGAACCGGGGACCTTATCCGTGGCTCGTGTGGCTTCATATTAATCTACTACGATTTATTAAAAATCTGCTGTTCTTTGGGCATAGTGTATAGTTTTTCATAAGTATTCTTGTTTAGCCATAAATAGTCTTGCTATCCCAAATTAACATTATTTTAATTTTATATATAAATAAGTTAGTAGTAACTTTTCTTTAGGCTGTTTCTACATCTCAGCTTCGGCTCTGGCTTGAAGTGACTTTCATGTATTAACTCAGGTAGTCCTCCCAATAGATAAGAACGGCTTTCCCCATTTTTTACAGAGAGGAGCTAACTGTGGCATAGAGTTAAGGAGGAAAGTTTGCCTTGGTTCCACTAAGAGGAGTGAATTGAGCTGAAATTTGCAGGCTGGTCTTGTCTTCACTTGGTTTCAAAGCCAGTATGTACACCTGCCCAGGGTATAGGGTATCACCAAGTTCCCTTAGGTAATGTGCAAATGGGCCCAGCCAGCTCTCCCACCCCCAACCCCAAGCTCGTGGATGGGAAGCACTGAACAGACACACAGATGCTCTCCAGATACACGGGTTTATGATAGCTGGGAAGGAAAATCTTTATTACCGGAAGTTGTGGCTTCTGAGTCTCTCGGCAGTTGGCAGCATAGATTTTTGTTTTGTTTTGTTTTGTGTGTGTGGTTTTGTTTTTTAAATAATTAGAAACAGTTAGGCTCTTGTTACCACCCACAGTAAAAATTGCTTGGATCCCGCAAATTAAGGGGGGAGAAAAATCAGGCCATTTGGTAGAAAGATTAAAATGGGTCTCGAAAGAGGACAGTTCGTTTTGGAGGACGAGCTTGCGATGTGTCAGTGCTGGGGATCCCTTGCTTTTCACCCCCCCATCCCACCCCCCTGTCTGAATTCATCACTGAATAATGTTCAAGGTGGTTGCCAATGATGGGAGGGATTGCTTGCAAGATGGCTCTGGGAGGAGACCCACATTTTTTGGTACTTATTAATGGTATGTCTTGTGTGAGTGGGTGTGAGGACTGAGAGCATAAAGCATAGATTTGCACTGTGTGTGGTCCTTTCTGGGGCACCCCCCTCGCCCCCTGTGAGGGTGGGCTCTAGGAGGAGGAGGAGGGGGGAGCCCGTGGCAGCACAACCTCCACAGTTCCCATTGCTGGGGCCGCATCCCCGAGGCAGGAGCCAGTCGGGCTTCTTTCCTGGTCAAATCTAGCTGGGAATCGCGATACCTAAGGACTGTGCTGGAATTACCCAAGCTGGCCCCACCCCGCCCTGCATGTGTGTTGCTGGCCTGCTCACCTCCTCTGAAGAGCGGGGTGGACTAGTGTCTGAGTGTATGCTTTTGGTCAAGTCCATCTGTTGGAGGTCCTCCGCCGCCTGCCACCCCCTTGAAACCCTGCCTTTTAGTTCCAAGACTGTGAGGGGTCCCATGGGTGAAAGATGATTTATTAATCCTCCTGGGAGCTTTCAGGGTTTGCCTTTGGATACGAAGGAGCATCCCTCCTGAGGGGTGTCTGCCTGTGTGTCCCAGTTTAAACCTCATTGCCTTTGACTTTTCTTCTATGATGATTCCCAGGCAGCCTCCTCTTGCCATCCTGACTTGTTTAAATTTATGGGTTGTTGGCAAGCAATGTTTTGATGCTATTCTTCTTATAGCTAGAGGCCAAGATCCCTTGTGGAG
Organism: Scalopus aquaticus; assembly: GCA_004024925.1. Taxonomy (NCBI): domain Eukaryota; kingdom Metazoa; phylum Chordata; class Mammalia; order Eulipotyphla; family Talpidae; genus Scalopus; species Scalopus aquaticus. The sequence continues at coordinate 127,271 of PVIJ01001327.1, forward strand.
CAGCGCCTGAATTTAATAGATGTCATCTGGACACCAGGGAGGGGGTGTCGAGAAGTACTGGGGGAAAAGTCTTAGAAGTAAGATGCCCCCCTAATGCTGCAGGCTCCCAGACTCCTCTTTGTCCTGTTCAGGCCGGTGTGTTCAGAGTAATCTTTCTGGTACTGCAGTATTGTGTCCTGTACCCTACAGTTTTAGAACAAAGGGGGTGCAGTGTCCTCATAGACTTGAAGACGGCCTAAAAAAAAGTATGGCATGTTGCCTATTCAACTTGGTCTTGAATGTGTCAGCACAGTTGAGCTCTGCTCCTGGGTGTTTACAATGTGTGAAGGTTTGTCCATGCCCTTGGTGACATGGATGGATAAGGAATGCTTGGTCTACACTTCCGGCTCTCTGGAGGCTTGTTTCCCAGCCAGATTCTAAGACTGATAAGACAGCACCATCTTCTTAGCTTGACTGGTGAGGATTAAACGTACTAGAAGTTAGGAAGTGAGGCAGGGATCCAGGCAAACCTTTCAGATGACAGTCTAAGACGACAGTCTCCTTGACCTTGGCAGGAACCAGGAAATAAAGTGAAAGGATTATGAAACAGTCACAAAGGCCATTAACTTGACTTTGTGGGACAGGCCTGCTGTTTCTCTGTAATGCTCCTGGACACACGTTAGCAAAGAGTCTGCAGAAAGGTCTCGGTAACTCCCAGGGAGATATGACAGGCACCCGGCTCTCAGGGCAGCTCAACGCCAGGGCACTGCCCTGCCCCCGCCGTTCCGGTGCTGGCGATGGGTGTGCGCAGAATGGGCTGAGTCCTCGCCTTCAGGGAGTGTGCCTTCTGACTGGAAGTAATAACTGAGTCCCTAGGAAGTCCTGCTCCTTTTTGGTCCCCCGAGCCCCTGTGAGCCTCGAGGCCTTCTCCTTTCTAAGTATCAGCAGAGGAAATTGCTGGAGCTGGAGAGCAGAGCCCCTCAGTGGGGGGCTTCTGTCTTCATGGAAAAGGTCTTTGCAGTGAGGCTGCCTAGGAAAGCCGTGTTAAAGGGGTGTTTCGTGGACGTATCTACCTTCAGAGTTTTGACACTTGACGTGGCTGTGGTTCTGACCACGGTGGATGCTTCCAGACCTACTTTATTGCATCTTCACTCTTCTGCCTGGTCCCTCTCCAGTTTTTTCTCCCACCTCCCATCTTGCCCATCTAGGAGATTTCTCACCACATTTCTGTTCCTGCCTATGCCTCACCAAGTCTTTGCTCTGCTTCTCTTTCAACCACAGAGATCTAAGATGCAGACCTGTCTGCTGGTCACGTCCTGTCCAGACTTTGGACAATCCAGCGTTTCAGAGCATTCCAGCCCCTTACAGGTTAGAAAGAGCGGAGCATAAGATGATCTCACGTGCACAGAACACCAGAGCTCTTTAGAATGGGGCACACCGCCTTCAGGGCTCCAGCACTGCTTTTCATTGGGATCCTGATTTATTAAGAAAACACGGTCTCCAGGATTATAAAGATTATCTAGGGAGATTACTTGGGACTTCCTGTGGTTCAGGAGAGAGTAAGAAGAGAGTAGTAAGGTTAATGTTACGAACAGGTACTAAGGTCTTTGTAAATGGGCCTGGGCTTCTCGTACAAGACTATAAAACCCCTTGGGTCAGAGAAATGGACCTGGGTGACCTAGAGGTTTTAACAAGCCAGCTCCTTGAGCAGCTAACCCCAACCAGAGAGACATGTATTGACTGTGGTGGGTTGGTGGAATCCTAGAGTTGTGAGAACTCACTCCCATCTATCCCTACACTTCCTCTCTGTAAACTTAGGGAAACTGAGGTCTGGAGAGAGGGGGTGGAGCTGGAAGGTCATAACAAAGTAGCAGTAGCATGAAGACTAGAGTCCAGGCCTGTTGGTGATTTGTCTTCCTACCCTGCCATCTCCAATTCTAGGCAAAGTATGATTTTGGGAACGTTTATGTGAAGTGCCATTAATTTCAAATTCTCTGGATTAACGTGTGAGGGTCACTGTGCTCAGTATGAACATATTTTCACTTGTAATCCTGGAATTAATGTGATCATCATCATTATCATCAGGAGGCTGTGGGTGGTGATGAGGAGGGAGTGACATGGTGTCTGCTGGAGGTCAGCAAGGAAGAGGGAAGCTGGAATTCACAGAGAAACATTGAAAATACTGGAAACATTTTGAGTGCGGAATTTGCTTTGCCAGTTCATAGAACACCTAAGTTTACGGTTCACACATCAGTATTTGAACGGTGGAGAAACAACTAGTCTTTCACATGGAAATTTTGTCCTCTTAAAAAACCGCCACCACCTTCTTTTCCCAGAGGGTGGGTTCTTGGGAATCCTTTTACAATGCTCTCTGGGCTTAGGTTAAATACTCAAACAGAAATGTGCGAAAATGATGCCTTGAGAACAAGGCTGATACCAGCCCTCAGTGATAACCTTGAGAAGGTATCTGGCTTGGGGATCACCCACACTTGATCTCAAAGCAGTTCTGACCTAGTTGACCACAGTGAGAATGGATTCGAGAGTCTGTCGGTAAGTTTTCCATTTTCCTAAGAGCTCTGTTCTGCCCCTTGCAGCTGTGTGTCCTGTCACTGTGAAACCAGCGGGTGCCCTGGGTCAAGTTCAGTGAGTTTGTTTTGACTTGCAGCCCATGCCGGGAGTGAAGCTCTCATTATGTAATGTTACACTGGGTCTGGAATGTCAGCTGGGCCAGGCTTGCCAAAGCTTGAAGAGTTGGTTGGGAATGGCTATGTTTAGTATGACTAATCCTGCTTGGCTGGGGAGAGGGGTGGGTGGGTCTCTCCGAGGAGGGAGGTATGACTTGTGCTATTTCGAATCTGAGTACTTTGTGTACACTCTGAAGACCCAACCAAAAAAAAAAAAATGTTGAATCTTATGACCAACAAGTAAAATTGGGGGCTGCTGCTCGATGCCCAAGGCTAGTGTAGAAACCTACCATTGAGAGACATTGGGCTGCGTGGCCTGCAGTGGGGAAGTGACACTTCTTGGATGATGGGGAATGTGTTTCCTACAGTGGCCTGTAGTAGCCAAGGGTTGCTAGCAGTCCTTAGCAATTAAAGCAATTATGCAAAGTCAACTTTCAGTTCCTAATAAAAATGGCAGTAAAGCCTAATAAAAATTTCAAGTAAAGAAAGAGGTGGGCTGTTTTCCTAGTAAAGATTCCAAAGAGTAATTTAAGGGCTATCTACGGGCCTTCTTGGTCTTTATCTGCACTTTTTTTCCCCATGGGCCTTCAGCTTTCCCCACCCCAGCTTCCTCTGGGCTCTCTCAGAGCACAAAAGAATCTCATTTTCATGCAGATGTCTTTCTGGAAGGCAGAAATAATCTGGAACCATGTTTGCACCAAGATCCTGATACACCATGTGCTCCCCACCCCCCGCAGAAAAGGTGGCGATTTGGTGGGACGTGGGGCTCAGCCTCTGCCCTGCTCGGGGTAAAGGGGGGAATTGCTTTAGTCCCTTCGCTGATGAATGGAAGTGTGCACTGAACCTGGAAACCCCTCCTTTTGTGTCCAGGGCTCTCCTAACACAGGCCATTAAACTTGGGGCAATGGCTCCTGGTGGGGGATTGAATGGGGGCCATGGGGCCGAGGGGCGCCTTCTGAAGCCCTTGTGGGCAGAGATGCCATTGTTTGCTGAGTGTTAAGGAAAGGAGGACAACTGGGGACTCCCCGCTTGAGTACAGCTCCTGCACTGGCCTCTTTCCTAGGTTTGCCTTATCCTCGAAGACCCCCCCCACCCCCACGGGGCCCTGTGTGCATCTGAGCATCACGCCTTTCCTTCCTCCTTACTTGCAGGGTGTGTGCCTCTTGGGTCCAGTCTTCATTTCTGCAAAGAAGTTGCTGTTTCCCCTCAAGCATCTGAGTTTTGCTCCCAATAACTTCTTCCACCTTCGGAATAGCAAACCCTCCCAAGTCCCTGCCAGTGACTTTTTCGTTTATCTTCCCTTTTGCCATCTGTTCCTCCAGAGGCACTTCTGATCTTAGTTACAGCATTCAGCCTTTGTTTACTCAAAAATCAGAAGACAGGTAGGTTATTGAAGGTTTATCTGTACTAATTGTGCCCGCATACCTGCCAACTGTCCCCTCGGTTAGTCAAGGGAACCGCTACCACCCACGGCACCTTGTTTTCACGTGCACGCATGCACTCTTCCTAACCTGGAGCACTGGGCAGAGGCACGAGCACACGGCCCACTTTAGCATGGTAGCATTGGTGTCTCCTGTCAGCAGCCTCTGCCCCTAGGATGGGGAAGAGCAGAGGCAGCTGGAGAGAAAGGTGGGTTCAGACGCAGACTCTGCCACTCACGGTGTTGTCTTGGGGAGGTTGCTGAGTTCCTGGGGACCTGGGGTTTGCCATCTATAAGGATAGGGGAGGGACTCTGATGAGATGTTGATGAAAGGCTGGACCGTGAATCAGCCCTTCTTGCACGCGGGTCCTGCCATGTTAGGGGCTATCGAGGAAAGCCCCATTCTGTTTTGTTCTAGAAGTTTAGATGTAGTGGCATCCATTGTCTGTCTTTTGAGACTGTATGTGTGTATTTCATTTTGCTTTTTAAAAAGCCTGTCTCTTTGATAATTTTGAGATTCTAATTAAACAGTGGTTTCTATCAATGTGTATATTTTATAGCTCTTTTACAAAGTGACTCTTGCTTAAAGATTATAGCAATTTTCACCCAGAAATTAGCTTTGCTGTGCTTATACTTTGAAGTACACTTGTTGAAGCCACTAAAGAGACATGTTTAGAAAATGTTAAGAACATTAGTTGTAGCCTCATTTTAAAACAAACATTGATTGTACTTCCGGGCTTCTTCCGTGTATTTAAGAAGCTCTTCTGTTACTGGAATCAATTCTTATAGATCCCTATGATGTCTGAGTAAAGTATACATTTTTAGAAAAATAGTATCTGTTTAGATAATAATGAATTTTCATTTGTGACACTAAGTTTGGATACCCTTTTCATCATACCGTCACAGTCTGAGCAATTGTTTAAATAATCAACGTTAGGAGCTATAATTAAAGAATGTCTAATCCCAGCATATTATTTGAAATATTTTGTGATTATCTACTCAACTTTTTTGGGGTAAAGATTTCATTTTCCTAAAGGGTACCCCAATAATGTTTATATATATAATTCCTAAGTTCCTACAACAAGCATTTCCTGAGCATCTACCGAGTACTTCATTTGTTCTGTGTATTTATGTTTCCCATGTGGTATGATGTACACACACTTTTGGTAAAGGAAGAGCTTTTCCTGATAAGTCCGGCTGCCCCCAAATTACAGTGGAGGGTGAAGCTAATTCTCATGCTGGCTGTCGACTTCTATGTCTCCATAGTCTGACTAATTTATAGTTGGAAAAGCAGCTGACAGTGTTAAACGTTCATGCCAGTAGTTTGAGTTGCAGTTTATACAGCACTGCAATTAAGTACTGAAGTCCTGGGAAACCCACAGTACATATCGCATCCAAGAGGAGAAATCCAAATTAGTATTAATTGGGATGCCTCATCCGTCCCTGAGCACCAGTGATGTTTTTGTCCCAAACATGGACTAATTTGGCCAACTGTATGGGTCTGACAAAGTAGCCAACAGCGCCAGGTTTAAGATGGTGTGAAAAGCATGGAGTCTGATTGTTAACACCACATTCCTTGAATCTGTGATGTTCTCTCACCTCCAGTGAAAATAGCTGCTCGTCTTTCAATGATTTGACTGCATAATTTAGCATTGGAAATTCTTTAAAGACAACACCAACAAAGTGGTGATTAAAAACCATGCTGCTTCTCTGGCATATTAAGCCAGCTTTTCAGTTGTGTTTTTTGGGGGGACAGAAGAATTCGAGTTGGACCCAGGGCTATGTAGTGGTAGAGCAGTTTCTGTTAGAGGTTCATTGACTTGAATTAAATTCTGCCAGCAGGAAATACAAGTGTACATGTTAGCTCTTTGACAGTTGCAATTATCACTCTCTCTAGATTATAAACTCCCTGAGGGTAAGATCTTTTCTCTCATTTATCGCGGGTGTCTATAAACAGTACCTGGCCTGAAATACACGGAATCAGTATTTATTGAATCAGCAAAGGGTCACCAGGTGACCTATCAGGAAGGATGCAGGAAGATTTCTGCTAGTTCATGACAATAGCAGCAGACATTCTCCTCCTCTTTTTTCATTTGCTGCAACTACTACCCAACTAATCGTAATGAGTTCTAAATCCTCTGAGTCTGTTTGTTATTCGTCTATAAAACGACACTGTTGTCATGTAAGGCTTTATTTGATTATGAGTAATAGTCCCTCCTAAACTTCCTTGAGGAGAGGTGCTAGACAAAAACAAGATGGTTTTGAAAAAATAACACGGCCTCCAGACTGTATGAAGATGCAGGAGAAACCAGTTCCACAGTCTGCCGAGCCGGGATTGCGACACGCTTTCCATCTGTGCCGGGAGGGGGGCTCCGCGCCCGCCATGGCAGGAACTCGGCCCGCAGACAGCCAATGGGCGTTGCTGTGGTAGGGGCACGAGATGATTTAATTTTACTTTATTATTTGCTGGATGCGCCCATTGTATGTTAGCCTCTGGGTGTGTTTACAAGGAACTCAGTGAGGAGGTGGAGCTGTGTTGTCTAGAGTCTGTCTTGTCAGGGAAAGAGCCAGGCATGTTCTCTCTCTCTCTCTCTCTCTCTCATACACACACACACACACACACACACACACACACACACCCTTTCATCCAGGCATGTTCTCACATACACACATACCTTTGTTCCAGGTATGTTCACACACAGACACTCAAACACACACCCCTACACCCCTTTCTTCCTTGGCATCCATCCCCAGTACTGGGCCAAGGGATAGAATAACACCGCCCAGTATATGGCTTGCAAGACTTAGAAGGACCCACCTTCCTAAAAAGTCCCCTCCCATCACCAAATAACTTCCTGTTGCAGCTTAGGGCTCGAGCACCCAACTTGTCCAGGATACACGTGTTGGCAAGGCGCATAGACTGAGCTCCCCTTACAAATTTGGTGACGCTCCCTGGCAAGTTTCTAAACTTGCCATGAAAGGCAAAGGTTTAAAGTCCACAAAAACATCATTCATTTGTTAATGAAAACCTAGGACTTTCAGGCTGCGATCTTGTTGTCCTGTCCTGTCCTGTCCTGTCACCGTCCCTCCAGGGTTTTGGTAGCAAGTTGTCCTTACCCAAAGATGAGTAGGCATGTATTTGAAGCGTAGGAGGCGATAACAGGAGGCGTGTTGGCCAGTGTCCATGTATTCAGATCTTTCTCCTCCTAAAAGAAAAAAAGGAAAAAGCCTTTTCCTTGTGCTTTTCTGGCAGGTTTCTCTGTCCCATTGCTGTGTAGTATCTTCGACCCCTTTCCAGTTCCTTTTAACTCATAGTTCTAGCAGAAAGTCACAGCTCTCTATAAGGTGTATTCTCTTTATTCTCACCAAATTCCCTGCTTCTTGTCATACAGTACTGCTTCTTGCAGTAGTACTTAATTTGGGGCATTATGGGTGACAGGAGTCTTTGGTTCTGTAACCCCAAACCAGTTGCATCTTCCGACTTTCCAGGTCTGGCTGGCTGTGTTCAGTCCACTAGGTGAAGCCCATAGCTGAGAGTGGGTTACCCCTTTCTTCTGCCATTCAGTGGAGGGGGGGTACATGCGCCCATCCTCACACTCTCCCCCTGGCTTGGTTAGCTGGTCATTGGCTGTGAAGAAGACATGAGTCCATGGAACAAGGCTGCCCACTCCCAGGGAGAGCTGACCAGGCTAGCCAGGTTCATGAGCTCTCCCCAAGAGGGCCCACGTGGCCGACGACTTTGTCATGAGAGTGGAGGTGTGTCTCCTTTAGAGAGTGTGATCTTCACTGGTTCTTACTCATCTTTGCACAACTTCTGGTCTCATACAACCAAGAGAAGTCTCTCTTCTCTCTTGGCAGCATTTTTTTTTTAAAGATTTATTTATTTATGCATACAAGCTGGGGTGTAGGCCAGAGGTATGGGTGGGATTCACCAGAGACAGAGTGGGGAGCAGAACAGGCAGATTGATTGAAGTACACTGCTGAGGGGAGCAGTGGACGAGACAGGAGAGGTCTGCTACGCCATGTCGGAAGCTCCCTGAACGGGTATTGAACTTGTGCTGCAGTGGCTCTGCATAACTTCATAGTGCTGCGACTTAACCTGTTGTGCCACCAGGGAGGCCCTATCACCCGCATTTAAAGAAATTAAACTTTTCTTTGTTTCCCCCACTGTCCGTATTAAGAGAAACTAGGGGGAAATGATGTCATTATAGGCATCTTAAACTCAAGGATTTCTATATTAGTTGGCTAAAGATCTCTTTTTAAGAAGTAGGGGGACAAAAATAATTGAGTCAGGTATTTGAAGGTGTTAGATCTAAAAATCAGTCCTTTAAGAATCAAAATTGGTCACTTAGCCGTGAATTTCCTACTAAGGTCCCTTTTTTCAAAACTAGGATCCCCATCCAGGAGGCTGAGTTCGACCATCAGTTGTTATAGGTCAGATATGGTCTCGGTAGTTTTTAAAATCTTAATAATAACCTCTCTAATCCTGCGAATGTTTAGAAGGATATCCCCATGTACAGTTCTGGAATTGCCTTGCCCGGTAACATTTTTTTTTATTGACAGTATCCCCCGCTGAGCTCTCTTGGTTAATATATTTACTCTGCTATCTTTTTTTTTTCCTTTAAATCAGCAATACTTATCATAGGTTACATGACTGGGAAAATGGCATTTATTTTGCAGTGTTTTTCCCAAGGAGGATTTGGAGAGTTTTGTTTTATTATTTTGTTTTCTCTCTCATTGAGATAACATTGGTTTACATATTGTCTATGATTTAGGGGAATAGGCTCACACATCTGAGAGTTTTGCTTTAACAACACTTGCATAATGCCTGTCCTGAGAACATACCCACATCGTTGGTTCTGTATAGCATTTTAACTTCATTGACACTGGTTTGTAGATCCTGGAGACTCTTAATTGCTGTTCTTCTGCATCCTGATCAGAAGCCCTGCTTTTTTGGTCCTTTGCAGGCAACACAGGCTGGATGACTGTGGGTGCCCTTAATGCGGGCACTCATGTGTGGTCTGGCGAACAGTCAGAGCCTTGCAGGTCTCTGCTTTCCTCCAGCGTGGAGTTTTGTCATTTCTAATGATGACAATCCATCAGTCCACACAGTTCAAAATGAAGATAAATTGAATTAATATATGTGAGTTAAATGACTCATTGATATAATTATACTGTGAGGATTTCTTCAGTGTAACCTAACACATTTAGTGGTGTTAATTGTAACGGCTTTGCATGGGAGCATTTAATTTCATAAGCAAACAGAGTAATTTATTAATTCTCAAAAAGCTATTTCAAGCCCTCGACTTAGAAAGAGTGTGTATTTGACTTGATGTTGACTGTGCTCTTACGTGCATTGCCTCATTGCATTGGAAACGGCTAGGAATTTTTTTTTACAATTCCGACTTTTATTAGTATGTAGCCATAGGTGCCCAGTTCATTCTGAAAGTGGGAATGGCTGCCATCCAGTAAATCTTAATAAGTTTTTGAAAGTTGAAGAGAACTAAATAGTGAAACAGTTCTAATTGCAGTTAAACTGTACTGGCAGCAGATATGCCTGAACAAGGATGATAAAACAGTCAAGGAAGACCCCGGATGGCAGAACTGAAGAGTAATAGATAAAATGCAAAATTCCATTCAAATATTTGGTGAAATGTGGGCATGCTGTGTAAAACCCCCCCCTTTTTTTTTTGGCTGAAAAGCATGTTTTCTCTCATGTCAGAAATGATCACAAGACTCCTTTTAATATTCATCTAAATAGTTTTTAATTGGCTTCAGAGAGTTTAAAGTTCAGCACGAAGGTGAGATCTGAGCTTACTAATTAGATCGAATGCAGTTTGACTTAAAAAGCAGACCTGATAATTAAAGAATTTCATATCATATATACGTTTTGAAAAACATTTCCTTTCACATCCTTCAGGTAAAAATGGTTTTCCTGAATTTCTTCCCTCATTCTTTTCAAATAGAAATTCCTCCCTTAGAGTGATTATAAAACCTCGCGATACTGGTGAGAAAATGACAATCCATTTGGGGGAGCAAACATCTCATTTGTTTGTCATTTAGCCGACATCCTGTGTTCATGTGTTCAGGTTATTCTAATTTTTTTTTTTTCCCATCCAAGTGGAATTCTGACTTGCCCGGAACGTTAGGATGAACACAAGTTGTTGTGTCTTGTGTTTTTCCCCCCACTAAGTTGTTTGATGCTGTTGAAATGGAAGGCTGAAGTAGAAGGAGGCACTTAAGCAGTGAAGGGCTTTTCTTTGTAAATAATAGATCAAGAGCACTGGATCTCTATCTAATGGAGCTGTGTGCGGCCTCCGTTTCAAGGACAGCACGAGGGTTTAAAAACCACAACTGCCGACCATCCCGTCCGCAACCTGTGGTCAGTGTGTGAGTGTGGCTGTATCTGTCTCTGCTTGCTCCTTGTGACTCCCCATTGCCCCCCCAAATGGCTTTGCTTGAACGTCATGCTTCTTTTCATAAACTTACAAAAAAAACCCCAAACCATATATGCATACACACACACACACGCACACGTATATATATTTATGGAGTGTGTGATCCTTACCGATACCTGTCTTTTCTGGTTGTGAAATGATTTAAGGAAAGTGGTCCTGTTTTAATAAAATGCTTGAATTGAACCTATTTGACTATGATGGGCTTGACTAAGAAAACGGGTATGTTTGTGAGGGACATAAATGCAGAAATTAGCTCATAGCAGTAGGAAAATCTGGATTGGTTATTTTGGCAAATACAAGTTATCTCGATAATTTGGTGAAAAATGTAATTTCCCATTTTCTTCCCCTTTTGGAGCTTATACGTTTATATATATAATGTATATACATTGGATATAATTGTAAATAATGTGCATGTATATGCTGGTTTGAATCTAGATTTGAAAATCATAGGTTGAATGCTCAAAGTATTATTAGAGTCTTTCATATAATTCTTAAAAGCATAATAGGGGTTTGTTCCTTTTAAATTTGAATTAGTTATATTTTATCACTTGCAATCTAAATAGTGTTCTCAATTGCTATTTCCCCTTGTATTGTAGAGTAAAAACCTGCATCAGTATCTTAAAGTATTTGCTCTCTGTCAGAGTGTCATTGAAAAGAATAAAATAAACATTAGATGCTAAGTGTCAAGTAAGAGTCTATATAAATAAAATAGAAATAAGAGTACAGGTCAAAACTGGAGACACCTTTGCTTCTTTCTGAAACAGTTGTTTCTAAGATTAGGATGTCTTAAGATTAGGAGGTAGTTCTGTATGGAAATAGATCGTTGTTTGTGTGTGTGTGTGTGTGTGTGTGTGTGTGTGTGTGTGTGTTTTCCCTGTTTCTCTAAGCACCTCCCACAAATTTGGGCCCATTTGAAAAAGGGTTAAAAATCATTTCCCTCTAAAATAGGTTTCTAGGTAATCATTTTAACCCAAGCATTTAAATATTTTTATTACATACAAAAATATATGTTGAAAACTAATGCTCCCAGGGCTCTGCCTCCTTGAAAGAAAATCATTCATCTTCTCAAATCTAACTGTAAAGTTGATCCATTTTAGCCTCCTTGTCCATAAATCGTTGATTATTGGTTTTGAAGGAAAGCGCACTGAGTGTGTTTTGAATTTTAACTTTGAAATCGTAGATGCTACAACATGTTCATTGCAGTCAAATCACAGGCAGGGAGAAGCCATTTGAAATAATTTTTAAAACATTTCTGTCAGGGCATTATTTATAGGAATGATAAGCTTCAGATTTTAGGTTTTAGAAAGTTGAGGTTGGCCGTACTTCAAATCTACAATTTAACTGCTTTGAAAGAATGGCTTTGCTTGTCTTCAGGGGGAAACAAATAACTTAGGGGACATCAGTTCATTCCTTCCAGTCTTTCATCCCTAAGTATAACAAATTGTTTCTTTTATTAATGTGGTACTTGCAGTTCTTAGGGGAAAATAACCAGGAAGATAGCTTTGCGTCTCAGCACCACAACCTGAAATATGTTACTACCTTCCTTGAAGGGATTTTCTTCTCTATCGTTCTGTTTCCCACCCCCTCACAAATATAGCACACCTAATCGAAATGACAGAAAAGGATACATGAGATTTCTTTCCCTTCTCGCACAGTATGATTTGGTTGGCTAGGAGAAGGCGAGGTATTGGAATATGATTATCGCTATTTAAGGGGAAAAAATGAAATAATTTGTCATCTTACCGGTTCTCGGCATTCTGTGTGGTGCACGCTTAGTCAGTGCCGGGAAAAACAGCGGTCTGACAGCTAATAGATATCTCTGCCCTCAATTGTTCAGACATTTTTGTCTTTTGTGACATTGAAGAAAAGACAAGGAAGGGAATGGAAGCAACTGAAAAATGTCAAAAGATCAAAAAATCAATGGGCCGCAGGAATGCGATCTGTTTACCAGGGTGTAGCCGCTCTTTCTCCTCCTCCTCGCGTCCGCTTGGAGTCCGAGGTGGCGTCGGGTGCAGGCTCGGAAGTCGCCTGGCCTTCCTCCCGGGGAGATGCGGCTCCAGGCGCAGTACACAAAGCTGCAGTTAGCTGCTGGCTCGGCACCCCCTCACCCCCCTTAAATAACACAATAAATACAAGCTTTTCTTTCAAGACTATAAAAAACCAAGTTTGGGTGCTGTGTCTTTAGATCCATTTCCAACCATTCCAGACTTGCTGGGCTCTGCCCCGCAGATGGGTTATGGCATTAACTGGTGGGCATTTACATTTTCTGGTCAGGGGAGAACAGTTGACATTTTTATTATTTATTTATTTGATTTTGGAGGGAAAAAGCCAATAAGAGTGAAATGGGTGATAATTAGGTGGGGCGTGTCGGGCAGATGAACCCTGGTTTTGTCCCTGGTTTGGACTATTTGGAGGAAGCTTAGATACACGTCTTGGATGGCTAATGGGGGGGAGTGGAACTTTTATTTGAAAACTTGTTTCTGAGAGAGGACAAGAAAGAGTATGCAGATAGTATGAAAATTTTAGTGGGAGAGGGAGAGAGAGTTGGTTGCTTTCCACCAGAACTTGAGGGTTTTGAACTGGCAGACCATAGTTGCTTTTTATCTTCCCTGTTTAAAAGTTTCCAACCAGCTGGTTTTCTGGGGGCTGTGTGTATGTCTGTGTCGGTGTGTTTTTCTGTGTATTTGTGTTTCACCTACACATTTGCCTTGCAGTGACAGCCCAGAAAAATGGACAGACTCTACAAGGCGAGGCTGCAATCTCTCGGGTGAATTTTTTTCCCCAAGCCTTGTAGTTGCTATTTGATAGTAAGTGTGGTCCAGGCTGCATATTTTATAAACTTTCTATTAAAGTTGGGGCATGTTATCATAAAACTCAATTGCGATACTTTGTATTACGCTCTGGGATTGAGAGATAGACATAGGATTAAAAAAACAATTTCTAGGCATTTCTAGATGATAAATTTAATTTTCTTTGCTATTTGGAGGTCTTCTTTGAAAATGCAATTGTAATGAACGCATTCAGAACTGGAGAATAGATTTACCCTTGGCTTCAAATAGTCGACGTTATCAGGCGCTGTCATTCGTTCCTTCCTATTTTCGGGCTGCTAATTGATGTTTTTGATGTCAGCAAGAAAATTGAAGAAAATGTCATGTGTGAACCAGTGCGGAAGTTAATAAGATTGACTTCGTCGACAGAATTTACAATGAGAGCAGAGACCGCATAATGGGACCGCTGCGAATTCTTTGGAGTCAAAATTGACACCTCACGCTAGGCCAGTGGTCGATAGGAGAGATGGAACATTTGGGAAAGTTCCTAATCTCATTTTTCCCCCCTTACCTTTTGGTCTCCGATGGTTATTTAGTTTCACCAGCAGCTGTTTATCCAGGGGGCAATCCTGGGACCACGCGAGGGCCAGTTCAGGCTCCCAGTGCCACCAACAATGCTTATTTTTTATGCTGTTTTGAGTTTGAAAGCAAAAGAGTCTTAAAAAGGTTAGATTAAGATGTGTCTTAAGGAAAGATATACTAATATCGGTCAGGGTCATCGCAAATGCTTGGGTTCTGTGCAAGAAAGCCGAAACGCAAATCCCTCCCTGAATAAAGAAACCGAATTGGCACTAACATCAGCCTTGAGCATAACAGAAGGCTCTAACTTGCAAGCGAAAAATATTAAAGTTTTTAAGCCCATGTTCCCACCCCTCAAAGAAACATTTTAACCATGATTCCCCTTAAAGTTTTTTTGTAAGTTATTGAAAGTTTAATATAATAGTTTAATTTTCCAGTAATGTGGCAAAGTTTATTGGGTCTGTGTGTATAATTATGGATTGGATTAGTTGAGTTTGGTTCAGTGCATCTGATTATCTTCTGGCCTTTAGGGAAATGCGCTAAAACCCTAATATGTCCAGTACCCCCAAGCGGTCTCTTTTTGAAGGCGCCGCACAAAATGTGGTCTCTACCGGCGCTCAGCCTCCAAGGATCTTCAGTGAGAGACATTATTCTTGGAATATCCAATTAATTCCACGGGCAGTGATCAGTTAGCGCTTCTTCTTCCTTTCTCGCCATTTGAAATGCTAACACAATGAATATTTTCTCATTGGTCTGTGTCCCTCGGCTAAGCTGTTGCCGCGGGCTGAGAATTTCATCGACTGATGAGACCAGAGGCTTCACCAATAAAAGGTTACAGTACGTGATTTGCATGCCAAGTGGGGTTTGGTTTCATGAACTTAAAAGTTCTTAACTTTTATTTGACTTTTTTCTTTTGTTCAAAGTAGATGGAGGGGGTGAGTATATTTGTGGTGTTTAAAGTATGAAAATTACCAGGGACAATAGGTCACGGTGATATCTTGGACCACTGTCGCAGAGATGGTGAAGCCGCCTTTGGGGGTTACCACTGTTTATGGGGAGTGGAGTAACTATGTCAACCCTCTTAAGATCAGGTCTATGGAAAGCAATGTTTCCAATGTGGTGCTTTTGTGTCCACTCCTCCTAGTATCCAAGATCTTGACATTGTGGTGAAGAGTACTATTAAGAGTATTTGTAATACTAATGACAGATACAGCATTATTCGGAATGGCTAGGGAGCCATTAAGTAGGGCATTTGGAAGAGGAAGGAATGTCCTTTTCTTTGGAATGATTGGTAATCAGTCTTGGGTACCAAGAAAGTAATAACCTTCTAGAGGAGTACTCCAAAGCAGAACATCTTCTCTTTTCAATGGTAAGTTGGAGGTTGCTGGGGAATATTGAGTTGCATTGAGCACGGGAAAATGTACAACAAAATACTGTCGGCGCCGCTTTCACCAGAGCAGATTGTGATGGGCTGGATAATAACCTACAGAGCCTCGTTTAGATGCTTGCTCTGCTAGACAAAGCCTCATGAAGTAGGAGGCCAACAGGGCTACACATGCGTTCAGTTGGCTAAATGCTTGGCTCAGGGAAAAAAAAAAAAACACCTGATGGTGTCGCCGTCTTACTATCGTCTTCCAGAATCTTCCAAAGTTGGATTTTTTTAAAGTCAAGATGTTCCTTGTTGATTTAAAGCCATAATAGATGTCTTCTGATCTAAGGAGTATCAGTTGACAAAAAAGGGGGGAGGGGCCATCGTGTAATGAAGGTACCCCGATCCCTTCTCAAAATGGGGGGGAATGAGATGGAGGTAAAAGGAGGAGGCAGCCTTCAAACCACTGTTATCTTAAAGGAAGGGTAATATGATTGGAGGCTTGACATATTTCAACCGAATGAAAAATCATGATACCTTTACCAAAATTGTTAGTAAAAGGGAACTGGCAGGACTAGGAATGGAGAGCATCTCCCCTGCCTCCCCCTCCCGCCCTCTTCCTTCCTTCCTTTCCTAGCTGTCTGTGAGGAGCAAAGCAGGTGGCTCCCTGTGGCTGACTTTTCATGACAACATGCCATTAGAAATTGCCGTCCTGTTGATCAATCCTCTCGACATGACAGATTTGCCGCAAGGCCTGGCTCTTTGAGTGCAAGCTCTGTGGCTTTCCCTCCTTTTTTCCTGCACTAATTGGTGAAAGTTTTTTACTGTGCTAGTGGCAGAGGAAATTCTTTTGAACGTTGTCACAATCAAGTGTTGACTTCTTTAGAATTGCAAGTAGGTTAAGTGAGTATCAACATTGTTGCAGGGGGGAGGTGGGAGAAGGGAAAACACTAACATAAAGTTACCACTACCTAAATTTTATGATTAGAGTCTAATTGGCTCCCTCTCTCTCTCTCTCTCTCTCTCTCTCTCTCTGAGATACGTACACATGTACACACACACACACACACACACACACACACACACACAAATGAAGGCAAGCATTAAAATTATGGTCCTTTCAAAAAACTTCCGTTATATTTTGTCATGGGGTGGCGGGGGCGGGGGGTGGGGGGAGGATGCCCAGCCTGACATTTGAATGGGGAAAATACATGGTCCTGTTGATTGAGAAAAATGTATCCATTGTAACTCCTTCGTTTTTTTCCTGTAATAAATGATTCAGAGCAGCAATAGCACAAACATTATACAACATCCTATAAATCAAAAGGGACACATAAAGCCTCTGTTAAGTAGAGTGAATTTTACTCTGAACTGCTGACATTCTTCTGTCCAAAATCAACATATATAGAATAACCTCTTGGCAAAGGATTTGTTCTCAGATATTGATTCTTCACTGGACTATCAAGATGCAATTCTGCTTAAAGTTTGCTCTTCTGATTATACATAAGATTATTTTTGTAACCTGGGCTATAATGACCTTTCATAGTATTTAAATTCAGACTTCTTGGCAAAATGAGAATTACCGTGGTTTATCTTTCTTTTCAGAGTTTAACTTTGACATCCATTTTAATATCGATGACATAGAATATTTACTGAAGGAATTTTGTCACATTTATCTCTGCCTAAAGACAGTCTTTGGTGCTAGAAATTTTTTTAGATTAAAAGTTTTGTGTAGCCAGATAGAGAATTCGCATATTGAAATGTTCCATGTCACAGAATCTGTGTAGGTGCATTCTGATTCTTTACTATGTACCATTTCAGATAATTCCTAATGGAAAAAAAAATAATGGAGGATATAAAACCATACCACTTTACTGTGGGCTTGGGGTAATGATCGAGAAGAAATACTCCACAAAAAATAAGAATTTCCTACTCACTGGTAATATAACCATAGAAACCTCACGTAAAAAGGAGGCTGTTTCTAGTCGATACTAGATATTTACTAGGAAACAGAAACTGTAGAATAAAATTTATTAATATCACTAGCAGTGTGTCTCCTCATTCATTTTAGTTTTAAGTACAACGTGGAAAGGTGAAAGGAGAGAGCAAAACCTTGTGGGAACCAGCTGGGACCAGTATCCCTTCTCAGCCATCACATTGCTCCATTTGTTATGTTATCGGGAGAGAAGTGCAGAAACCCCTATTGAAAGAAGCATCAATTCCCATAATTAATTTTGCCATGGTAAAAATCATTTGTAAAATTTGCATTATTAGCATTATCAAGTCACTAGTTGGTAAGACATCAGACATGACGAGAGTGAAGGGTAGCTTAGGGAGAGCTGGGCTCTAAACCCTCAGTAGATCGGAGTTAGGATCAAAGGCGCTTGCTTTATGTGGCTGTGCTAGACTTTGAAGTCATGACTGCACCTACAGCACTCATTTCATCAAGTTCACTGGTGTCTTAATAGCAGATCAATAAGTTTCAAAGTCGGAGAGTTAATTTGATACTAGTGCTGATGCGGTCGTGCTGGGGAAGCCGAGAGAGAAAGAGAGAGAGAGAGGCAGAGAAAGCTGTCTATTAACAACTCCAGCACAGAGTGCACGGAGATGCAGATTACCAAAACGTCTGTGACCCTGAAAAGACAGGCTCTGGCCAGGAATAGGGAAGCTATGGGTTGATAAAGCCAACAGGGTCCTTAATTTAGACATCTCAGTTCTTGGGAAACTAGTCTCTTCTTGCAAGGTCTTTCATTTGCTGCATACATGCGTGTGTTTGCACCCATGTCTGTTTGGTGTAGGTAAATGTGATAGGCGATGGGCCAGCACATGAAATAAAGGGGGAAATCTGCTTAAGGACCACTATAGATTTCGTGAGATGATGGGGGACAGGGGAGTGCAAATTCTGTGGTTTTTGAAAGGAGCT